>VYXB01010053.1:158984-319855 GCA_013397135.1 Pachyramphus minor | reverse complement strand
CGCCGCCGCCTCCCGGGCCCGGCCCGGCCCAGCCCCACACACCTGCCCCGGCCCGCCGGGGTCTGACATCAGAGTGACGGAGACAAGACTAAGCGTTAAGATCCGCTGCTTTTACAGTCGTGTAACATCGTTCGTGAGGGAAGAGCGGGGCCGCTTTTTTCCTTGCAGCTTTGCTGGGGTGATTGAAGCGGAGCTGTCGTCTATTTGGGACAAGGCTTTCGACAAGTACAGAAATTACAAAGGATTGCTCATGCAGCCTTAATTTGATCCCCTTGTACATATGGCTTGTGACACAGCCTCTAATTACTCAATCATGCTGTTTTTCCTAGACAGGCGCTTCCAACCCTGTGACTGGCGGGTGAATGGCATTCACTCAGCACTGAGCTGTTTAATAGCTTCACCCTCTTTATACAACATATGTCCCCGATATGTCCTGATGGCTTATTTGGAGCTATTCTTGTTCTTGAGCATTGTCTGCAGTAGAAATACATTTCATTCCCCTATCCAGCTGTGTTGCCAGCGCCGCAGTGGAGGGAGCAGATCTTGGGGTGGTAATGCTAGTTCACCATTTTGTTTTATGGACCTGGCTGGAAGTAGGGGGGTTTCCTCAAGAACTTCCTCATGGGTCCCACAAGACTCTTCATTTCTAAGCAACAGCAAAGTTCTATCCACTGTGTTTTGGGAGAAAAGTAGGAAATCATGACCCAAGTGCAACCCAGGTCAGAAATTAAAAAACAATCAGGCTTTTCATTTTTATGTTTAAAAAATAAATTCTGATCTAGGGAGCCTGACTCATAATCTTTGTACACTTGCAGCTGGAAATTTTGGTCAGGAGACTGCATTCAGATGTTTTTGCCACTTGCCCTGAAATGCTTGGGTAAATGCTTTGATCTTACCTACCCTACTGGCTTAATTTTTTTTTTTTTTTGTTGGCAACCAGTAGCAAAGGGCATCTGTGGATATATAGAAATTAATCTGGCTGGTGTGGATAAGAGAACAAAGACAGAATCTATCAATAAATAACCATTCCCATAGCATTCCTTTTCAAAAATTACCCAGGAATATTTGGCCTGAAAAAGCAGACCTTAGTTTGGAGAGGAATCTCCTGGTTTTAGTTACACAGTTCTACAACATCAATCCACAGATACTTCACAATCTTACACAAAACCTGTAGCCAAGGCAAAGCTAGTTGTGGCACTTCATTTCTGAAAAAGAGAAAAGTAACAGAATGCAAAAAACAAAGTCCACTTCAGGCTAAATCTTTAGGACTACAGTTCACTTAAAACAGAAGTAGTCAACACCCTTCACCAGATAAAGTCATAACTGCATGGTTAAACTACCACTTCTTAATTCTCATGAATGTTGCTTTGAAACACTTAGGAAGTATTGGGGGCTTACTTAATGTGCACTGCTTCCATGGATGTTTTCATGTTTTATAGTCTTTGGAATACTTCCGTATCTACTGTCTTGTTTGGATGACAACAGTGCAGATTTCGTTAATAGTGCTAATTGCTGTTGCAGATGAGAAACGGGTAAGCACTTACACTGAATGTTTGAGAAAAACAGTGCTTTGAGGAGAAGACAGGCAACACCAGTGAGCTGAAACAATAAATCTTTATTTTTCTGGTTGCAAAGAATGTCTTTGATCTCTAGGAAGAGATTTAAAAAAAAAAAAAGGAGGGAAAAGGAGACCAATAAATGGAGTAAAATTTAAGTGGGAAGATTGTACTGTTGAAAGTTTTTGCCATATTTCTAAGCATCAATGGATAAAAAAAATCTCTGGGGAGGTAGAATAGAAATATTTTTTGTTGAATGTTATACCTAAATGTACAAATTAGCTGTAAAAGTATTTACTTTCACATATATGAACTATCATACTTATGTGTGATGTATTAGAATACCTAGCCAGGGCAATGCACAGGAAAAATACTATTTACTTTGTGCTATAGCTTGCTAAAGTGCAACTGTTTTCCTATTTTTAATTCCCCTCTTACTCATCTGCTTTAACGAAAACAGTATGATTTTATATACACAACATAAAGTAATTAAAACATATATACGTCCTTACCTTATTACATTCTCATTCACACAAATAAACCCAAAGAATCCAAAACACAACCCCCCATTAAAGGAATATTATTACTTAAAAGCCAAATATTGACACTTTAGGATAAGCCAAAGGTAAGAGTTTTCAGACAAACTTGTTTTGACTTGTAGAGGGTACGACTTACAATACAGCCTTTAATTATGTGATGATATTGTTTTGTTCAGGGCACCACTGTCTTGTACAGTGCATGGGAGAGACTGTTCACTGAATGTACAGCCTTTCAGTTTATGTTTAATCTCTTTGTTTAGCATATGTCCTCAAGCTTTGTTTAGAGCTATTTAAATCCTGCTTGGAATGTGGAATTATTAGCATCGTAGCAGGCTTTTCTACAGCATTCACTGTTACAGTACCTTGGACATATGATAAATGCTTATAAATTACACTAATGAGATGCAGCAAACATCACCATTTTACTTACTGGGAAATGAGACGCAGAGAAACTAAGGTTAAATATGTCAATTAATTTTGGTTGCCAGCCTTGAGATGACTGGGGTTTGCCTTGGTGAAATAGTTATCATGATGCAGTACTTTGTATGTTTGAAGCATAGCTCCCTTTGACTTCAGATGCAGCTGTGAATGCTAACTACTTCCACAAATCAGACCCCAGGCTCTCAAACCGAACACCAAGCATAAAAAGAGCACTCGGTGGCCACCTGTAGTTCAAGTAATCTGCCTGACATCATGTAGGAGTGCTCTGGTGTTAGCAGATGCAGAATCAATCATTTTCAGAGTGGTATTCACTGCAGCAGTCCTCATCCTCTGCTTGCCTTGACCTTGTTCTGCTTTTTTGCCTCCTCTCCTAGAGCTTCAGGATCTTTGTCCAAATCAGCTTTCTTCCATGACCTCATCCAGAGGAGGTCCAGCTCTTGCTCAGACTGAATCCCCCTCCTGGCTGCAGTGGTTCTAGCAAGAAGGACATTGTGAGCACAGAGACACTTTCCCCGGGGCTGGAAGAGGATGCTCCTCTGTATAAAGGAGAGAGCATAGCTGCCAAAAATTTCCAAGTGAGTCCACATTGGTATTGCACTAGATATTCCTGCACTGAATCATAATTCCAAGTGCATGGATTCAGAAACAAGTTCAAGAAGCGAGATAAACGGTGCAAGAAGGTGGTGTGTTGGCAGTCCTTGGCAGAGAGACTCATTTGGCCAGGTCAGCATGGTTACCCACCAGCTCAGCCAGCCTGAACATAAGGTCTCGCCAAACGGGCTGTGCGCTCAGGATTCTGAGTCTAAGTCACTAGTATCTTGTTTGAGAATGTCTGCACCAGGCTGCTGGAGTGCTGCAGCTCTCATTGACTGAGCACATGTAAATCCGAGGTTGCAGAGAAATTTCTAGTCTTCCAAAGAAATAGCAAAACCCTCATTCCTAAAATACAAAGACCAGTGCTCCAAGGAACAGATGCGCTATGATTTCACGTTTTTGTAGTGATAGGGTTTTGTTTCTAACATAGGCAATACATATTTCTCCTATTCTTAGAAACATCTGAACATTGTTCTTTTCCAATTTTCTAAGTAAATTCACTAAAAAAATTCACATTAAGCCAAATTTCTCAGCCATAATATTTCCAAATTGACAGGTCACAAAGGTATAAGTAACCAGAAAGGGATACTGGGCCCTAGTTTCCACAAGACAGTAAGGATAGAGGAAATTTAGATGCAAGGCTTCACTGAGTGAGGTTCTCTAGTATAACAGAATTACATAATGTAATGTCATCTGAGAAGCATCCATGAAAGATCACAGGTTTCAATTCCTCCAGCACTCTGCAAATCAAAAAGGGTTCAGAGTATAACAGGGTGATTGATGGCAACTATGCAGGCTTTATTTTGCTTTATTCAGCAACAGTGGATAATTTGAAGAAGATGAAATAAGGGTGCACCATACTCTTTCATTTCATACATAGAGGACCTTTACAAGTTTCTTCTGCCTTGACTGAACTGGAATTGCAGCTCTCTGCTTGCTGGTGGTATTCATTTCTGTCCTTTGTGGACCATTCAGGAATACATGCCCAGGAAAAATATGACATCAAATATCTGATGACAGGAAAATGAGCTTGTGTGACAGATGGATACAACCTAGTGACACTCTGACAGAGCAGGTTCCCTTCAGAAGCGGTATTTATAATTTGTAATCGAAATGGTGCTTGGAATTACCTGAGCATGTTCTGATTATATCACTTGTAGTGTGACGGATTTATCAAAAGGAATTTATATTAATGCCCTGGCATGGCTGGGCATCTCCAGCAAAGATCTACTCACAGGGCTATCCTAAGTCCTCATACCATTTTTTAATTTGTTTGGTTAATTTTCTCTGAAAATGTGTAACAAGAGAATTCAGCCACATTGCTTTTCTGTTTAATCAGCATGCATATCATTCAGAAGAGGCAGATGAAGCTAGTTATAAAAGAGGATGTTGTATAACGTATAGTCTTGATGATCAATTTTTTCTCTCAGAAATATCCACTCAGAACCCTCCAACTGTGTTCCCTTTGACTTTGTATTGATTTTCCAACTCAGTCTAATTCCTGCATTTGTCTGCAGAAACTATTAATAGAAAGGCAGAAGTTTCAATGTCTAAACAGGAGTTTTCACACAACAGGCCCATTAAAAGTTACATTTGTTCAGACAGTTAACAGAGTAACATCAGATGATGTGCTGGTCAGATTTAGACACATAAAGATGGAGAGAGTCACATGAGGAAAATAAAGTACTGGTGATGACTAGGCACTAATTAAAGTAGATAGTTAGGCACTAATTAAAGTAGACACTTATGTCTAAATCCAGAAAATGCAAAATATGCTAGAAACACACAGCTACCTCCAAAATAGTTGGTGCACGCATGTAGCCCCATGCAGTGCTACACCACTGCAATACCAGAGAGCAGCAGTGACAGGTTAGTGTGGTGCTGTCAGTGGGATTAGCCAGGATGGGCAGACAGCCATCCTAGTACTGATTTACCTCAGCCAATTTGAGAGACATTTTACAGCTCCCTGTAGTGTACCATATCCTGTAGCATAGGAAAGGGCTTCAGGGAGAAGAAAGCTAATACACCAAGAGGTGTGTTGGTGTTGGAGCTGGGAACATTATGGGATGAAGCAGCCATCTAGTCTAGTCTATAAGGAACCTCAATCCACATCTCTAAACCTACCTCTAAAATTAATATTCTAACTCGTAATATTATAGTAAGAGTAGCACCATCACTGCTGTGTTATAAAAGAAGGCAGACCTAAAAACAAGGTCTCTCTTTCTCACAGGTGAGGGCTCCAACCAGTGTGAGGCAACTCTCCAACTTCTTTGGTTTTAGGGGTTGGGGCAGGGAGTGAAGGGAGAAGGAAAGTGAAAGCCAAAGTGAAATTAAAAAAAGAAGTGGGAAGCAAGTTCCTATGAGGGACTGGAGAAGAGTAGTGCACCAAAGATGAAGACAGAGCGCTGGACACCTAGTGCGGTGTGCAAGGTGGAGGGATGATTTGTATTTACAGGGGAGAAGAAGGAAATCCCTTCCTAGTGAGCTGGGAAAACAGCAGCTGATGTGGTGCCTTTAGGGCTTAGTAGTCTCAGACTTCAGGTAGGATTTTCAAAGGCAGCTCTCTGAACAACAGGGGGTAAATCCTTCAGTAAATTTGGCCCTATGTTTTTTCAGCCCATCTCAGACCTTATATATGAAAAAAGTCAGAAGCTGAAAGTTATTTTACTGATTTATTCATAGACAGATTGCATGTAATCAAAGTATTTCAGAAAAACTTTGTGTTCACATATCAAAAAGCCATCAGACGTCAAGCTCTATAGCATGGGATCCTCGCTTGGGAAAGTGGTAGTAACCAAAAATAGAGTTATGCATTGACTGCTTTTGTATAATCTGCCACAGGAATGTCATTACATTTGTTAGGTCAAATTCAGGAAAAAACAATACACGAAAAAGGTACTGAACCACAAGATAAAGTTTACTTTGTAGAATCTGTAAATCAGGTTACTTCACATTCTAACCTCCTACATGAGCGGTGGCTGTACAGTGCATGTGTTGCATGAAACTGCCTTTCCTCCTCCTTAAGCTACCAATGTCCTGCCGCTTCCAACCCCAAAACAGAAGTACACTTTATTTCAATTGATACAAGCTTTCCTTCTGAGCCACAGCCCACAGGATGTCCCTAAGAGCCATTTGCCTTTGTTGCACAGTTAACTCCGTCTTTAGGCGCTCAGTTTTATCAGCAAGCTTGTAATTGCAGAGTGCTGATACGTCACTGAGAAATTAAATGGAAGGTCAAAATTTAAAAGCACCGAGCCCATGGAGTAATATACAAATTGCTAGAACAACATCTGATAATTCTCCCCTCACACAAAGGAGTGGTAAAGAGTGGTGTACCAAAGATGAAAACACTGACCTGTATACCAGGCTGTACGTACACATATATGAGGCACCTAAAAGTACAAAATGCTGTCTCAGACTGGTTCAGGCAGCTTATTGCAACAGGTCAGTGAGTTCTTTTTCTAATTTAGTTTTGACTCAATTCCCAGGCAGTTACATACACAATCTTGCGTTCTTATCCCTTCCTTAACACATGCACATATAAACATGAAAAATTTTAAGTTGTATATAAAATTTCATTTTGATTCTATACAATCAGATGAGGAGATTTATTCAGTATCAGCTTGCAAAATAACTGTGGGAAATATGGAACCTTTTAAATTTTTAAGTGAGTAACAATAGCTCTCATTTAAGTAGTTCATTCTTGTTACTCTTGCAGTTTCATGTTGTGAAATATGCAAAGCAGCACGAAGATCTGCATATCATAAAGTATTTTCCTCCACTTTTAAATTAGATTCTTTGCTAACAGAATTTCTGGAATGCAGTATGCATTTCTTTTAAAACTATACAAAATACATCTGGAAGATAATGCTTCTGAAAATGCCTGTTGAAAAAGTATACTATATAAATCAATTATTTAGGACCTCTAAAGTAGAGAAACAAAATCTATAAAATGAATATAAAAAGGTACAACACAATTAACATAGCCATGAATGTTTATACAAAATTAGCAGCCAAGCATTTGCAAGAGGAGAAAGAATGTAATTCATTTATAATGAATCAAGGCAAATAAATCAAAGTCTCCTTGCTCAATTTATTGAGTTTTACTCAACATCAAGGCTTCCTCTGAACCAATTTTTCTGCAGTCTTTATCCAGAACCACATGACTGGAGCAAAACTATGAATTGCTTTAAGCACTCCCAGATGCTGGAGTTGTCAGTCTTAGATCATACTACTTGCAATTCTTGTGGAAAAAGAAAGCATATATTTTCATTATACTGGGCCTTCAACTGAGTAATCTCCTGATTGAGAGACTTGGGTTAAAAACAGCAGAGCAACAAGCATTACCAACTGCTCTGACTTCTGTTGCTTAATGAAATAAAAAAATTACTCTGTCATTGCTGCTGGTATTATTTTGCTGCTACTATATTGTACTTTCCTGCCTTTTGTTGCAGTGACCTTAGCTGTTTCAGTGGGACTGCACATGTGCTGCTGATTGAGCTAAGCCAGACTTTAACATCACACCTTGTAAAGGCAGCTCCTATTGCCTTTATGTGAAGCTCTTTCAAAAGGCGTCACCTTTTTTTTCCTTTCTTTTTATCTCCAATTACCACAAGCAAGCTCAACCATATGTCATTTGCATTTATAAGAACAGTACACAACGTCTTTTGAAGATCTGCTTAAACTATTTTTGGTTTTTCATATTCAAACAGCACAAAGCAAAAAGACCATGTTTGTAACTCTATGAAAATTGTTAATTTACTGTAAAGCAAAGGTCTTATCGCCTTCTCCTCAGCCTTGCCATTTTTATTTCATGGCATTTATCCATGGACAGCAGACTATTTTAAGGACTGTGTGTGACAGTCCCTTATATCCTGAGTTACAGACCTCTTACAATTTTAGTCTTATGTTGGCCAAAGGATGGGAGATCTCAGATGGGCATCTGGGTAGGAAATTTCACCCTGAACTGCATAATGGAAACACCGAAATACATACAGAGATCATATGGTGTGTAAATCTCCCTTTCCTTCAGGACAGATAACCAGAGTGGCAGGACAAGTCTACTGCTCCAAAATCTGCACATTGCACCAGCTGCATCTCCACTCTTCTGGACTTTAGCCTGTGTTCCTTGTGCCAAACACAATGTGATGAGGAATTATTCTTGCTGTGATCATCTGTGTCTGATCCCAGGTCAGGAAAAAACTACATCACTGTTTTGCATATGTATGAAATGCAAGTGCTCTGGAAGAAATTATGATACAGGATCGAAAGTGTGATTCTCCCATTGAATTCAAAGATTTGATGGGCTTTTTTGTCTCTGCAAGATTAGAATGTCACCTCAAAATGATATTTTAATAGTTAATTTAATTGTTATTAGCTTGAGTGTTCTCTCATAAGCACCCATACAGTTACGGATCATAGAAGTTAGAGGATAAACTACACCCTTCATCCTCATTTAAGCTCCCCTTCCAAAAGACAGTCTTGTATGTCTAACTGTTCTCAAGATGGAGAGCTAAAATTTTTCCACTCTTCATTACTGAACGTATTGCTAACAAAAGTGACCAAAATATCTGTATCTTCTATAATGCAGATGTGGTATGTTTGTTTAAGCCAGCGGAATAGGTGCAAAACTGAACACGGATGACTTGAAATTTCTTCTCCTTTTATCCAGAAACATAAATACTAGGTGGAAATAAATCATCAATAGACCAAGTCCTCAGCCAAAACCAAAGAAGAATGTTGTAGTGATGAGATACTATTTTAGAAACATAGGGCAGTCAAAAGCTGGGTTGGTTTTGATTTGTTTCAGTTCTTGAATTCCCAATGCTTTAAACCTAAACTTCAGAAATGTGGAAATGGCTTCATTTTTAGCCTTTGGACTTCCCCCAGACATGATCCTCACAAGGACAAGTGACTGTGTATTGTATATGTATACAATGGACTAACTGTTAGACCAATGGGGGGCTGCAGGAGGTTTCTGTGGCCCCTTCATTAAAGTAATGACAAACATTCATCTCTTATTACAGAGGATACATTCTCTTCAATATCCGTTTTATAACTCAGTGTATTTTCTCTTTTTGCAAAGGCTTTTCACTTGTGTTCTCTGAATTCTTAAGGGAATATATGATGAAAAAAAAATGTTAGTACCTGTTAATTACCAATCAAAGTTTTTAATACTAATAGGCAGCTGAAGTTTGTGTAACTGCAACCCATCCTATATTATAGCTGAGACATTTCAACTTCTGCAGGCTTGTGGATGTGGAAATCTAAATCCATTTTCCATAGTTTGCTGTTGGGGTAGAGACACAACTCACCTGAAGACAGTCCCACATAGTTATTGTATCTCAACCAGACGGATGCTCCCTCCACTGAGATGCCTCTACTTCTCATCCCCTGTCTCTGATTGAAAGGTCTTTTCCTTGAATAGATGGAATATAAATAAGCAACCAGAACTAGGAGGGGGTGATGATAGTAATTTTACAGAAGTTTCATGGCTGGAAAAATTCTGAGAAGCAAAAAAATCAACATAATTTCAGAAGATTTGGGATAACATTACTTAATGGTAGAAGTTTTTAAATGGGGAACAGTAAAGGCACATGAGTACCCCACGTGCTGTTTTTCTGCATAGCTCAAGACTTTTGTAAATTAAAGCAGAGCTGGAAGATCCCAAAGAAGTTTGGCAGGGCAACTGTAAAACATTTTATACCATTTACATCATTGTCTTATGCTTTTCAAGGGAAATTACTCATAGCGTGATTTCTACAGTGAGTAGAAATCTACTCCCTCCTGCAGCACTGCACACTAAGTCAGAGAGAGGCAGAGATTATCTGATGATAGCAAGGTGATAATTCTCTAAGTTGGTTCAGTGTCTCCAATTTTAAACTCTAACTGTCCTTTGCTGTGTGAGTATGAAAACATGTTAATGCTTTGGGGATATTTGTAGTGAGGAGTTGAGATGAGACACTGAACATACTGAGTACGGCTCAGTTCTTTGCTTCAGACAGGCTGACAGATGTTTGCACTCTGAGCAGGCTTTATAACATAGTCTCCATCTTAAAACAAATAATCACATACCTGCTTTGCAGTGCATTCAACTGGAAGGAAATTTTAAAGAAGTTGCTTCAGGGACTGCACTGCTTCAAAGAAAAGTTTTTGAGAAATTTAAGATTCAAAAAATATCAGAAGTCTTGAAGTGTGCAGAACATAACCATAACAACAACAAAACAGGACAAGCTGTACTCTTGGAAGCAAGTATAGTGCAAGTTGAATGAAAGCAAAATGTAGGAAGGAGATGCTAAACAGCAAAACAATGCCAAAAAAAGTTACAGTAGGAGGATTTCCAAATTCAGAGCCCCCAAAATTTTCCATTGCCACTTTTTCCCAACAGTCTACATTTTGGTAAATATGAGATACACATAATGATACTTTATCTTTTAAAGAAGACATTGACTATCAAATACTGCCACTGCAGAGTTCAGTTTAGAGCTGTCACCACTGGGTGATGCAACATGTTCCTTTCACACTTAAAAATAGTAATACTAGACTTATCAGGAAGAAGGGACTGGATCTTATATTGCAAGCAAGTGGTACATTAAGAGGTGAGGTAAAACTTACAGGAATTCTGCTGTGGTTTATGTTATGCCATAGAAAGCGAGAAGAAACTGCTGTAATTGAAAGTGTCAATTCCTGTTGGGATTTGGCTGGCTGGGAATTGAAGAATGCAAATAACTGAGAATACGAGAGTATTTTAAGAAATTGCATTGCATCCTATTCAGAACACGTGCAATTTTTGCAAAAGCCAGACACAGACAATCTGACACTGTCCCCAAACTCAGGTTCTCTGGCTGGTAGGGTGGTAAATGTGCTGCAAAGGCAGCTGTAGAGTATGTTCTGATTAAAAAAAGGCCCCTTTTTTTACCACCTTGCTGTAACTTAGTGCTCCTTTTTTTAATTTTCAGTTTAAATTACTCTTTAAAATAATTTGACATTTGTATTTGTTATTATATGGACTTTCCAAGCATGTAATTATTATATTCTGCTACTATAATGGTAGAATATGTATCAGTCCCTCCTGCTGACATTTTAATCAGTAGTACTTTCTACTGAAAAACTTCTCATAGGCAGAACTAATTTGTAAAATCAAATCTTACATCATTTACAGGGTTTGATATCTTACATAATTAACTAATTTACTATACATTATGGGTCATCCATTTTGCCATGGAAAAAAACAAATTAGGCTGAATTTTTCATCTATTATTTTCTTCCAATGGGTCATTCTACACAGTATAAATGTTCCACTTTTTTCTAATCCATTATTGTTTCCATGAGAGAAATTTTATTACTGAGGTAAATGTATCATGGTCTTGCAGTTTGGTTATCGATATACTTTTCTCTTTAGAAGTGCAATTTTTGTTTCTGAATGTGGCTGAAGTACTTAGCCCCCAAAACCTATGTGACAAAATGATGCTCTATATCTTCTCATTTGAGCCTTTTCATAAAAAACAATATTCTCTTTCTACAGGAATTATGACTAGCTTACCGAATAATTTATTTTGCATAACAAGTTTTTCTTACTTCTATTACTCTTAACAGAAGCAAAAAGAGAAGGGAAAATAAAATAGTGTTTTATGTCATCTATTCATTGTATCATATTAATGCAGCTAAATGACTGGATGGATTTTTCTAACTGAAGTTGCAGGGTTAGCATTTTGAAAACAAAGCAGTTTTATACATGAAGACAAGAAATTAATTCTGTTGAAACAAAATACTTATATTCAGACCTTTATGTTTAGTCATCAGGCAAGCAGGACTCTGCTGCACAAGACTTTGTGTGGGCCAGGGCCCTGTGTGAAGACCCAGGGTCCTGTCAGCACTTAACAGTCCTAATGAAATGCTCAGGTGGAGTACAGTTTACTCACCTCATGGCCCAATTACTGTTTTTAGCCCTGGTCAGAGCTCTTATACATAATGCTGTTGATCTTTCCTGGTCACACATTTCAAGCATAGCATTTGGGACACATACGCCTTTCTGTGGCCAAGATCTGAGTTGGTACTCTTAAAGTGTCCATTTGCCAGCTTTGCACAGTTTATGATCCTAATGAAGCCTCAAATTTAAAATCCTGGAGAGTACAACAGTATGAGGAGGTGACTGAATCTGATATATTTTAATAACTTGAACAGCAAAAGACAGACATGAAAACCACTAATGATAATAAAAGTAAAAAGAGTGTCTATCTGTGCACTTCCTAAGGAATAAACATTTCAAAGAACACAGGAAAGATGTGGATATGATATGGACTAAGATGGATAGAGAGGACATTTAAAAGCTTTGATCTTAACCTAAGATGATCTGAAATGAGAAGGAATCGTAGAATCAAAGAGAACAATCACTTACCCTGAAATTAAGAAGGGGACAGTATGGCAGTATGTGCTGAATGATGAACTGGAAGTCGACAGTAGTTAATAGAAAGTCTTCCAAGTGTGGATGACTGAGTCGGCTGAATCAGACAGCCTGTAATAAGGACAGCAGGACCAGAAAGAGAAAAGAGTGCAGACTGGAGGCACATAAGTAGATTGGATAAGCTGCAGTTCTCTGTACTGTGCATTTCCACAGTATTTCCTACACTTAGGAGGTATTAAAGTTTTGCCAGGGAACACTATGCTTCCCAGCTCCATAATTATGAACCAACAAAGTCTAATGGGATTGCAGTGAGGCTCATGCCAGAGTATGTTCAGGTATCAAGAACTAAATGGATTCCAAAAGACATGTGTACACACATTGTTGACTAGATAACCATCTTATTACTTTAAAAACTTCTCTCCTATAGACTTTCACATGAAAAGCCAAGAGGCTTTAATTACCGAGTTAGGACAAGTGTTCATCACTTTGAATAAACTTGAAGGTGATGTGGACTGACTCCAGGAACAATCCCAGGCAATTATGGAATCTGAAGGATATAACAGAAAAGGTCTCTGCTGTAGTTGTGGTTTCTGCCATTACCTTCAGTGACAAAAACCCCCTATATGCAATGGGTACAACTACATGTCATTAACTCCTGGCTTCTGCAGTCAAGATCACATAAAAATCACTTTCCAAAAAGGCGTGTGTGTTTTTGATCATGTAAAACACCTCTCTTTCCAAGTTACTGTGATGGGGATGGCGCATCAAGGGAATTTTTTCTTTCTCCTCAAATGTAAAGCAATTTTCTATGGCTATGCAGAGGATGGGAAGGCATGGAAATTGTGCATCCAGACAACAGTGATCAAGAGCCTCAGATTCCCGACATTATTTGCAACCCCCAGGGGAGAACAGCATTAGAAAACAAGAGGGATTTTTTTTTTTTTACAAGTATAAGACTATATAGAAGCTAATGAATGATTCTTTTTGTTTGTTCTTTTTTTTAAGAGTAGTGGAACAATGGAAGTAGATCCACCAGGAATTTTAGTAGTTCATTTAGCACATTCACCTCTCCCAAAGTGGAACTGCCTATGTTGGCAATGCCTAAACTCCTCAACAGGTATTTCTACTTAAACATCTGAAGAGTTATTCTTAAAACCTCTGATAACAAAGAGCCTACCACCTCACCATACACACAGTTCCAGTCCTTTGCTATTCTGACTGGTGTTGTCTCATCTACATCTCACTTGATGCAGTTTAAGATCATTACTTTTTGTCCTCTCTGCAGAGGCGACAGAAAAGGGTTTTAATCTTATTGTCGTTTGTTTCTTTTTGGTTTTTTCCGGTGGCCTGTAGCATTTCTGGGGACTGTTATTACCATATTTCTAAGTCATCTTTTCTCTGTGCTAAACAAACCAAATTTCTGTGACTTTCTTCATCAGTCATGTTTCCTCCAGCTCTGCTCCCGGCTGTTGTTGTCCATGACTCTTCAGTTATTTAAGATGCTTTTTATATGAATCCTGTCTATATAGTTTAATGATCTTTTACCAAGGCAGGCACTTTAACCTTTCACTGTTCAAGTCTGTTCTCTGGGACTCAAACTTCTAATTTTGGCAGGCAACGGGTATGGCAAAATGCTGACGCAAGAGTCCTGATTAAGAGAATCACCTTTGAAAATAGACACCAACCAATAATCTTACAGCTAGCATTTTCTCTTAAATGTACAAAAGAAATCTAAATTATTTTCTCTTACGGACACAGGGATATTAATCATAGTTCTGACTTCTTAGGGAACCTTTCTTATTCCCTAAAAAAATGATAAACTATGCAAAACTTTAACATAAGCTGTTCTTTAACTAAACTTTTCTAGTCTTTTCTTAGATGGTTGGTTATTTAATCAGAAAATGGGGGGGAAGAGGGGGAAATATTACTTTCTGAAACCTATGAAAGATTTAGGAGCCTAATTATCCATGAAAGGTTATTAGATTAGGTTTTTTAAATCTGCTTTTGAAGAAATGGCCCAGGCCTGAATGACAATGTGAAAACAGAAACAAAATGTTTATTTTTAATGCATGTTTACCCTTTAACCATTTCTTTTATGTCCTGCTCCAGCCTTAATTTTTGCTTTTATTCATTGATTTTTTTTATTTGAGACAGCTATTCACCAGATGTATTTTATTCTCTTCATCATTAAAAAAGCCATAGTAAAAAATATATGTTTTTAAAACATTGCAAGTCATTCACTGTTTCTCTTTCCCCAAGCCATTAGTATCCTATGGCTCAAATAAACAACCCTTGCATAAGCTGGGAAGCAAAATTCCTCCTGCAGTCTGTTTTCCCTCATTTCAGTCTTCATCTGCAGCAATAGAAATTGTAGCCCCTGGCCTCTACTGAGATTTATTGGACACACCCTGCTGCTAAACTAAAAAAGAAAATGGCCATGCTGCAAGCACTAGCACAAGTCAATTCCTCAGCTGCTAGTGAGTTCCCTGTTGTGGGTTACACCTGACAACCTTCCCCAGGAGGTGAGTGGGTGCAGTTCTAGAAATATTTCACACCAAGCATTTGCTTCCAAAGGGCAATGTGGACATGGCTGCCTCAAATTTGGTTGCCTCTACCTTGCTCATTTTTCTGACATTTTTCTAGTAGGTTTTGTACTACAAAATGTTCCCCACGTAACACCACCACATGTGACAATACCCTCAGTTTCATGCTGTAAACCCATCAATATTGTGGACATTAATGCAGCCCAGATTGCTTCAGATGCTCTGAAATGGCACAAAAGCCCAAACTCAAAACTCCCCCAAACCTACTGGTCACCTCCTAGGGTGTGAGTGCAGCAGACAAGGCCCCAAGGAGGTGCAGGACAGAACACTGTAGAACATTCTGCTCAGGGGGAAACCGCACACCAGGAAGACTGACAGGATGCATCTTGCACCACTTGGCCATGTATTGCTTCCTGCCACAGTTATTAAGCAGTACAAACATACCCAATGAGGCTTGCTCAGAAGAAACTGAGAAGAGTTATTTATTTGTAAATACAATTCCACACATATAATCCCCTCAGTACTTCTAAGGCAGAAGTGTGTCACAGTACGCACAGTTTGTGGATGTAGTTTGCATTGTTATAAATATCCATTTTCTTGCCACATAACTGGAGTGAAATAACTTCTTAGAGCTCTCAGGGGCCAGACAGAGGTTTTGTTTCCACTGATGATTCCTATCAGGCTGTTCAGTGCACAAAGAGGCTCTGAACATGAGGGCTCAGCTCCCTCTCACACATGGGTAACATTCCCACCCTGACCTTTTTAAAGGTGCTCCACTTTGCATAAAGACTTTAAGATCCCTGGGCCCAGAGGCAGGGACCAGCAGGCTCTGAAGTGGTAGATCCAAGTTCAAACTGTTTGAGGCAAGAGGAAGGCTCACCACCTGACCCCTAGACTTTGCATGGCAGGGACATGCTCACCTGTAAATCGACTATTGCAGTGTTAAGACCACTACATCCTTCCATAATTTTAACAACAAATAACAAATTGTTTGACAGCAGATTTAAGGACAAGTAAACAGATTTCAATCTTGGAAAGTTTCTGCCAAGTGACTAATTTGTATCCATCCCTTTTTGTTGGGAATCGTACAGAATTGTGAATCACATCAAGAGTAAAAGGTGTAAAACGCGTTCATTACTGCAGGGAAATAAACTAATCATCTGGGTAAATGGTCCCAAAATTACACATTCTCTCTTTTTATGTATTGTAAAACACTTTCTGTTCTACCAGAAACATAGATCTTTGCTTACAAAATACCAGCAGCTGTAAGTAATACCTGAAAAGCCCAAGAAGGAGCATGCCTGTAAGGCTTATGCAAACACATCCTACTTCTTAACTCAGTTAAGACGTAAACAAAAGCCATGCCCCTCAGGATATAATATTATAAGAAACAGCAATAAGTATTTCAAAGAGATGGAAATAAACAGGCAAGAGGATTTGAGAGATGATAGCTGGAGTTAGCCTACTGCGTGCTAAGTAAACAAATACCAACCTGACCAAGTATGACAGGGAGAAAGCAAGGAGGTGGAAAAAGAAGGGCATGTTCAGTCTTAAATTTCTTGTGCTGCGTTCACACAGTACTGTATGTCACTATTAAATATAGTCTCAAGCCGGTGCTCTGAAGTCTCATATCCCATTTAAAATAAAATTATGTTCCTCAGTCATGGCTGTGAAGAAATCCTTGAAGACATGAATCAAACAGAACTGATGTAGTCTTATGTTCAAGAGACCAAAGACAATCAAAAGAGTAATTTTCAATTGGTATGACCTGTTCATCCCTATACAATACTGACTCTGAAACCTGAAGATGACAGATAGAATGTTAACATTGTTAACTGTTTTACTGCTGATCACTTTAGTTGGAAGTTAGCTAATACAGAAAATATACATAAAGACAAGAATATGTTCCATTTAGGGTAATGAATCAGCCTGATTGTACAATCTAACTGATTGCTCTCCCACAGCTGGGTTGGGCCTCTTCTTCCCAAATTATGGTGGTATGAACAGAAGACAGGTAGCGGACTTTGTCCATAAAAATGCAGCAAAACCCCACCAAACCAAAACCCACACCCAGACTACTTCAGTATTCACATCAATAGTCTAGGCAGAGTGCAAGTGTAACATCACGTTGTTATTGACCCAGAACTACATATATGGAATTACAGGTAATTGTTTAGGCTTTATATGAAGAAAAACATAGATAAAAGAGAGGACCAGATGGGAGATTTAGGAGAGAGTACAGAAGGGAAAAGTCCGCACTTCAAATCTTAAACCAGCAGCCACAGTTGGAGTGCTCAAAACCAGTACCTGAAGACCCAGTAATGCAGTCATAAGAGCTGTACTTAGACCTTTGCTTCTTAAGCTAGGAAAGCTTTAGCTAGCTAGAATTTTGTTGCTAGCAATCCTCGACTGCCAGAGGCTCCCAACACTTAATCCCTCAGCAGTGACAGAACAGCCGCCGTGCCGTTCTCGAGCCAGGCCGCCACGCAACAAAGAACCACATGAGGTTTTCTCCAGAGGGCATCCAGAACCTCAAGGGGTTGGAGCCAGGACTTCTGAACTAGCTCCGTTGTCCTCTCCAACTTAGAGATTTCAGTGCCAACATTTACATCTGTATTATTGTTTTCAAAACTTCTAAGACATTCTGTCCTTCTGGAAATCTAAGAGTGATAAAAAGAAAAAGAAAAAGGCTGAGTGGAAATCAGAACTTTTAGTTACACAAAACTGGCAGTAATCACTCTTGAATGGCTGTGGAGTTCAGCAGCTCAGTTTTACTGTTTGACTCCGAAAATGGCACCTTTCAGCACTGAGCAGTGGGAAATGACATCTAGTGAGTGACTGAGGGAAACGCGGCGTTTAACGTGTTTTACTGGTGCCTCCTGCCCAGCTACTGCTCGCATCTACAGTTCCTTGGCTGATGAGGCTTGACATTACCACTTTTAAAAAGGCTGGCAATCTCTACCTGCTGAAGACAGTTTTTCACTGTGTGACTTTTACCATCTGGATACAGCATCCTTATATTTCTTCTTTTTTTTTGAAATACCCATTTTCATGAATTCCCTGGAAATGGGGTTTCACTCTTCTGCTGGATTCCAGCTTACAAAATCATCTGTTGTTTTCTTCCAACTGGTTAAGCTTTTTCATTTTGGCTTTGGGATGGATCATTCATCCCAGATTTTACTGTGTCTCTCCTCTCTACTTTCTCTCTCCTGTCTACAACCTGCCTTTGAAATAAGTTTTCAACACTTCCCCTGCTAGCTGCCTCCTTCTTCTATATAGGGTTTGATAAAATTGAGTGCAAAAGTGGAGGTTTTTTACCTAAATTGTCAAATACTCTCTGAACAGAATGTACAGCACTACTGCTTACAATGTCAAAAGTAACCATAAATTAATATAGCATTAGCACTTGAGCCTTAAATTACCAATTTTATCACTAAAAATACCACAGTGAACATTATTTATATTGGCAATGGATGTTTTAGCATACTGTGAAATTCAGTGATGAAGAAACTGTAAAGATATACAAAAAAAACAGTAAGGCATGAGTGGGAGGTGGACACAAATAAGTTGCCTAGGTCACTAATAGAAAATTATCCAAACTTAATGTGCCAAACTACATATGAATGTATTCATATAGTATTCATATAGTATATATGTATTCTATATTGGACTATGCCACCTTCTTTCTAATAAAAAAAATTGCTAGTTACAAAAATATGCTAGAGTCCTATATCATCTTTTAGTTTGCATGTCATTGTCATGTGTTTTTGCCTCAGCTGGGAGTCTGTTTCTGTACCTCTTCTTTCACATTTACTTAGATAAGGCGAAGTGGCCACCAGCTAATGCTCTATCATGGGGGAACCCTAAGGGAATTCCTGCAGCATTTACAATGTAGAACTGGTAGTCAAGAAAGGTAAAGATAGACACTTGCAAACATCTATCTGAAAATATCATGGCTAGATTTCAGTCTTTACATGCAGACTCAAGTGCTGAGGGACACCATGTGGTAAAGGTCATGGATTAAATCTCTTGTTCAGTTTGCTATATTGTATGGTATCTTGCATATGTCACTGACTTGTGAATATGGTTCCTCAAGCACACAATTATAAACATTACAGAAACCATGTATTAGATGTGCAAATCAAGTCATGTGTAGATATTTCAGAGCTGAGTTCTACCCTGTGAAATCTGGCCAACGGGTTGTGACAACACCATTTAGTCTATAGGTATGTTTGCCTATGTATTCAAAAATTCATAAATTCCTAGAGGGCTTGAGTCTGGTATCGAGATGAAAAGTCTGTATGTTCATAACAGATGGTTCAGTAGTTCTAGAAGTGAAGCAGTCAACACACCAAAGACTGAATTCCTACAGTTTTCCATATCGAAGTCATGGATGGGGTCATTCCCTCCAACTGCCCCACTAACTTTGCCACCTAGCTTTGGGGAGGCTCTTGGCAAGAGTCCTGGGTAAAAAAGTTACCAGCATTAACACAGACTTGTGAATGTGACACAGAGATAACCCAGTAGGTCAGGTCAGAACTCAGTCAGAAGCTGTTACACCCACTGCAAAGCCAGAACAAAGCCAAAAAGCTGGCTCAGTGCTCTGTGACTGGACACCTTTGCTGTGCTTTGCTCAGCCTTCCAGCTCTGGGGGGGATCCTGCTATGGTGCAGAGCATGGCATGACTCTCTGGAGCCTGTCTCAGGGCAGGATGCTCAGTGCCACAGCAGGAGAGGCCTCCAAGGATGTTGCAGCAGCGCAGCATAGAGCAACCTGAGCAGCTCTGCACCTCAACCACAGAGCCAGACTAAGCACCAGTGTACTCACTTGGATGGCTCATCACCCCCAGTTCAGTGCCAGACAAACTGAGACTCCTGTGTGCCTGCCTGCAGAAAATGCTCTCGCTATTATCTGTGCTTTTTCATCACACTGGTCTTTCTTTGGGTAGGGCAGAGGCAGCTGTGTTCAGAAATCACTTCGACATAGCACATGTAACATGCTGGTGACACAAACACAGCATCCTGCATTCTTCTGTCAGGCCATGGTGGAAGTTATGCAAATGGATACTCACTAGCTTCTAGATATTACTGGTGTGCCCTCCCTGGTGTTAGGCCCTTTGTTAATAATGTGTCCATTTAAAAAAACACAACAAAAAACACACCCACCCCCAAAGCACTGCCAAGCATGAGTCCTGTGGAAAGATTCAACAAACTCCAAACCATGATACATGTTTCGTATCTTATACTAGAAGAATGTTTTATGCCTTCCGTATTTCTATGAAAGCATTTTTTTTTTCACAATACAGAAAACTAATAAAATCTTCTTTCATAGAAATAGCTAAACAAAAGCTGTTGTGTATTAGCTTATTGTAGATTTGCCTGAAATGTTCAGTGAGTGATACAGAAAATTCACTATGTGTGTTCTGCATTCCATAAAAAGAGGTGCTTGAAATATCCTTAGGTCCATGAAACATGATGATAAGCAACAGATGAATGATCTTGTTGGTTTCCAGCAGAAGATTGCACATTTCTGAGGTGGGAAAGAAACCTTTGGTACGTTTGAATTTTTTTGGGCCAGATTGAACTCTGAAGATGTCTGTTAGAGTTGAAGGCGAAGGGAGAAGAGAGCATCGTTTTTACACAATTCTTTACTCAAGATGCTCATATGGAAGAGAGACATAAAAAGAAAAAAAAAAGAAGACTCAAAGACATCTGTTTTCATTCTATTTTTAAAGAATATCCTCTTAAGACATGTTAAGTATGTGCCCAACATTGAAGCTGTTGAGCACATTCTGAAGAAGGCTGGCGAGCAGGATGTTGTGCATGGTACTGTATGAAGGGGGTATCACTGGAGCAGCTGAAGTGCTGTCTAGCCAAGTAGTGGGCAGCACTTGCAAGGACTGTCTGCTAGTGGGGATAGCATCTGTGAGTGCTGGCAGAAATTGAAACTGGATGCAGCTCCATCCCCAAACACCAGTACCCATCTTCAGAGAGTGTCCTGGCTCTACCAGACTGATCCTTTGATATCCTAGACTGGGTCTTGACAAGCAGCATATTCTGGTTTTAATCAGACCTTGATAGACGTTTTTGTGAAAAAGTAAATGTAGATGGCATTGGAGGAGCGGATGTGCTGAAGAACTTTGGAGATACAATCAGGGTTGCAGAAGGGAACAGGGTGAGTGTATGGCAGTAATATTCCTCTGTAGCTACAGTTCTCCCACTTTTCTTCCCCTTCTTATACCCCAGTCTCTTGTTTCAGCAAATGTGGTGTTTAAGCACATCACTTAATGGGCAACACAAACAGCATGCTTTCTATGCTAGACCCAAAGCTGTCCACCAAAAGTAAAGCTGTTGCAGGGCAAGAAGAGTGGGAGGAAGGTTAGTTTCCTAGTCCCTCTGGTCTTGCTGGTTTCCTGCAGCCACCTGCTACCAGGCAATTACCCTCCAACAGCACTATATGTAGGAGAAATCCCACAGGTAATTCATCATCATCTGTTTACAAGCGCTGTCACTTCTGTGCAGTGACTTAAAGCAATGATGCTCTGATAAATCTTCCTAAAATAAGTGATGGTAGAAATTACAGCCACCAATAGCTCAGGTTAGGCTGAAGTCTTGTGCTCCCTGGAGCTACGATGGTTATAAAACAAAACCAACAAGGAGTGTAGTCTTCATCCATTTTGTGACATTCGTTTCCCTGCTCTCCTTTGAAAAAGCCCTCCCTCTAATTTCCACAGCATATAGTGCCAGCATCAGCTGGGGAGTACTAAACCTCTTCTCTCTTTGTGCCATTGATGAGGTTAAATGAGGAATTGGTCCCACATGCCCCACAGCCGCATGCTTTATTCTAATTAAAAGGAAATCCTAATTTCCTTAGTAGTGTAAACTATCCTAGTCTCTCCTACCTTCTGCTATAGCTTCCACAATTATTTTTATTGTTGTATTCATAACCCTGTTTACTGAGACATAAGTGAATTGGAAACAATACACATATGTGTATTTCTAGGATGCATGATAAAGATTCATTTTGACTCTTACCCTCAAAATAAAAATGGAATAACTCCCTCCTGGTTCAGCATTGTGCAAAGTGTGCTTACATCACCAGACACCATCTGGAACTCTTACACCCTAAAGATGTAGCAGCTGATAAACGGTATCTTCCTTCCTAAAGGGGGAGGGAATGGTTTAGTTTTTATAGCTTGAAGATGACAATGCACCTATTAGTAAAAAAATAATTCTTTACATTGGCTTTGACACTTAAAAACAATTTGTGACAACACTCTGATGGACTTTAGTGGGGCTACTATATAGGTTACCCCTATATTAGAGGATTTGGCCCACTCCAGTAAGAGACCTCATGCATTTAAAAGCATAAATGATTTAATAAATTAAACAGTTGCCAACTTTTTTCCTCTTTAAAGTGGACTGCTTGAAAATGGGCAGTTACTCAGCAAAATATTTTCTTATCATTCTGCTAAGTGAGGGCACAGATCAAAGTGGTTCAGAATATGACATTTATGCATGTTTGTAATACAAGGAAAATGACCTCATATTGCAAAGCACTGAACCTTATTGTTAGTTATAGGCAGAGTCACACATGCATAGATGAGAGAGTTCCTGGAAAGGAAAAGCAGATCTGGAAGGTAAAACCTTGTAGGAGAGAGCATAGACAAGAAGAGGTAATTCAAAGAATTACAGAAGAGAAATACAGTAAATTGCAAAGGCAGATGGATAGAGGCTAAGATACCTCCACCACTGCTTGAGCAACCAAGAGTTAAACTGCAATGAAAGCTTATAGCTAGAGCTAAAAGCCTATAAGGCCTGCTCACCCTACCCCAGAGCAAAGATCCCACTGCACAATCCCCCACTCGACTGAGCAGATTTAAACAGCAGCACAAAGTTTACCTCAGCAGAACCGGTTCAGAGCTCCCTCTCTGCTTCTGACTGAGCCTTCAAACTCCCTGCAAACAAGACCTAATTAGCAATTAGCAGCGAGCCACCCCGCCCCGATTTGTTTTTTTCCTTTCTTCTCTCTCTTCCCCCCGCCACCCCCAGTGAGCCCAGCGCAGTCCAGCTACAGGTTCAGATGTGCTTGTGGTCTCAGCTTGCCTCCTGGAACTTGCTTCAGCCTTTGTCCTTGCTTCTCCGCACTCCCATCTCTGCATCCAGCACGGGCTTGGCATTTCCCATGGATCTTTTAGTGTCTCCCTAGCCCCAGCCTCTCCAGCAGCAGAGCTGAGGATTTCCTGCAGATAGGTCTGGTGGTTGGCAGCATTAGTGTTGGACTGGTGGCATCCTCGATAGCACATCCTCCCCATGGCTGAGGCCACACAGCTGCTTTCCTGGGAGCCGTGCTGCCCTGCAGGGTGCTCAACTTTTCCTGGTGCACTAGAAAGCTATGAGGAATTTGTCCTCTGAGATGACTTTCTGTTATAAGTTTATGAAACCACATTTAAAAGAAAATAAATAGAGTCACTTAAATTACCCATTGGGAGCATTTCTTCCCTCTCGTAGGATTTTGCAGTTCATGTAACATAACTGCACTGTCTCTGCTGAGAGGCACACTGGAGAAAAAGCCAGAAGTGTTGCAAGGGAGGTGGCCCAGCTCATTAAAGGGAAAATAGTGACCTTTTCCATTAACTACCTCATGAACATGCACCACCTCTCACCTCTGCTTTTGGGGTATTTGGCATCGCCTCAGGTGAATTCCAGAATGTTTCAGCTGACCAGCGGATTGAATGCATTCAGCTTATGAGTAAAAAAAGCTGTTTTATAAGGCTGCCAGCCCTGCTGGCCCTCTAAGGGCTGTGAAAGACGGGCTGTGTTCCTCCTGGCACTGACTGCCTCATCCATAATCCCATCCCAGTGAGATGCCTCTCAGGCACAGTTAAGGTGCAGCTGAAGTCTGTGAGAGATGATTTGTGAGCCAGGTGCAGTTTAAGCACTGGCAGCTAGAAAAAACATTTATTTTTTTTTTTTTTAAACGAGCAGATCTGAGGTTTGAGTGACTGAGAACCAATAAATACGGATGTGGGTTTTTTTACAGAGTAACTTTTCAGAGAGGAGCTGGCGTTGGAGCTCTTAACCTCAGAAGCTGGGACAGAGCCATGCCATATATTTTTATGCAGCAGTATAGGAAGAAAGGTTATCATGTTTTAGTTAGCTAAAAGAAGTTTAATCTAAAAAGTTAACTTTCTGCTACAACCAAACCTCAGCTCCTTCCCCTCCTCTTAGATTGTAATGCAATTTCACACCATAAAAGTGTGCATTTTGAAAACACAGCTGCTTGCCCTGACTCCTTGGTCAGTAAAACTGAGCAAAAACAAACCTGGAGGAATAAAAATGTTATCTTTTTTCCTATTAAATTTTTCACTGGGTAGACTACTAGAGAACTAATTGACCTCCAGAACCACGGTCTGCATGTGACCTCTCTCACTTCTTGTGTTACCGGAGGCATCATTTTCACAATCATCTCCTTTGGCTTACAGGGATCTCTTAGTGATGCTGCTCTGGGAACTGTGTGTCTCCGACAGCAAATCCACAAGTGTCTATAATCTGAACACAGATGTCTTCCTTCCTCCCCAACTAGTTACAGAATCCCAAGAAGTGTTAATCAAGAGGTTTCAAAACGTAAAGTATTTCCAGCTAAAAGGAACCTTACCCCTAGGGGTAATTATTCCTGCTTTGGAAGCAACAACCTGCAAGCTCATGTTGGAGTACGAAAAAATATCCCATTAGAACATTTAGATCATCTTTGTCATTCTCAAAACTCAGTGGTGAGGGAACTTTTAAAAATAAGCAACTATAAAAATTTACCCAGATCTTGTGTGATAGAGATTATTAGAACAGAGGTCTGATTCTTGTAGTGGCTTGTTAGAATTTGACTGTTTTGGGCTATCAAAGTTATGGGTTTTCGGTAGTCTTTCAAATTCCATAGGGAGTGGACTTTCCTAATATTAGGTATCATATAAAAATTTTGCCTATTTCATCCTTGTTTTTATATGACTTGTCTGTTAGTATCACAGTTTTACAGATCACTTGGTGTAAATTCCTTGTGGCTTTTCTCTTCTTTTTGAACCTGCCACACAGGAGTAATCCAGCTGGTGAAAGGAGCCAAAAGCAAGTTGTGTTATGGCTCCTCATGTACAAATTCTTGTGTCAGCTCAGCTTTTACAAGTGCTCTCCTGAAAGCTGAGGAGTACAGGACACCCAGACAAGTGTGTTGCTCAGACAGCAGTGAGTGAGATACCACTGCTACAGAGGAAAGTTTCTCTTGCATCTGTCCTGACACTGGCACTTTGAGCAATAATTTCCTCCCCAGATGCTGTGCACTTTGAGAGAGTTTGGCTCAAGAGGTTAAAAAAATAATGGTCTGGCAGTAAACAGCTTTTTAGAAGTATTATTTGGAGACTGACTTAAACTTGTGCAATGCTTTGTCTATGGTGTTAGGAATTGTAGCAAGTAATGATATTAAGTACACCTCCCCAATCTTTGAATGATCTCACTGAAAGAGAGATCCTTGCAGGACTTTTAAAAACTTCCTCCTAGGATGTAACTTTTTCAGCTTCTTTCTTTTTGCTCCCCTTGAACCAGTGGATAACATTAATTGAACACCCACAGACTTTGGGATAACTTGAATCTGGGTCTGAATGTCAGGTTTTGGTTTTGTTCTACAGATCTACAAATTAACTTGCCTGTAAAGAAATCTCATCGTTAATAAATAAAATAAAGAAATGTTTAGTGATCCTCAGAGCAACAAACATTACCCATCTCTCTTTCCTTCTTTCCCATCAAATTTAGTCACTATTTGAAAATTGATTTCTTTAAAATCAATCAGTAAGAGGCAAACTTTTCCCCTGTGAAGATGAACCATTACTCGGCCTGTGAATCCTGATATTTAGCCTAACACTTGGCCCTATCTGCTCTGCGTTTCAGAGGCAACAGCGGGGGATGAAGCATTCTTCAGCTCCTCGAGGGGTCTGGACCACTGAAAAGGTCAAACAAACAAAGTCAAAATAACCATGAGACTTGCTGGCCAGCCAGTGCTCTGGGTCCAAGATCAGCAGTACTGCTGCTTGGTGACTAATGCAATTAAATCAGCTCTTGGTCCTGTACTGCAGAAACAAATCTTACAGCGTTGCGTACTGCTGCCAGATGGATTGCTCAAGCTTGGAAAACTCCCTCGTGCGCAAATACTTAATCATGACAGGCCCTTTTCATGGAAAAACGTGGCACTGACAGAGGGATTTTTAGCCATTTTCCTGTAAGAAACTACAGCAGGGAGCAGACTCCAGTGTGCAGGCTGTGGGTGGTGAGTGTGGGCTTTGTGCGTTGCAAAGAGCTGTTTATTTGTTGGGAATGGCATTAAAGCAGAGCCCGGGTGAATGTGTGCCAGGAAGACTTGCTGGAGAAGGGGCCAGTTAGCACTGAGAGCTGGCCGCTGGTGCTGAGGATGCTCCACCAGACTCCCCCGTCCAAGCTGTGACAGCCCCCAGCCTCACCCAGAGAGAGGTGCTGGAGGTCTGGCCATGTCTGGCATGATCACTTTGGCCCTGAAAAATTAGTAATTGGCATAACAGTGAGTCTGGAATTTGTCTGGAGTAAACAGGATGGATAGTTTCTCTGCTTTGTGAGGTGTTAGTGGAAAGCTGAAAGGAAGAAATGAGAGGTCAAAGATAGCATCTGAGCCCCCTTTATGTCACCCACTGTGAAGGTGTTTAATTCACCAAAGTCTCCCTGTGATGAGGTAACCCTTACAATGAAACATTTCTAGTTCTTTTCCTACTCATCAGGTGCCCCTGACTTTGTCACAGCTTCATTATCACATGCAAGGAGAAGAGCAGCATCTGTTTAAGGTCATACATTAACACTAAGCTCCATAAATTGTATATGAAAATGGAGTGTCAGCCAGGAGATATAATTTTTCAGCTGCTGCTGTTGGCATCAGTTGATGCTTGAAAAGTCCCATGGAGTGACACAGTAGTGAGCAACTCAGTTTTTAATGGAAAGGCCATTTCCTAATCCATTTGAATTCTCACAGGGTTCTGGGCAATTAAACTGGGGTTTGAGCTAGTGCAGACTGCTCTTAGCCAAAAGAAAAGCAATCTCCTATTCAACCACTGTGGCTAAATCCATGTTGTTACTACTGGTCTGGACTATGGAAAAAATGAGATACAAGGAAGACAGCACAAGCTGCACCTTCCAATCTACCAATAAGTCTCCGAAATGCATTAACATCGGAACAGTTGTGTTAGGTCAGACTAAGCCTTTATTCATCCTGGTATCCTTCTTTCAGATTGATCCTAATGATGTCAAAAGAGTATGAAACCTCTTCCCTGGTACACTCTTCCAGCTCCCTTCAGTTTAAGTATGTCATGATCTAAAACTTTCATGCACACCATAATCAGCCATAAACCAAGCTGTATTCCACAATCTCTCCAATTCATTGATTCTTCTGGCCTCTGAAGCAGCTTGCTCTAAGAAATGCCACAATTTAACTACACAGTCATGAACAATTATTTCCTTTAGTTACTTTAATATCAGTTATTCACTGCATTGTGAAAACCCTGAGCAAAATGCTCTCCATTCACATTTTCCCTGGCCATCATCATTTCACTGGTTTTCATTGCATCTTGTTTTAGTATCTGCATTCAGACCTCAGAGCTATTTAGTCTCTCTTCATAGGAAAGCTATGTTGCATTGACCATCCCTGTCCTCATCCTGTGCTGCACCTAATTCTGACACACTGTTTTCTGAGATAGCAGTGACCTTAATGACATTCAGTAAATAAGATACAGATAAACATGCAAACTCCACAACTATTAAATTGGGGAGGAATTTATTCAATTATATATTACTAACTCAGATAACTGCTGAAAGAACAGTGTCCCACTGCTTTGCTGGGACTCACATTTGCCGTATAGCAAGGCCAGAAATGCCCTCTTGGACTCCTCCAATTGTGCCAAGGCACTCCTAGATTTGCCCTAGTGCAGAGCGAGGTTTGCCCAAAACACAGGCCACCCTGAAAGATGCCCCTCCAAAGGCACAAGGAAGGCAGGAGCAGTCTGTGTGCTAGGCCTGGTGTTATGGCTGGGGAAAGAGGGGCACATGTCAGGCATAGGAGCTTCATGTGGTTACTTTTCAAGACAATTGAGGCTAAAATAGGGTTAATATCATGGAGGGAAAGTAGTGAGAGAAGGGGATGAAAAGACAGTGGCTAGGGTCATTGAAGCCCCTGGAAGAATTAGAGGAGGATAGCTACAGAGTACAGGTACTGTTTGTGCATAACGAAGGCTGAATGTGCGTATTTTAGGTGGGAGAAGTCTGTCTTCTTGTCCTCAAGACACATCACCGAAGGCAAAGGATGCACAGAATAAATAAATTAACAATCAAATAAATAAATACACAAAACCATGCTTGGGTAATTATATCAAGCTATATGCTAGGCTTCATTATGACACCAGGACCAGCAATAGGTTGTTTTATGATTTTGATGGACCAGGATGGTCAATATAAGTGCCTTAGTTCAGGGTAGCCCATGGAAGTATATTGAAGAATATCACTATGTTTTGCTGTTGTAAAGAGAAAGTAACAAAATTTACAGAAATGACATGCAAGCTTGGATGTAGTCTCTGAATAAGACTATTAAAAAGTCTTGCAAAAAGCAGTTCACAGACTTCTCATTCTCTTGCTTCCTGTGCAAGAGGCACAGCTGGTTATCCAGGGTGAATTGCTTTGCTATCTATACCACAGAGGGAGGTATGAGTTGACTCAGGATGAGGCAGTGAGAACATGAACACTCATTTTCAGACAAATATAAAGTAGCCCCTGTCAGCAAGACACAAAATCAAGATAGTGATAACTCACTGTTAAGCTCATATTCTAGATCTGAGGACACGGAAGTGCTCTAGCAGACATGGGACTTTGGCAGTTTGGCACCTTCACATCAAACCTGGTGGCTCATGGGGCTCTGATGAGCTGCTGCTGTGGCACAGCCCTTGCCTGCACCCCTGGGCTTGAGGGAGCTACATGAAATATTATGGAATGACAGTGACTAGCAGAGTTTGTTGTTTTTTTTTTTTTAATGAGCCTCAGAAAATTTACTGGAAGAAAGTAATATATTTTATTTATGAAACTTCTCTCTCTTTCACATTGTCTCTCACAGCTGCTTGGAAACTTCCCCAGCTCCCCACCCCGTTTGGCTTTTTGTCTCTGTTTTCAAGAAATACAGTATCATCAAAATGGAAAAATATCCAAACTGTTGCACAGAAAATTGAACCAATAGGCTGATCACCTAACTTGGAGTCTGGAGGATAAATGTAGTGATAACAAAGTGTTACCCTTTTATTTTTAACTTCCAGTCATACATTGCTCAACAATGAGTTTTGTCCCTCTCTAAAGAGTTGCTGTTAAGTGGAATATGACCAAAGTCAGATGGTGTGATATATTTTCTTCAGAAAGAGCACAGTATGCCCTGCATTAGAGGCAGAGAATAAAACCAATATGTGCTTTGTTTTCAAGGAGAGGATTAGCAGAGATGTACTTACTCCTGGAGAGGAAACACCCAAATTAATGGGATAAAAACTATTCTAATACATATTAATGTGCAGGCCTGGGGGGCTGGACTCCCCTGGTTAAGCTGCAGACTGATTTGTTTTCTCCTGTAAGAAAAACCATTCGACCATTTAAGACAAATGATGCAATAGCAACAACAATAATAATCCCTCAGCTGCACTTATTCCGCTTTTTTCCCTGAGCACTTGCTGCCTCATTGCTTTAGTATCACAACTGCTGGCAAGGCCTGGGTCTCATCACTTCTGTGATCTTTTTCTTACTTGCTAAAATGTAGCATTCAACTGATGAGAAGATTTTATTTATTTTCCACTGAAAATGGTCCAGCTTAAAGCAAAACCTGATGCTGGCTGCAGCCACTGTGCACCATGTGAATGTGTTCAACAGAATTGCCATAACACTGAAGGATCTGGATGGGATGTTCCCCAAAATGTGTTTCTCCTGCTGCACCAGCTGAGTCTTAGCAGCAACGAGCAAGTAAGTTGTCTTGAGTGAAACATTCATGGCTGTGGTACTTAGCAGAGAGGAATAGACTGGAACAAGTGCCTCAATAGATGATCTAATGACAAGGTAAGCAAGTAGAAGTCATGAGGAGAAAAGGGGGAGTGAAAACACAGGATCATCAGAGGACAGACATAAGGAAAGATGGGGATGAGGTGCTGGTGGGCAGAAGAACTCAGAAGAGCTGTGGTGGCTGTAGCACATTTTTCTTGAAATACAGCCAACCTTTCAATAATCTGCATCTGTCTTTTTAAACAAAGTATGGGGTTTTTTCATATTTTTTATGATTCAAACCAGTCTCAACTGACATAGCCATGAAACCATTCTTTCTATTCCTGTACATATCTGCCTCATTCGACATCTGTCCCAAGTTTCCTCAGTAATGCAGTCCACAGTCCTACAGATTTCTTTTCCCCCGCTTCTTTTAAATCTACCACCTGGACAAACTCTTTCTTAATGCAGGGTAAGGCTCTGCAGTGAGTGAGAGGAGCATCCTACAGGAAACACATTCAGCTCATCAAGGTAATTATAGCACTTAGTAGGGTAAGTTGAGGCTGTACCACCAGTTGTAATTGTTTTCTCTGTCTTCTAAGAACATTTGACTTTATGGTCTTTAAAAAAAATTAAATGGAAGGCAGCAAGAGATTACTGTATATTAATAGGCCTAACCACACAGATTCAATTCACAGGCAAAAGGAGATCAACGGAGGGAGAAAGCTTTAGATATTTCACTTTAATTTGCCTTTGGCATAAATTCTTCTAGCAGTAGTAATTTATCTCTCAGTAGTAATACTATTTAGCTATCCAGTAGCCATTCTTACAACTGCAAGACCACAAAGGTCCCACAAATACAGTAGCTCAGAACTAAGAAAGCTTTAATCTTTAGCAGCATTTATACTTGCTGCTTATCTAGTAATTCCAGCTTGAAATGGACCATATATGCTTATTTTGAAGAAATCTTTTAAAAAAATTTTTAAGTGCCTAGTTGTAAAAGTAGTATTCATGTGGTCTAACTTTGAAGATAGTGAAGACTAGAAGTCGTTTATCATAACAGAGAATTGTTGTTATAGGCCTTCACAGAATTCCATTAATTGTACAGAAGCAGGGAAAGTTAAAGCAAAAAATGCACAGCAAACATAGCTCCCTCACTATGAAGTAGCTGTTTATTGGACTTTATTTCTTTACTCTCCAGTAGATGGCAATCCAGCACTTGGCCAATAAAACAGTCATGTGGAGACACTTCTCTGTATACAGGTTCGTCGGGGCTCTAGTTATATATTCTGAGTCCAACTTTGGACTGCAAACTTTATCCAAGTGAATTATCTGAGTAGTGTTTTATTATATTGCTGATCAGCATGAGAACATCAGAACAAGTAAGACTTGAGACATGAATGTGGAAGCGGCAGTGCTTTTCAGAGAAGGGCAAGATTCTAAAGTCTTTAATGGCTGCTGGTTGGTTTAGTTATGTCTCTTACACGGATTTTTTTTAGAAAACTTGGGAGGTAAAAACATAAATTTTTGCATCTTCTCATTCAGAATTATACTTGGTCTTGAAGTGTTGTATTTCTTGTGTTTAATTAAAAAATAGCACAGAACTTGCTGAATCCTCTCCCGTCTGTTTGACCTTCTCTCCAGAAGGTAGCTGTGGCACAGTGTCTGTGTCTGCTCGTTTACATTGCTCCAGGGCCATTTCTGAGATTGTCATGGTAAGAGCAAACCCAAACAAGTCAAAGTTGGCACAGACCCTGCCTCAGCTGACAGCCTAGCTACTCACCTGTCCCACATGCTCAGGTCACCAGAGCCTTCCATGGGGTTTGGGGTGGGTGTAAGTGATGGTATTTCCCTTCAGAGCAGGGAGCTAGGTGAGGTACAGATTTTGGGGCACCAGAAGGGAGACTGGGGGGTTGGCACCAGTTGTGCATTGCATGACACAGAGATGGCTGAAGTGCTTCTCGTCATTCCATATCTGTGTCCCAGCTCAGGGTTACACAGGCAGGGAGACCCAGAGTCCAGAGAGGTTACCTGGATGAAGGTAGGCCACATCCTTCTGTGGAAAAGAGTGACAAGTCAGTGAGCAACAAAGTGAAGGGATGGCAGTGAATCAATAGAGATTCAAATGTTTTTTGCTAATAAGTTCTCATACGTTTTCTTCATCATTTCATTTACACGTTTGTTTTGAAGGTTTGTGATTTCTAAAAGTATGGATTGATAGAGGCAGAAATGGCCTTTGGTCAAATATTTGACTTTTATGTAACAGAGATGGAAGCAGCAACCCTTCAGAACAGTTTATTTTTTCAGAGCCTTGTAGCAGACATCAATTACTATTTGCATTCCACCTTGGATCAAAGAGGAGTTTGAAGGAAACTGCAGGTTTGCACGGGATGCAGATAACAGCACCAAGTGGCAGAGTTTCTGTTTAATATGGTTCAGACATGCTCACACTGGCTTTTTGGTAATTGGTTTGCTAGCAATAAGTGTGTGGTTGCTGATTCTGCCTACTGTCATTGCTTGGATTTTGTTTGGCTGTTTTTTAAAAAGCCCTTGGGTTTTAGAGGTAGTTAACGCAAAGGTGATGGCAAACTTTGTAGCTGCTATATTCTTTATAGTGAGAAGAAACTCTGTGTCTGGGAAAACTAATAATCTATTTTATATTTCCACTGCTAAGTGTGAGGAAGGATGAATTGGATGCTGTGATTCAGAGCTAGCAACAGCCTGATCAGGACAACTCAGAAACATAGAACACCGTTCCACAGCGATAGCCTGATGTCTCACCTTGTCCAGTGGCAATCGTCCTGAGCCATGAGATGTCGAGTCTAGGGGATACCAGCTCATAGTTCCCACACGTGGAAATAAATGAGAACTTTCTTCTTTTCCTTAAATTCTTCATATATTTTTAGGTAGTTCCTCTTTGAAAAATATACGCATAAACGAACTTATTGAATGCATGACACAGCCTTGCATTCGATTCACACCAAATATACCTCTGAGAGTGTGAGACCTCTGTGTTTGCAAAAGTTAAGAAATGCTGCTCTTATTTTTATGACATTCACCATCTTTCCACTAATTTCTTCATCCAGCCCTTCCTTCTTTCCCTCTGGTCTCTCCCAGTAAGCCTCACTACCACTTCAGCTGTTCCATGAGCTGGTTAATCCCTTTTCCTTCCCCTGTCCTTAATGCAGCCAGGGCAAACACATGCCAAGACTACCACAGAGATGGATTTTTGCTTTGGCTGCTTGGAGGGACTGCTGTACTTGGGTGGCTTAGGCGTACCTTGGGAGGGCACAAAGGAAGAAGAGAGGCACAGCCTGTAAATGTTATTCCCACAGCACATACACGACTAAACAGAGGTAAGGGACACTATTGGGGCTGATATTGAAAATAACAAAATAAATGTTTCCTACTCTGACACTGTGCAAACCTTACATAAGCCTCAGGGTGCAACCTGACGGTTGCTCTTTTGCAGTTTGCTCTAAATAGGATTTATCTAGATTTACCTCACTTACATCAAGAAGACAGTGTCTGTGGGACTTCACTGTTAGCTGCTGCAACTTGCTGCTCTCCTGGGCCTTTCACTGCTTGTGCCTCAGGACCCAATGCTCCTGGAGCAACATTTCTCAGAATTGAGGAGCGCATCTGGCATGGATGCTCTCTCAATTACCTGATTTGAACTGAATTTCTCTTCTCCAAACCGCATCTTGACTTCACAGAACTTAACACAAGTTCTCAGCAAAGTAGCTAGACCTGGAAAATTGACCAGAAAGTTACCATCTTGAAAGGTTTCCAGCTGGTTGGTTTGTTTTCCCACCTCTATTTCCCAGTTGAATGTGAGATCTTTGTAAGGTCCTGATGAGGTACACACCAAATCAGTGTCATGTTAGCTGCATTTTCACCATGCCACTTTACACCTCTGGTGCTGCTTACACAAGGGATCAGAGCCATTTTTGTTTGTGAACATACTTAAGTGAGAACCAAACACCAACCAGAACTTGAACAAAACCTTGACTTTGATCTTCTCACAGACTGACCAACTAACATGACAGTAGAATGCAACAGAATCCAGCCAACAAGGAGGTAAGGAATGAGGCTGAATGTTGATCTACTGTGTATGCAGAGAAACACAGAAAAATTTATGTGTTCCTGGCCATGAAACATCTATGGCTCCAAAGCTTTGCCTGCAAGGTTAAACACTGTGTTGCAGACACCTGGCAACTCCAGGGGAGGCATATCTACACACAGACAGGTATTGCATGGGAGCTTGAGCCATTGCTTTTGATGGGAATTTGCATGTAACCTCATAGGCTCAGGTAGAAGCCTCCCATATTCCTGAAGCAAGACACAACTGACCAAATTACTAAAACACACACAAAAGATAACCCCCCGAATTTTTGAGTGCCTTCCAGAGGTTTTCCTATGTGTCCAAAGAGAAATTTCTGACTCAACTCCCATGTATATTAGAAAGCAGCCTGAAACCCTTTCCTGCTTTGTCATCAGGTTGAAGAGAAGAAAACTGAGAAGGCAGCAGTTGGTCTCAAGGCATGTTCTAAATCCAGCCCTTGGGGGCTAAAAAAAGCGTCTCTCAAAGGAAAGTGGCTTAATGAATTGAGCCTCTTAACTCATTTCATTAGATGACTTTATTAAATACATAAGCACTTATTTGTGTAATTGAATTTGATCTAAGCCACTCTTCTCTTCAGAAACTGCACTGCTCCGAATCCAAAGCACCTTCTATGATGCTCATGCTTTGATGTTCATAAGCAAGTGCAGCCTATGCCACTCTATAACAGCAGCAGACCTGATCGTGGTGGGAGGTGGGAAGGGAGCAGTTGTGTTTGTCACTATCAGCAAACACAGTCTTCCTCATGCAGCAGCTTCTGTGCATGGCAGGTAATTCAGTTCTTTTAAAAGAAAACAAAAAGATGTGTAGTGTTTGCCTACAGTTTTAGCGTGCTCAGGAGCATCACTAATCTTGCTTTCAGATAGCCAGTGCTACCTATAAAATGGCTCACATCTCAGGGTATAGTAGATGGTCTACAATACCACCAATCTTTTGAGTTTTTGGCTTTGTAGAATTGCTAAGACCTGAATACACTTCCAAGCTGAATTAACCTCAGCTCTCACTACCAAGTCCACTGAGGACTCTGGTATATGGATATGAAAGGGAAAGACAAGATATTGTAACACTGCTAGTACTCTACAGAAACAGCTTAGCAGATGGTTGAGGTGACATTGCATGTTTTTTTTAATCAACAGTGAACTGGGGAGAGAGACAATTCAGTTTCACTCTTTGAGGCAGAGAAATGGTGATAGTTTTTCTGTTTGGCTAACTGCAAATGAGCCACTTAAATCAGAACTTTAAAAGTAAATGCTAATGTCAAGTAACAGCTTACTCACACTTCAATAAGGATAAAAAAAATTGTAACTTTCATTTTTAGAACCTGTGGAGTATATGTTCATTATCACAGGAGTCAGTGGAGCCAAAGAGCAAAAAAACAGTAGTAGATTGATAGTCTAATTCACAAGGATGTCCCCTTAAGGCAGGATTTGTAGACATAAACACAGGTCTTGTCTTCACAAACTTGCACAGCTGTGTAAGCATTTTGTGGCTAAATGAAGAAATACAACTTGTGGGAATTTCAGAATAGTACATGCCAATGTAAGGAATGTAGAACTTGTCAGGGAGGAGGAGGGCTCTGCCTACCTTGGATGGGATCTGCCTTGGAAGAGCCAAGCCCACAACCTCCAAGCCTATGGAGGACTCATCTCAGAAATGGCAAACTTAAATGACTGGATGCAACAAACAACAAAGCTGTTTGAAGAGCAAAACTGTAATTCCAACTCACCCTTCTCTCCTACTCAAACCCGTCTAGTCTTGGAAGCAGCTAATCCCATCAGGCATCTTTCTGTTTGACCTTAGGCACCTATAGTTTTCATGAACTTGACCTGCAGCAGGCCAAGCAATAGGGTTCCCTTGAAATAAAAGCTGTGGCTTTGTTCTAGTCTGACTTTTCTTGCAACCATACTAATTCCATAAATGCTCTGAAAAGTTTTTAAAGAGGGTTTGAGGCTTTTTTTGATGTTAGAATATTATAAGTTCATTTATGTGTGCAAAAATTCTTCTGTCTGGAGCCAGGCCCAAAAACAATGGAAATGACAGAATCTCAGTAATATCAGAGCTTTGGGGTCAGGGCTTGAACATTATCAGTACACTTACACCTGTAAGCACAGTCATGTGCGTGTAAGATCAGCAAAAGCTAATTGTGTTGCAGAATTAAGAAAACAAATGATGTCCATTCATGCAATGAAAGACTGCAGAACCTGTAAAAGGGCGAAGTTAAGAATTAATATGACTTTTGCTTTGTATTACTTCCTGAATGTTAAATGATTAACCTTTAGCAGACTCATGAGGTAGCTTTAGTGGCATACGTAACATTATATTCATAGCTTTTAAGTCTCTGTGGGCTTACATGTGAAGCTTCTTCTCAGGGATAAAGTTCCTTTTTCTAAGTATTAGCAGCAAGAATTTTAACGTTTCTTCCACATCTTTTTCTGGTGGAAGCACTTGTGGAAAGAGAGCCTTTAGACTAAGGATAGGTATGTATGTGTCGGGGGGTAGTGCTGGTTGGTTTTGGCAGGGTCTGCTGTGGTTAGCACACATTTGGATCAAACACACCAGAAAAACTCTGAGAGCAATAGATGGGGGCTTTGTGTTTCAGCTGCTCCCAAGGCAATCCTGGACCACAACAGTCTTGGAAGGGAAGCAATACTCCTTCCAGCTGCAGAAATGGCAAGCACCCTGGCTTTTCATGTTGTGCAGTGTTTGTTTTGTTTTTATTTCTGTTTTGTTACTTGAGAGACTCTTGGAAACAGGCTGTTGGTGAGCCAGCTGCAGTAATTCCTGTGGGGCTGGTGGGTGCTCCCACTGCCAGCAGCTCAGTGCCCTCTGGTGCACGGCAACAGCAGCAGCCGGGGCCGCAGCCGAACCCCGAGCTATCCACAGAGGGGACCTAAAATTAAATGTTCACATCTGACACACTACCTCATTCCCACAATATGTTTGCCACGTTGTACAGTTCTAGTGGGAGCGCTGCCTAAGAGGAACCAAAGATCCAGCTGTCTGGATCCAACCCAAAAGATTTTTTGTTTTTCTCTTCATGTTGCTTCCAGAGCTAAGCTTCCGGTTAACAACGACTAATGCAGATACAGCCCACCCTTGTTACTTAGGGCTAAATGCACAAAGGATTAACTTCAAGCTGTTGCCATGTGGACCTGGCAGCACTCTGTTAGGCAGCTAAGCACATCCATTAATTACACAGCAAATTTAACCAGACCAACAATTGCAAAGCAGTAAGAAGTCATTCTAGTAGTTGGGAGGGCCAAGAGTCATGTCCCAAGGCTCCTTTTGCCCCAAAAGCTGGACATTGGCATCTTATTACAGACTGTAGACATTACCTGACTGCTCAGCAGCTACAGCTTCCCTTCTCCAGAATGAGGCACCTCACCAGCCCAACAAAGCAGAGCTGCATTTGAAAACCAGGTTTGAAATCCCTTCTGACAGGCAATAGCTTTAACTACAGCTCCAGAGCATTGTCTCATATACTTTCTCTGGTTCCACCCATTTTTAATTATACCATTACAGGGTGGAAAAGCTCCCAAGGGGGAGATCTGGAAGACCTCTTGCACACATCTCCCTGAGCCCAGCAGCTGGACATTCACAGGATGTAACAAAGTTTGGACACTGATGATTCACAGCATATCATATTTGAATGGCTGCTTCAGAGCGCTGCCTATCAGTATTTTGATTTTAAAACCTTTGTTTTTAAAACCTTTTTTTTCTCCTGCTGTGTCAAGAGTGCTGACAAGGAGAAGAACTAGAAGTTTGGTAAGCTAGAGGGAGAGGGCCCAAGGTATAAGCAAAAAAAAAAGTAAATCACTGGGCACTGCTATCAGAGCAGTAAGTAGAAGATCTGTTAGCAAAATTGAAAACAACCAAAAAAAAAGAGAGAGACCAAGGAAATTTATTTACTTTTTATCTATGAACAGTATGACATATAATTATAGACAAGTTTTGATACACAGGAAAACCCTTTTGTCAACCATTTTTTTTGCTAAATGAAACAGCACAATAATCTTTACACATTCATAATTTGTTTTTTCTTTTTTTTTCCTTTACAATACACAGCTTTCTGGGATTGAAGCAAACTGCAGGACATATTGAGTACTGGTATATTACAGCTACTTACATCATTTAAGAACAGCAAATGGAGAAAAATAAGTTATTTAAATATTGATTTCATATACAGAAAGTGCAACTTTGTTAGTTGTTACATAACTTGCTCGACAGTTTTGATTCCCCACAGGGTGTCAATTAATGATAAAAGTATCTTGGACTGAAAGTATTATTTATTCTAAAAATAATACAGTACAACTGCACAGCTGTGACTTGGTGAATCGACCACTATTGCTGCTGGTCATCACCATAGACATGATGACCTATTTGCAGGTTTGCAATGTTTAAGGCTTCTAATCATGCTCCCAGTTTGCACCCAAAGCCAGGCTCATATGAGAGCATTGCCACCTGGGTAGCAACAGTGGGTTATCAATCAACGCTCATGGTTATGGTGACATTTAGTAACATTTTGGATTTGCTGCTTCTATTGTTAAATAGCTGTTTGAGTTACTAAGATACAATGGATAGGTACTTAACATCGTTAGCCTGAGCAGAGCAGAGAAGATTCCAGCAGCAGGTTTCTTCTGTGCTTCCCAAGAGTTAATGAGTGAACCTTTTGATTAGAGTCACTCAATGACTGCAAGAAGATGCAAGTGGTTATGGCTCTCATACCACACCACCTCACTTGCTTGGGGAATGCCACAGGTCACTGAAACCACAGCAGGGAAGCTCAAACATTGAGAAGCTTAAGGCTTTTTTTAGATTAAAACATAAACTAAAATTGTACATCAAATTAGACCATAGAGCACAGTCTTTAAAAGAAAACAAAATAATAACTAAAACTCAAAAATCTCAAACTGCTCACTCTAGTCCTGATGGGTGTGATCTGGTTCCCCTGGGTCATATAATCATTTCAAAAGTATGGATTTACCAGGAGTGTTTGGCACACAGGTTCAGGTTATTCCCATAATTCTCCTTCTGTAAGTAAGAGTGGGGAAAGTAATTAATATGGGAGAGTTTTACTATACGACTTGCCTTCCCTGCAACATGAGGAAATTTGTTTCCTTTTTTTTTTTTTTTTCTGTTGCCTATAGCCAGCTTGGACTTTTGCCTTGCTCCAATATAGCTGCTGTCTACTTAATTCTACTCTGTTCTCATCCCTGCCAGCAATCCCAGGAAGTCTCAATACTCTTTCCATCTCCTGCTTGCTGATAGTTGCCATGTAAGCCTCAGAGACCAACAACAGACAAATCATCATTATTTAAAAAACACTTAATTTCTTTTTAATGTTTTCTTTTTTTTTTTTTTATTTTTTAGAATCATAGAATATTGAGAGTTGGAAGGGACCCATCAGGATCATTGAGTCCAACTCCTGGCCCTGTGCAGGACACCACAAGAATCACACCATGTCCCTGAGAGCATTGTCCAAATGCTTCTTGAACTGTCAGGCTTGGTACTGTGACCACTGCCCTGGGGAGCCTGTTCAGTGCCAATCACCCTCTGGGTGAAGAACCTTTTCCTCATATCCAGCCTAACCTTCCCCTGACTCCGCTTCATGCTGTTTTCTCGAGTCCTGTCACTGGCCATGAGAGTGAAGAGATTGGTACCTGCCCCTTCACTTCCCCTTGTGAGGATACTGAAGACCACCACTGAGGTTTCCCCTCAGTCTCCTTCAGGCTGAACAGACCAAGTGAACTCAGTTGCTCCTCCTAAGGCTTCCCTGCCAGACCCTTCACCAATCTTGTGGCCCTCCTTTGGATGGTCCCTAATAGCTTCATGTCTTTTTTATACTGTGGTGCCCAACATTTCACAGAGTACTCAAGGTGAGGCCACACCAGATTTTCACCAGTTGTACAAAACACCTCTGCTGTATGCTTCCTGAGGCTGTCATATTAGAACATGCTGATTATCCACACAACAAGGAGATCATTACAGAGATTAACTTGAGAGTAAGTTCAAGTTACAAGACAGTGGTGAAATACAAAATGAGGAAAGTAAATCTAACACTTTATCAATTCTACCAGGAGCCAAATCAATTATCATCTGTAGTCAAATGCATATTCATGTGACTTAAAACATGACCACGAAAGGATCAGATATAGTAAGAAATTGTGGAGTAAATGTAATTTTTCATGCATCAATCTGAGAGCATTTTATGAGCAGAAGAAATTAGCTCAATATGAAGCTGGGATAACTGAGGCACCAAATAGCAAAGTGCCTTATCTGGTTTTATACAGTAAATTGACATCAGAACTGACATTGGAAATAGTCACACATGCTGCCCTGTGCCCAGGTTTCTGCACTATCTCCCTTTACCTGCCAGAGTAAGCTTGCTCTGCTTTCCATGGAGTATTTGCACTACAAAAAGCTGAAGGACACACCATATATAGACCCCAAAGAATAAGCTGGTTATGTGCTATTCATGATAATCTGTATTTGGTATATAAAATGTGTACCCAATATAGAAAAATAAAATTTGTCATTAGCCACATAGGTGACTGGAAAGTTTCACATGGATTTAGGCAGAAAAATATCATTACATCATGGAAAAAGGGTTCACCACGTTTCCCAGAACAATGCTCTCTTTTAGTCAGAGGTAACATTAATGCAGTCAGGATGGATATCTAAAAATCACAGTGTTATTTATGAGACTATAATGGAATTTTTTTTGTCCATGCAATGGCATTACTGGATTTGATGATTTCTGTGGGACACAATTTGCTTTTTCGATGCAAGTGATTTTTCATTTGCAGAAACCCACTGTTTGGAATCAATATGGTCAGGATACCAAGTCAAAGCTGCAGCATAATGATTGACAATAAAACACAGTACACAGAATATGATTAAAATGAAAAGCAGTTACATATATACAAGGCAGTATATCTTGGAACAGTTTAGTAACAACAGTAAATGCAGACGGTAGTGAACAAGAAGTTAACCTGACAATCAAAACCTAGCGTAACCCTGCATTTGTAAAAGCATCTCTACAACACAGAAGGTGTTATGATGAGGCATTTTATAGAAGCTACTTCAGCTGGAAATCACCCTAAGTGCAACTTAAGGGTGGCAGGTTGAAACAAGGCTTGGGAAATGTGAATATGGGTAAGTGAACACTAAGTAACTGCTTAAAAGCTCATTTTAAGGCAAATAAAAAGCTGATTGCTAGAAAGCAGTTATAAAAATGACCTCAGCTCTGTACAAATAAAAAGAAGCTTTCTGACTCTCCGTGGGTTAGTTGCATTGGAGTGACAGAGATAGACCACACTGAAAACTAATTCCAGTCCATTAACTTTGGCCTAGCTAAAGGCTGTGTGGCGTATTGGGACCTCTACCAAGCAACAGCAAAGATGACCAGGGAGGGCTTTGTGTTTAGTTCTAGACTAAAATAAACAAAAGGCATTTGCCAAACAGCTTCCACTGGAATTTTTGCCTTGGCTTGTACCTGGTCTTCAGGACTGATTTCAGGTACCTGGAACCTAGATGTACAGAAGACTGCTTACTAGTATCACTATCACAAACTTGAGGAAAATGTGCAAGGGTCCCTTAATTCCGTGAAGCTGTCTGGTTCTCAGACCATCCCTGTGCATTTTATGAAATAAGAGTACTTTAAATGGGATTGAGGGGTGAGCGAAGTACCACATCTATGTTACCTGGTGGTTGCTTCTCTTCTCCTTCAATTGCCAAAGACTTTCATATCCTCTGAAGAAGGTATCTGCCTGTCCTTGGGAGCCACTTCCTTGATCCCTTTAGCTACGTGAAGTAATTAGAGCAATACTGGTGCAGGAAGAAGCAGTGAATTCTCAACCAAGCAATGTCACACTACAAGCATGTTAAATTGCCTCTGAATCAAGAGGTTTGAAGAGTCTTGCCGCTGCCAGGAGCTTGCTTATGTGCCTTTCCTCTGTGATGCCAGCTTTTTGAAGGCAAGTTTGTGACAGAGAAGGCACTTTGCTCAGTGTGTTGAATCCTGCTTCTGTGAGCAGGCTGGAATACATAGGCAGACCAATGGAAATCAGCCAGTCAGATACAGAGGCGATGAGTCCTGGGGATACAGGTTTACGGCAAATTTCAGTGAGTCCTCCACTTGGAATCTGGGGAGTGAAAAAAACAGAAAGAAAAGCGAACCCTTAAACATATCTGCCTTTACAGCAAGTCTTTTTTTTTTTTCTTCTCTTCCAAACTTGTATAGTTTCATAGCAGATGTTTCAATTCATGTCTCTCATGTCAGACTTGTCAGTACAAGAGCATTGTGGACTAAAAGGCTAAGATCACTTGGCACAGAAACAACAATTTTGGCAATATAGACACAGTGGGCAGTACCCAGCTGCTTGGATAACTGTCATGTGTCATTCTGAATTAGTTTGAGATCAGTAAAAAATATCCAGTAACAAGAGTTTTCACAGTGATACATTTAATTTCCCAGTAAGGCGAGAGAATACCAATTTTGTCTATTACGTCCTCAGACAAAGTTTTCTTAGAAAAAGCCATCAAAGTTTTTGACTGTTTTCCCTCCTGCTTTTGCTAAGGAGGAGTGGACACTAGTATAGTTTAAGAAATGTAAAAAGAGTGTAAAGCCTTTCAGATTTCAATACAGAAGCATTTAATACATACCACTTCTAGTGAGAAAGTCACTGCTTACACTTATCACTGTTTACAGTCTTCTTAGACTTCTAAGACTATTATTCAGTCAAGAGAGGGATATCCACTCTCCTTTCAACTACTAACTGTCCTCCTTTTGGACAGGGGGAGGTACATCCTGCCCCTACAGTATCTCTACCTATGTTGTACCTGCTGTAAGAACATAGGGAGCACTTCTGTACCAGGATTTGAGAAGTATCTCCCTTTACTACTAGTCAGTCCTTCTAAAAGTCTGCTCATAAACAAGAAAATTTGGTTTATGGAAATACTCACTGCCATGCGATGCTGCTTCCTCAGCTGCTTTACCCGGATTTGGTCCAGGTTTGTGGCAACATCCTTTTCCGGCTGCTCTAAGTCTTCAGAGTACCTCTGTACCAAAGCCTCGGGAATGCCACAGCGACCATGCTGAATGTTCCCAGCCAGACACAAAGGAGAAAGGACAAATTAAAGAAGTATATCAATACAGATAAACAAGAAGTGTAGGATGGGAGCAAGAAGGAGCTTTCCTTGAGGTTCCATCAAAACTGAAAAAAGCAATCCCTTAGGGAAGGACTGGAATTTAAGACTCATTCCTTCCCCTCAAAAAAAGATGTTTAATTGATGCTATCAATTTAAGTTTCTTGGAAACATAAAATCTAACCATTACTTTCTTTTTCAGCTCTACTTCCCCACATCAGCAGAGAAAGAGACATTTCTGTGCCCAGTGCCACCAAGGCACCAGTGGCCTGAAAAAATGAAGGTTCAGAGTAAGTCTGGGATTTCTCAGTCCCCCACAACACACGAGTTACTTTAGGCATAAAGTCAAGTAAAGACAAACAGAGTTATAGAATGTCTAATGTCTCAATGATTTTTGGTTTATCTAGGCTGGTTACTCACACGAAAGAAATTACAGACAATAAATGAAAGGCTGTTCCTTGGAATGCTAGCAGAATAAAACCATTGAAGTGGTTACCACTTACCTTGTCTGAGTATGGTTCTTCAGTAAGATCAATGTCTTCAGACTGCAACTTGTTTTCTATCACCATTTCCAGATCCATCCCCCTGCTACAAGAGACTTTCCTCGCTGAAGCAGGACCTAGCTTTACCACATGCTGCTGAACACTAGCAGTCTCTGGGAGCTCTGATAGCCAGGGTGGCAGTGGGCTAGGAGGGGTACTGGGCTCATGTTCAGAGGATGTCCTATGGACAGGTACTCCATGACAATCAATGGGACCGGATGAGCTGGTCTTTTTTACTGGCAAACATGGTGCTTCTAGACCTGAGTGGTTCCCACTTGTGGTCATGGGAGGATGGTGTAATCCATTAGAAAGGCGTTCTCGGCATTTTTTGGCAGGGACAGGTGGTGGTTGAGAAGGATTTTTTGGTTGCATTCTTGCCTCACTTGTGCCTTTTTGCTCAGCTTCTAGACCTCCCTTGAGGACCGGAGTATAATCAGCCCGTGCAAGGTCATGAAAGCCTTTACTTTTTATTTCCAGAGGCATCCTTGTATTTTCAGAAGCATGATGCATCACTAAGGCAGGCTGAGCTTCACAGCTTTTCAGGGGGAACGGAGCAGGCTTTCCACCTGCAGTTTCCACTACAGAGCAGTCCAATTCCTTAGCTCTTCCCTTCTGAGAACTAGCAGCTCCCTTACTCTGCTTAGCCATGAAGTCAGCTACCACACAGCTGCCTCCACGAGCGTGAGGCAGCAGGGCAGAGCCAACTGCCTTTTTTGCTATATCCAGTGAATCCTGAGGAAAAGAACCTACTTGCTTGCTAGTGTGCTGTAGGTTAGCATTGGATTCTCCCTGGAGATCGTCCAGTGAGTGAGATCTTGGCCATGTATCTACATCCTGAGGTCCATCCAGAGTTTCATAGCTCCGACAGACGGCAACTGGTAAACTTCTGCGGTTCTTCTTCAGACCTGTGATGGCTGGAGGTTGGACAGAGCTCTTCAAAGCACGATGTGCACAACCCAACCCTTTTTCCCCATGCTGTAGAGTTTCTATTGACTTGGTCAGTGGAAGCGTGGGATAATTTAGCTGGTTTCTGCTGAAATCCTTAAAGCTATGGTCACTTGCTGATTTTGAGGGCAGAAGACAGGTTCTTCTAGTTTTACCTACAAACAAGTAAATTCACCATTAAAAAAAAAACAAACAACCCTGCAGCATAAATTACATATCACTTCTAAATGGTTTTGGAAAAAAAAAAAGATTTATTCTCTCTTTGTTAACTCTAAATGTACAAGAACTCAGGACCATTTTAAGCATCTGTATTTGTGAATTTCAACTTTATTAGTGAAGCACTAGTAAATGTGAACACATAACTAAAATACATCCCAAATACTTAATATCCTTCCTATTCTCCAATTTGCAGAGATTTGAGGTTTAGCTCATATAAACCTTTTTCATGTAGAAATATCCTACAGTTAGAACTGATACACTGTATCACCCTTCCTGCACAACAAAGTCCAGGAAGACTGGTTTTAGCACCAGTCCCTTTGTTAAACTACATTTAGGAACAGCAGAGTTTAATAGAAAAAGATCTTATGAGATGGAGAAATGTTTCAAAAGGGATTCTCAAGTGTGCCTAATATCAGTGTTAGTTTCGTGTCTCATGTCACGTGTGTTATCAAAGTGGAAGGTCTTAGAGATTTGGTGTTTTATTATAAACACTTAGGATGTCAATATAAACCACATGTTCTTTGTAAGTTTTATTTTAGATTTTTATGAGATATGCACCACTGATTTTAAACAGTGAAGTCCACCAACTCTGCTTGACAGAAAAATCCTGATCAAAGGGACTGTGCTTACCAGAGTATTCATTACTTGAAATACAATGGCTTTTCTCAAATACTATATAGAGTTTTTTTTTCTTTTTAACAAGACAGAAGTAAATTTGTCTCAAAGCCAATGACCTCTCAGAATAACAGCATATCCTGAACAGTTATTTTTTTCAGGGTGACGGATATTTCCCCCATGTACAGTAAGCTTTCTATAATCAGGATAGAAAAAATAAAGCTTGAAGTTTGATATTTCTTTTTGCAATGGAAAAGGAAAAAAACAAAACAGCCAAAACCTCAAACAAAAAGACTTGGCTCAAACGAAAATTATATCAAACTATATAGAGTAAAGGCAATCAATAGCTGCCAATTAAAGGACCTGATCCTTTTAGAAATCTAAGCGATTTTGCTAACTACATCAGAACTAAAGTAATCTGGTGTACTCTTAAGCAATCTCAGACGCTTTCTTCTCATGCAGCTTGACTTCAAAGTGTTATCCTGAAAGAAATTCAGTGCTTGGCTTCTGAATAATATACACTACTTGCCTTGCATATGAATGAAAGAACCTGTTTAACCTAAAAAAGAAATAGCTTGCATTCTATTGCATCTTACTCTGCCCAAGGAGTTAAAAAACCCCAAAGTATCCAGAAAACTAGAAAAGAAAATGGAGGTTACATTTAAGAAGAGATAAGGAAAAGAATCTCATCAAAAAAAGTTACTGTATCTAAAATCAAGGTGTGCCTAAAAGGATGAATGCAAGCACACAGGAACTCCTTTCTCAGAATCTGTATGGTTCACAGTTTAACTCAAACTAAATATTACCATTTCCACAAAGTGCTAATAGAGACACATCCCACATTGAATTTGTCCCCCTTGCTACTACCTTTAGTTCAGGTACCTCAGAGAACTAGCAGAGAGACTTCTCTGTCTGCATCTTTTCAAGGAGCTTGGCCACTGCCTTCTGAAAATAACTTGCAATCACATTAAAAAGACATGTGTAAGAAATGTTATATTCATTTTTTAGTGCCTTCAGGCACTAATGTCAATATGTAATGAGCATGGAAAGAAGTGTTCTCTTTCCATTATTCATATTTGCCAGCACATCTCTGACTTGTGCACCCCATTGTCCGGGGCTTGCTGTCAAAGCACACATAACAAAATCCGTGTACCTTCTTTTCAATTTGAAATATTAAATCAGGGTTTATTAAATCACTGGTTTAAAGAAAGCCCTCAGGAATCTCGGCATTGAAATAAAAGTTGTGAAAAATGCCACTCCTGTGCAATATAAGCTCTTACTGAAGCCATAAGGGTATCTAGGAAGCAGTGTTACATTTCTTCAAAAGTGGGGTATGTCTGTGTAAAGGCAGTAGCCTGGGAATGGAAAAAAAGAAGAAATGGGGAACAGGAAAAGTAAGAAGACAAAATCAAGAAAAATGAGAAAAACAAAATTTTCTGAAAATAAAATCAAATCTTTAGTTCATTCTATCTCAGTTATGCAGAAAAATACAAATGTGGTTAGAATGGAAGTTCAAAATGTTTTGTCTGTAACATATATAATCAAACATGCAATCTTTAAGCTCTCTGCTTCAGAATGGTTTAAAAGATACTGCTGGGTTCAATGCTACTGCTTTGTACAGAGGACAGTGGTTGAGAATGTAATTTCTTTTATGTAGACTTAAGTCAAGAGCAGTATCAGGAAGGCAGCCGTGATTTCTTTTTTTCCATCCGTTCCTTCCCTCCTCCTGACTACCAGGTATAACTTCATTATGCTTCTGTGAAACTAAGAAAGGAAGGCAGTATTTCCTGAAAACAGACTTAAAAATATATTTTTAAGTTTTTTTCATAAAGTGGAGAGTTATATAAATAATGTCCATAAAGGTAACATTCCCTACCTTAGGAAAAAAAAAGAAGAAAACAACATACAAGAGTTGAAGTGCATAGCTAGTAAGGTTTAAACCACATTTTTAATGTTAGGATTTTTGATAATAACTCAGTCTTATGAATCCCCAGTACAGTTAAGTAGTCTAATGCCTTTCATAGTGCTGTCAACCACAGTGGCATCTCTGATTTAAATGTGTGCAGAAGGACACAGGTGACTGGATAAAAACTATGATTACAAAGGTGGAACTTGCATAAAATGAATTAAAAGTTTATATTATTTCCAGGTTCAGTTCAAGCTATGGCGAATACTTTAATTTTTCTATTTAATGTTATGGTGCAGTTTTTGCTAGACAAAGCACTGTCCACCTCTCATGATACTTCTTATTATTAGATTACAGACATGGAACTTTAAAAATTCCTTGTCATTATCTGCCTCAAAAGAAAGGAGACTATCCAGCGGAATATTCTAGAGCCCTCAATTTCTAGAGGTACCACAGCTACAGTAAAAAACTTTCAATATTTCTCTTAGTACTTCTTTTTCCACATGGAAGATAGGCCTCAGAAATTTAAGTATGCAAAACCAGACACAGAATGCATTCAGTGGTTGCCCAAATCCAGATTTTATTAACTTCATTTTGACATTACTTTCTGTGGCTGTATCTTGGGTGCATTTCAAACAGCTCTGTTGACACAACAAAGATGATGGCACCTTAGACAATAGTAGCCTCATTGCTTTTTCTATTGATTACAATCTAGTAGAAATTCACATTACATTAGGCAATGTGGCCACCTGTTCTGTTGCTTCCTTTTCTGACTAATTAGGACTTAATGTTTAAGTCCTTAGGATGGCTGCCTGGCACTGTGGAAATCTGGGCTTCAGTTTCTGAACAAGTCAGAGAATGCCCTTATCCCACCTGACAAAGCCATGGTTTATCTGCTCATTCAGCTCTGTGCACTGCATGTGCAATTCTCATCTCTTCACATCCCTTAAAAAAGTTATACAGCACAAGTAACGGTTCAAAGAAGCCAGGCATGATGAGGACATGAATGATCTATAGGGAATACTTAGTAGGCCTTCTCAGACTAGAAAAGAGATGACTTGGGAAGGAGTATGACAGAAGTCATACACAGACACTGTCAGATATGGAGGTTCTATGGAAGACAAGGGATGTTTATAAAAAGTTGCAGAAAAATGGATGAATGCCAGGAAGGAGTACTCAAATTTTGAAGTCCTTAGATGATTAATTCCCCAAGTGTGTCCTGGGAAGCATCAAATATGCTTGCTCTGTTCCTATTCTGTTCTGTAGCTATCTGCTTTTGGTTGGTCCTGTGAAAACCAGATTTCCAATGTGGTTTCCAAATGAATCTGAGACTGTTGATGCCTGCATGCAAAACAAGCCCAATAACTGCACTGCTGTCAGAAGTCGAAAGGACAGCTTGCTCTCTCTGCCTTGCTTCTATATGGACCAATTGTCCGATCACAGATGGTTGCTTTCTGCTCTGAGGGTCTTCCTGTCTAACATGGGATAGGTCACAAACTGTATGTTCCTTGCTCTCTGTGAATTGAAATAAAACCACAGTGCTGCTGTAAGTACACTGTGGATACCTAAGAGAATACCCAAATTTTTCTGCAGTGGGACCCAGAGAAGTACTTACAAAACAAACATCTGGACCACTTCTATAGTACATAGCAAACAATTTTCTAGCCAAAATATAAGAGTAGGTCTGAAATCTTCAACTGATACCAAAAGATCCAGTATCAGCCCCAAACCAGACACTATAGTAGTCATCAAAATATTATGCATAACCATTCCCCAGAAAATCTGAAGACCAGTTCCTTCTCAGAATGCTTTTGCCCTTTATGAAGTGCTGATCTGCAAATTATCATGTTTATACCAGACAAATGTCTATCCTTATCTTAAAAGATGAAAACACAATGTATTTTGAAAACAACATGCATATAAACTATGGTCCATGAACTTTGCAAACAAGGTGGAGCAGATTTCAGATTAACTAGCCTTGACAAAAGCTCTGAATGAATCCAATATCAAATGTTCTTTTCATAATGGTTTTCAAAACAAGCACTAAATGCATTTGTGAGTAAAAATGATACAGAAATGCAGCAAGCTGTACATAAAAAGCAATATAAAAATCATCAGCATTTCATGTTCTAGAAAACTCAGACAGAAATATTAGTTTAAATGTAAGTACCTAAGCAGACAGGCAATGCCAATTGCTTTCTAAAGGTTTTATTATATTGTTAAAATAAGGAAAATGTACAGGCAGCACTTTAACTTCAGTGTTACAGCTATCATTATGATGGCACTTAGAGATAAAAATGAAAGAAAATTGTCACATATGCCATATACTTAGCTATGATTCTATTTCAGCATGCCTACTGGATGTAGATTCATATTCAAGAAAAAGAACTCCCCGCTTTCAGGAATTTAGTATATTGTTGATTTCAGGCATTCAGCTTCAAAGCAAATTGTGATTTTCTTCAATAAATTGTTATTTTTGAGTGGCAGACTGACAGAAAATGCACATATTACAAGAAAGATCTTTAGCTCATATTTTAAATTGGAAAAATGACCAATATAAGGGGCGTACAGTATCTATTTATTCTGTTCTTGGTTTCCTATTTATGCTGGATGTTAGTGATGAAACCAGGCAGTCTGAGGCAAAGCCATGGCTCAAATGGTTGGAGCGATAATGCCAAACTCAAATCAATATTTTCTCTTTTAATATTTCATCCCTAATGACAAATTTAGACCATCTCTCAAGTAAAGCATGCTCTGTTTCTTCAGAACAAAGACAAAAAAGTCTCTATTATCATCTGCCTTGGTAATTTTTCGATGCATCACCTTTTACTGATGCAGGGTAAGGCAAAGGGAACGGATATCATTAGCAATTTTTTCTTTTAATTTATTTCCCTGCCAAGTTCTCTATTAATTTAACTTTCTAGTATTCATACACTAAGAAGTCCTAAATCTCTGCAGTTGGGTTATGATCAGAGGAGAATTCAATATGCAACCTAAGCAAACACAAAAATATGGCCTAAAACAGAGAACATTTTTTCTTAATAGAAAAAAATCCTCCTAATCTCAGCGGAGTTCAGAGACTTCTCTATTGGTGATCCCTTAGACAAGGGCTATTGGTGTGCAAGTAGTGCAAGCCTCAAGAGGCACAGTGGCATGAGAATATGACTGGGAGTGGAGAATGCCTGCTGCCCTAGGATCACAAAGGAAATATTGTTTGTGAAATGTGATCTATTTCCTACCAATGCAAATAAATAAATCAGAAACACTAGCAATGAAAACCAGTGGCTCAAGCCAAGAGGTAAAGAGGTAGTCAGAGCAAAGGAAAAAGTCAAGTATGAAGTAGCTTGTGTTAGCTAGGAACAGGAGGAGAAGTATATGAAGTTAACTACTGAAAAAAAAAGACTGAAGGAATTTTAAGGCTCATTGCTGTCACCATTACCATTCTCCAGGTTTTCACTGCTTTCGTAGCAGCCAGAATCCCGAGGAGAGCATCCGGTTAGGCCTTGGCCTTCAATGAGAAGTTTCTCCTGAGATCCTGACTGGTCGCTGTTACCTAGAGGATGTGAGAATACAGTGAAAAATAGGCAAACAGAAAATGTGACTGAACTTCTCAACCTTCCATTTCAAACATCATTTTTTTGTGTGTCCAGAGAAGGGCAATGGAGCTGGTGAAGGGTCTGGAGCACAGGTCTTACGAGGAATGGCTGAGGGGGCTAGGGTTGTTTAGTCTGGAGAAAAGGAGGCTCAAGTGTGACCTTAATGCCCTCTATGACTACTTGAAAGAACGCTGTAGCCAGGTGGAGGTTGGTCTCTTCTCCCAAGTAACAAGTGATGGGACAAGAGGAAATGGCTTCAAGTTGTGCCATGGGAAGTTTAGTTTCTGAATTAAGAAAAATTTCTTCACTGAAAAGGTAGTCAGGCACTAGGAAAGGTTGCCCAGGGCAGTGGTTGAGTCACCATCATTGGAGGTATTTAAAAGGTGTGTAGATGTGGCACTTAAGGACATGGTTTGGCGGTGCACTTGGTTGAACTCATTGGTCCTAAACGTCTTTACCAACCTAAGTAATTCTATGATCTTCTCTGTTGTATTAATTATATCAGACCACCGTTTTATTAAAGAGTCAGGATTAGGAAAAGCCATCACAAATGTTGGAAACATTCATCCTGTTTGGTAAAGGATTAAGCAACTGCCTCAGCAAGAGTGTGAAGGAGCAGCATGGTACATAATAAGGCAAAATGGAATTCATGGGTGCAATTTAAAACCATGGAAATTTATTTAAAATGATAGTGTAAAAGTTCTTTCTAAGACTTAAAAAAAAACCCAACACCCAAAAAAAGAAGAAAAGAGCACTGAAAAGAACCAAGTCAAGTAAAAAAGAATAAAATCCTAACTCTGAATTACCTTCGAGAAGACACAGAGGAAGGATCAGGTGTGGGTCCGGCACATTAGATAGTGTTCCCTAACAAAGATGAGGGGACACAGAAGAGACTAGTGGTACCTGTTCCCTCCTTCCTTGGCCTATGCAAAAAGCCAATATTCAAGTGTGGTCCACTCAGGCTGCATAGACTGGATTCCAGAAATTTACTCAGAATGTGTTGTCAGAAATCATATTTTGTAAAGAAGCTAAATCTGGAGCTGAAGATACAGAAAACCAACCTCATGATGCAAGGATACAGTTTATGCAGTGGTTTTTTTCCCAGCAATGAAATGTCAGAAATGGCCATTCCAATTCCTACTCACAGTACATGACAGGTAATTATGGGGTGTAACTATGCACTGTTGCCTCTCCCAGGTTAGGGTTATCTGGTTCCCACTTCTTTCTCCTCATCACCCTGACTTGGAGCTGGAATTTGTACTTTCCAACCACCATATCTTCAAGTTTTCGAACCAAAATTGAAGGGCCCTGAAAAAATTATTTCTTCAGGGAAGTAAGCATTCTAAATAGGTCTGCAAATAATGAAGAGAAGCTCATATTGCGTGACAAAAAGCTACTCTGATATTAGTGAAAAGAACCTAATTCTGCAACAGTGGCTTAATTGTGGGGGTAGAGAAGGGCAAAGAAAGAGCAGATGACTCTTTGGGAAATGAACAAGAAAGATATAATTGAATTAAGCACTGCCTACTTAACAAGCAGCTGTTTAAATTGCTGCTATGGCAGTTTAAGCTAAAACACAGGAATTTGCACAGAAGCAGCTGAGAAAGGCCTCACACAATCCATTCCACTGATTCTGCTCGGTGGATACTAATGTTCTGCTGACACTTGGGGATGAAGGTGAAATTCAGCACTGTCTTAGGTCGCTGCAACTAGGACCCCCTTATTCCTGTGTGGCAAAGACACCATCGAATTCGACTGCTATGGCTTACTCCACTTTTCCTTTTCTTTGCAACCACTTGCCTGAGATCACGTGTACACTGGGCAAAATTGCATCGCTGCACATTAGATAGGTGGGTCACTGTCCTTCACTATTTGCACTTGACTGATATATTTGCTCCCTTTGAAAAATCACTGTGTTGTCATACATACAACCTGAAGCTACCTGTACAATCCTGGATTTAACAAGTCCAAGAACCATACATATGCGGAGGTAAAATTAATTCACGTTACACTTCCCCACAGCTCTCTGGGCTTTGAACTTTTTCCTACCCTCGATAATCTTAATCTTATCCCTCTAGTCTGAAGATTTCTTCTTTCCTATTCTCTGTGTGTCAGCCTCTTCTTTTGAGTAGGTTATTTCAGGATTTGATCTTGAACACTGGTATTCTAAAGCATTACGTATTGTACATTTGATATTAATCGAGTAAGTTGGGTGGCAGGGCTCACATGAACAGAAGAATTTTGGAAGAACAAAAGCAAGTCTTAAGTCACTCCTCAAAAATGTAACATGTTACACAGGGTTACCCTGGAAATAACTACATTACATAAAAAAAAAGGCGATCAAAATCCTGGAACCAGTTTTCTACTTTAAGGGGTTCACAAGGTTCTTGGCAGAGCTCTAGTAAAACAGAAAACCTCAAACATCCCACGTACTATCATATTCCTGTAGAAGTTCCACTGCTGTGAGAAGAACAGCTCTGTGCTCAGGATCTCGGATGTTCAGTTCATCCAAATCTTCTTCTTCTAAGAGCTTAAAGGTATCCAGATCTTCATAACCATTGAATAGAAAAGTGGGCATGTGCTCCTGCACAAGTGGAAAACAAAGAGGGGAAAAAAAGAGAAGAGCTGTAAGACAACATATTTATTCAATTTATTTTGTCAGTAAAGATAGTAGATGAGATTTTTGCGACCAGCAAAAAAAGCAGTAGTTAAGCAAATGCAAACCAGTGAACAGCACCAAAATTATAGTATTACAGCTTGTATAAACACTGCTCAGAGTTCAGAGAAGTAGCTCTGGCAGAACTAAAATGCTACACATATTTTTGTATTTGAAATGCACTATATTAGATGGTCTGGGTATCATGCTACCTGAACACCCAGTATGGCATGGCTCTATATATGAGGGGAGAAGTATGAAGGGTACATGACAGCCACACCAATGTATCCCTAGCACTTCTGAACAGAAACTCAGAAAAAAACCTGTCCTCTTTAAAGACAGGATAACCATTGTTGTTTTACACATTTTGCTTGCCTCTGGAGTGTTAGCTAGTGGCTATACTATGCAATGATTTACAGTCTCTGAGTACACACAACTTGCAGTCTGAAGCACTTCATCAAGCCTGACAGGCAGTTCTGCCTGGCCTCAGCTATTTTGACTCAGCAGCTAAGACTTGATTCTGCTAAGTGGTGTCACAATCCTTAGGATTATGAGTCTGGTGTGCAACTCTCCAAACTAACAACTCAAATGGTGTGGCCCCCTTCTCCTAAGAAAAACTGAAGGGTAAATAGAGAGAGAGAGAATTTGGACCTTTAAGTTGATGCGATCCAAGAGATCCTCAACTGACTTGGGCTGGGGTGGTCTGCTTTTTCGACGTCTCCTGGTGGGCCGCTTCGGCTTCTCTTCCTCTTCATTTAACACGTCCACATAGATAAATTTGAAAGTGCCAACTTTGTTATTCAACAGGCCCATCCAAGTACCCATGGGGGGTTTGCTGATTATATCAATGATGTCACCCTTCTGCAGACCAAAGAAGAAAGAAAGCCTTTTAAGCATGCTTTCTGATAAATATTTAAGCAAACATATCCACCTGGATTTCCATGTACATGGAACGGACAACACTCTTTAGTTTTCAAAGTTCTTCTAAAATGTCTGATTATACTTGTTTTACAAGTGGAAGAAAAGGGAATTAAGTGACATGACTTAGACCACAGAATAAGTCAACAAAAGAACCTGGAATGGATCCCTACTGTCCAACCTGCTGACACTTCTGCAGAGCACCACTGCTGTTTTGTACAAATGTCTCTAAGCTACGCAACTATTTGAAATTGGTGCAAATAAGAACATGCTCAGTGTACATGGGCATAACCTCACATCAGATCTCCTGAGCAGAGAAGGCCTATGCAGAAAGAACTGTGCAACAATGTTGCTTTTCCTAATGTGCCCTGACCATAACAAAGAAATGGACACACAACCATTTTTGTATGCCTAAAGAGATTACCTTGGATACATCTGCTTTAATAGGAATGAGCTGCCATTGGAGTTTTAAGTAATGAATGTAAGGAGTCAGACAGATTGAATCAAATACAGCACCACTGAAAATAATCAAAGCTGATATCATGAAAAAATTAAAGACAGATAACCACTCAGTTGGCAAGGTATTTCAAAATTAACTCAAAACAAGTTACATTAACTCAAATGCCTTTAAGAGACGCTATGCACAGGTGCATGAACATTTCTTCCAAGGGTTTTGAACATTTTTCCATTGAGGATTATTTCATTGTGGCAGAAAAATTATTTTTCCAGTCTTTCAAGCAAAATCCTTGCAAAAGGGACAGGAATTCATGGCACATTTTTATTTTTCCTGAAATTAAAGACACAAGTGTCTTTCCCTAGATGTGGAAAACACCAGTACTTACGTATGTTCTATAAAATTCTGCTATAATTATGGAATTGCTATATAAGCAAATTTTAAATGTATAAGACTGGTAAAGGGCTTCAAAAAAACATATAAATTCATTAAAAGATCAAGAATTCTATAGTTCTTGCAAAGAGCTTTTAATTTAGAATTTTAGCAAATTAAATGTTTGACCCCTTAAAAACAGGTATAGCTAGTACCTTGAGCTTCAGAGAATCTGTATCATAAGGACTTGGAGTAAAATCAGTGTGAACCCTGGCTCTTCCACAAAAAGGTCCTCTGTAAGGAGGCTCTTCATCATCACCATCTTCTGATTTCACACTCTCCCTGTTGCTGGTTGAGGAATCTGTTGTGCTCACTGTCTGACCACCTGTGTGAGAGACATAGTTATCAGTTCTCAAAAAAGCTTCTGAAGAAGCTTCAGAAACAGAAGCAAGACAGGAAACAGGTCTTCTTTCCAGAAAACATTATAATCAAAGTTAAAAGGCCTTAAATACACACACATGTGATGGGAGAGTTAGTTAATGTACTCTCCTCTCCTGTTTTCCTGAATTCAGCTCCTCAATATTTAACTGAGAAGCTGTTTAGCTAGTGTCTCATCTATGGTATGTCACAGGAGACGTCATCTTTCTGGGAAGTTTTGCTTACAAAAAAAACAGTGGTGTGAGGAAAACAAGCTCCTGCATGAGAGGGCTCCTCTCATGTCCTGAAATTCGGTGAATAGTGTAGCAAGTTCACATCATCTGTGTTCCATTTAAGCTTTGTTTCATGTAGAGACAATCTTAACCCAACAGGTTTTAAATACTACTTACTCTTCCTTTCAACTACTTAATGAGAGAACCTCAAGGTTTCTCTAGAGGGAGGGTGGGAAGCCTGCCAGGAGTGCCCAGGAAATTTCTCACTTGAAGTGAGAATTACCATCCTTGGCCAGTAGTAAACAGAAGCATGACGAGATTACATTTATATCATAATATTTATGTTGTAACAGCAGGATGCAGCAAACCCAGACAGAAGGTTGGATTTCAGTTTTTCAGGGCTCTGTATAAACACAAAGCAAAAAAAAATAGTCTCTGCACCAAAGAGGTTACAGTTCTTTATAGACCCTTAATGACTAACCCATCAGCCTTTCTACTTTTTAACCACTGTTTCTGCTTTGACGTTCTCTGATTGTGCTTACTGTGGAGATCACTGCTCCCCAAAGCCACAGAAATGGAGCAACACAATTACAACTGAACTTACTCATTGAGCTCTGACCGCTTAAGGAACTCCTCAGGCTCTCTACTGAGCCACCGGCTTTCAGCTTGGGTTTGTCCAGAGAGTCACTGTCTGGTGGTGGCGACTGTGGAGAACCTGGCATGACCCCAGGGCTGGACTCCTGAAAGTGATGGAACCATTTCAGTTTGGTAAATGGACACAGACACTGATGGGAGCAGCTTGTTCACCTCCAAGGAAAAAGATTCTGTTTTCCCGCTCTTTACAGCTTGAAACCCTCCATCTACTTATTTAGCAGTACTCAACTGTGGTAGAAAACCCCACTTTATTAGGCAGAACAGTGGTGTCGGCAGCAAACAATTCAGTCTGGAAAAGCTAGCATTGTAAGAAGAAAGAAACACTACATAAAACTCCCAATTCAAAGGTTTTCATGACACACGATATTTTTTTTGCCAGCAGTAGTTGCAAAACAGCTACTGCCAAATTCAGCTTTCTGAATCATGATTTTGTACAAAGATGAACGCAAACAAATCAGACAAGCGAGTTGTGCAGCAATAATTTTTTTTGCAGTATATTTTTTTAGTGAATTGTTGACATCACTGCTCATTTACCTACAAGAAAAAAAAAGAATCAGCCAGAAAAACATAGCCTGTGCATAGTACAATTACTCATAAACATAAATGCATAAATATAAAATGATTTTGCTACATATGCAATAGGTGAGGCAATTTCTGTTTTCATTCAGTCAGGCATTACAAAAAATCAAAAAGGGTACTTCCTAAATTGAAATTCTGTCAGCCTCTATGAAGCACAGTTAGAACAAAGCAGCAGATACTTATGGCCAGTATAATTTTGCTTGTTTTTTTGAATGCAGAAAGAGATACTGGCACATAGTTTGAGTCATGATGCCTGAAAGTTACAAATACTCTAAAACAACTGTGCCATAAATTTTGAAAACAAAAGAACTGTAGTTTGCATACAAGAATTTTTGTGGAGATGTGTGGTCATAAAACATTTAGATGAACGCTATTATTTGCATGCTGCAGAATCATTAGGAAAAAACTCACCTCAGCATATGACTTGAGAGGTCAAGTCAATCTTAGAGAGAGAAATAGAGCAGAAGTACTTGCCAAATCACTGTAAATCAATTTTTTCAATGGATCCCTTTTTTTTTTGACAGACTTTGCAGAGGGGTACTGTAAGTCCAGTCAGATACCAAAGCATCTTCTTATCAATATCAAATCATGTTAGACCTTAAAGTATTTTAATTGTAAATTTAAATTAAATAACCGTAACTGTAGCACTGCCCCTGGTTATGAATAAGAATAGCTAACAGTTCTGTAGGAAAGGGATTTTAATGCTGCAAAGTATGGCACAAAACTGGCCACGTTTCTTCCTCTCTACACTGTCTCCAGATTTTCAGTTTGGGGTTGTTACTCTGAACGTTACAAGCTTCTCTTTTTACAGGCACTAAGGCTTTGCATTAACACCAAAAGGTAGATCTGGCGAGGCTTGACTCCAACCTCTTTTCCATTCCCAGTTCTCTGTGACTGCGAGCACCCTCTCAGCGGCCGGTAGGAGCCCACTTGGGGGCGATGTTAACCGGGAAGAGCTCTGCTTTCCCTGAGGCTTTCAAACCTATTCCTTACACACTGCAAGCTGCAAGACTGGCTTTAAACAAATGCCGAAGGTATCTGACACTCCACTAAAGCAAGGAACCCAAAGTATACCAAAAGGGAAAAGACTGCAATTGTTTCTAGGCCACTGAAATTCAAAGCCTAATTTAAAACTAATGTATTTCAGGTTTGCCTCTAAGAATAAGCTATAAAAATCTGTAATGAAAGAATAATAGGAAAATCTTCTGTGGGATGCCCCTTTCTGACTAGATTGTGTCTCTGTTTTAATGGGTTGCTGCAGAGGGCAAGCTATGATGGAGGAAAGATCTGTAACAGCAGAGACGAGCTGCGTATGTGAAATTATGCTGGGAATTTAAACTAAAGTGTAAATTGCAGATTAAATGTATTACTGTGACCCTGTGTCACAGACTGGTTCCCTTAACAAATTACAATAGAAAAGAAATGGAAATAGGGAGTGAGATGTGTGATGCCATCAATGACAGACTTCTGCTGATGAGCTACTTAAATGAAAATCTGAAAATGCATTTTCCATGGTATTGGCATCTATAGGAAGCCATTTCACAGTGAGGGATTTTATAAGAACATTGGAATAAGCCACGCCATATAGTCTTGTTAGAAATTTCTTTAGAGATGCCTGGATGCACGGGAATCAATACTGATTATCACTTCTACATTATTAAGTGGATTCTACTGCAGACCTTACATACCTGCTCAGACAGAGAGCTGCTGTATTTTTTAGACATCCTTTTCTTCATGGTTTCTTTTACAGACTTCACCTTTTTGCCCAGAGATATACGGGAAGCAGAGGGTGATTTGATCACTTCTTTATAAACAAAGTCTCCTTCTTTGCCCTGCAAAATAAAACATGGCTTAAGCCTATAAAATAGAAGAGCCACTTTTTTTCCTGAGTCATAGTTATTGCAGAGGTACCCTGGCAGACACAGGACAGCAGCATGGTGTCCTGTTGACTGCTCCAGATTTACTGTTGAGACCTTGTGCAAACCACTGTAGCAGTCCAATATAACTTACTCTTAAGGCCTGACTTGTAACCTTTTCATGGAAGTACTGTATGTAGATGGGTCTGTTGGGTTGCCTCTATCTCTTTGAGTTTCAGGTAAGTATTTGACCTGATAGAAAGCCACACTGTTTCAGGCTAAGCCTGAAACACACAACAGTAGTTGTGGCTCATGTTGATCAGTACTACAAAGGGCTTAACAAGAGTAAAGATACCTCTGAGATCCTAGCCAAAATATATATCTGTATGTTTATTTATATATAAGGATACTTACATTTGGCTACCCAAATTTACTTTTTATTTTCAGACAGGCATTCCATTAACCTCTGTGGTTTTACTGTAGGCTGTTTATAAAAAACCTAAACCAAAATACCATCACAAAAAAATGACTAAATCCATCAACAGTGGTAGGTTACACTTGCACAGCTATTCTTAAGGCACACAACAGGCTACTGAAGAACAAAATTAGCTGGTCCATATATAGTGGATGACTAGCTGCTTTGAATGCATTTAACCTCTTCTAAGCCAGCTGAAGACATGGAGACATTTACTTATGGCACAAATACACACTTAGCACAGATTAGTACACATTTTGCCAAACTTACTTGTATGATTCAGCCCATATTCAGATTGTCCAGGCAGCATGTTAAAAATGATCCTTCATTCTACTCTGTTTCAGGAACCACAGCAAGGCAGCTCTCTTAGAGCTATCACCAGCACCCTCCATTGGCAAAGATGCGCCAAAAATCAGAGAACAAAAAAGGACCAAAATCCATCTGGCCAAAGAGATTTTCTACTGAATTTGGTCTCTAACTTGATTCAATTTAGGTACATGAAGACAGAAAACCCTAAAGCAAATGGACATTATATTGCACATAACAGATTTCTATCTTTTTTCCCCCATAAATTTATGTATGTTTTTTACTTTACTAATGTTCTCACATAAAGTTTCTCTGAAGTTCAACTGATACTTCATTTCTGACAATGCAGTATTTTTCCCTTTACAAGTTGTTTGTGATTATAACTTCTTTGGGAATTTTAGTCTTTTACCAGAAATTAAGAACAGCTCTTTGCCTTATTGTTTTGGAAAAAAACCTTCCACTTAATAGACTTAAATGTTTTCAAGGAAAAAACCTCTTTGATCTGCATATATTATTCTGCTGCACTGCATCTCACCCACTGCCGATGCTTATAAGGAAAAATGTAACATCTAGGCTTCACACCTTCTCTACATTAAAAGCAATCTAAACAAAACAACTATCTCTGTTTAAAGATTAATACTAAGGTCAGAAGTTAACATTTTTACTGAGGCGAAAATTGATGAGTAAAATAATCATCTACGGATTTAGCCAAATTAGGGTAATTCATGTTAAAAAATTAATAAGAAAACAAAAAACAGGCCCAAAAGACCCAGCTGACATAAAAAAATAACATAACGCTGGCATACAAAATGTTTCACCATTTAGTTTTAAGTGGACAGAGAAGCTACCAGATCCAATGTTGAAACAGAGAAGAAAAACATATATGGGCAAAAGGAAAAACTATGTTGCCAATTTCATTTGATATAATGTTCTGGCTCATTTCTGTTCTGTCATTTTTGGCTGCAGGCCGACCAACAGTAACACTGGGATCAACATGAGTAACATAAAATGGAATTAATTCTCAGGGGAGATGTTTTGGTTTTTTTTAAACACAAGAATGCTCTGAGATCAGTTGCGCAGCACCCAGCACAATGGGATCCCGGCCTACTCCAGAGCTCTTTGATACAATGAGAAAACAAATAATAAATCTCTTACATAATGACTTCCATGCAAATAACTTGCAGATCTTCAGTGAACGAAAGTTTGCCTCATCATCCCAAACAGTAAATATTTTTACCAAGAAAGTATAGCAATCATATGTTTTGCCTTGGGTGATGCTCTGAGGAAGTCAGACTTAAGAATAGCCCACAGATGTGCCCCCAGATCTGCACTTTGATCACTTGTTCCTGCCTCTTCACATGTATGGTATATAAATACTTATACTCACATGGATATGGGTGGGTATGTTATTCGCAAAGCTAAGGAAGTTTGAGGTTAACACAGATACTCTGTTTTCTTGGATCCCCAAACTATTATTACAGCCCTAAATTACACTTCAGTCTATTATAACTCGACTGTGCATTTCATTTTATGCTATTTCAAATGTGCACCTTCTTAAACTCACCATTTGGTCAGAACTGTTTCCAATATGAAGGGAACGATTTGTCAAGTCAAATCCTCCAAAGCTACAAGTTCTCTGAAAAAAACCAAGGATAGATACAGTTTTATCACAATGACTAGCTCACTCAGAACATCTGTGATTTGGAGAACACCAGTTAAAACACAAATGTCTGCAAAAATGGAAACAAAAAACAAACAAACAAAGGAATGAGAGATTATAAATCAAGAAATCCATTGTAAAGCAACATGAGTAATTTGTGTTTTCCAGAGACAGCTCCTTGGCCTAAGGTCTGCTGCTGTTGAGTCACCGATTGCCTACGCTTCAAAAAGAAAAAAAGACTTTTTGGTCTGAGGAAACTGTTGAATCCAGTTTTCCAAGGTGCTGGCAACTCCACCTCAGCACTCCCATCTGCCTTCATATGTTAAGTTCACAGTAACACTGAAACAGAGGACCACCAATCTTTTAAAGCATTGAATAACCTACCTTCTGGGAATAGCTACATAGGTTGCATTTGCACTGAAATACAGGGATTTGCTGGAAGCCTAGTGGGGCTTCCCTTGGGAAGAGAAGAGAAAAACCAGCCCCGCTATCTATAAGCATTGTGTCCCCAGAGACTCAGCAAGCCCTGATTCCAGATTAGGTACTTCCAGCTTTTGCCTTGCAATGCAAAAGATAGTAAAACCTGAGCAATGAACAACTGGCTGCACAGTATTCAAGTAACTGGCCCTGTCAGAGGTCTCATAGGACAATCCAGGATAAAGGTATGGCAATCACAATCCACCTGCTTACCTTCAACTCTGGGCTCTGAGTGTGGTTCTGAAGACAGGCAGATGTCTATTACAAGTATTCTTTTCAAAGTTAGAGTTGAGCCAAACAGGAGAGAAGCTCAACACTTGTGAACTCTAAGTTCTTAGGGCCTGAACTGCCCAACAGAAAATTTAACTTGAAGAATCAACTTGGCATCGGATCAGAACTACAAAGGACTGTGAGTCAGTGAAGACCCACCACCTCAGAACTACCAGCTTCCTCTCCAAGGAAGAAGCAAGCTCTATAAACTTAATAGACAATTATAACAATTAATTCTAATAAAGTAAACATTCTTCCTGCCCTGTTCACCACTGATCAGCCCATATATTAGTAGGTTTTAAAAAGTTTTATTTTCTAGCTTGATATTGGGTGCTGCTTAGACCAAACATGCTTGGATGACAGTTTCTGCAACCACCACAACTCTATCAGAACTCAAAGCCAGCTTTGCCTAGGCCTCACACACAGTAAAGACAATGCTGTGATGTAGGATTTTTCTAAGTGTTTTTTTCCCAGAAGGCAATGTGACTATGGCACAGGTTTTAAAAACTGTTTTTGGAAAAAATTTGAGACCAACCACAAGCAATACGATCAGTTTCTAAAGCACAGCATGTTTAGCTAGTAGTAATTTGGTTCTTCTGTGAAGGACCGTTATAACTAATCCTACAGCATATGGTAATCCCAGCAATGAAGAGAGGACATCTGGAACTGCTCTGAGCAAGCTTGTCTGTCAAACCAGCCAGAGCTCCTCCTAAAGAAGTCTACTTGGAAAGCAAAATGACTGTTGGTTAAAAGCTTCTGAGTAAATGTACCATATTAAGGATGCTTATTGTTTCACGATGGACCTTCCCATACATTTAACTTCCACTTTCAGATTCCAGTAGCGACCCAGCCCCGAACAACAGGTCTGTGGATGAGGAGAGGGATATTCAATGGAATGGCCATGCAATCAAAAGTATTATCATTTTGGGAGAAAAGAAAAACTGATGCAATTTGAAAATTTCATGCATGTCCAGGTCACTGAAACAAATATAAACGACAAAAATGAATGGCAGGGTAGAGACAGAGTGACCAATTCCACTGAATACAAAGGCATTGCAATTTCCCTGAGGTTGCAGCAAACAAAAAATTAATTGTTTTTAGAAAGGAGCATCATTAGTTGAAGTTCGCCAGCTATCTGAGGTTTCAGAAAGGAGCATGTTGAAAAAGTTAGAGCAGCATGTCTCCAACATTTATCCAATTCAAACAAGGCTGGAGAAGCAGTTGACTGAGGAGTTCCTCCACAACAACAAAATACTATCCATTTCTTCTCCAACTGTATCCCTGTGAATAAGTAAAAGTCATTCCAGTTGGTTTTCCTAATGAAACTACTATAGCAAGACAAGACTAACTTATTAGAAGAACTGAAAAGCTTGTTTCTCTCATCTGTACTTACAAAGGCAGTTTTAGAGGGTATTTTTAATTATGGGGCATCTCTAGAACATACAAGTATGCTTTTTTGTCCAAAATAACCCTATTATTCAACACACAGAAGGACAAGTAAGGTTTCTCTTATCACTGTAATATCCTGGGATATTACATGGGAAAACAGTGTCTTCTGAGTATAATAAACAGCATCCTTTGAGGGGTAGGGTAAGCAGTCAGTGCAGAAAACATAGTTAAGCTGCCAAGAGAGAATGTTCACGGTATTGGGTAGAACAAACACCTATATATTTTGTGGCCACAAAGTAAAAAGTGAACCATGAGGGCCTGGTCATCTCCCACAGGTTATTCAAGGAGACCAAAGCTGTGACTCTTGTACCTTACACCTGAAGAAACGAAACAGAGGCCTCAAAAAAACCACACCAGACACTGTTATTCTAGAAGAAAAGCTGTTTCTACTATATTGTTCACTGGAATATTTTGCTTAATGTTACGAACGCACTGCTGTTTCCACCCACTGAAGTAGGGATCATTATCAACCAGACAACAGACTAGCTGGCTCAGCTTTAGAGATCTGGCTGGCACCAAAGGCAAGTTCCTAGGAAACTCAGAATCATGGTTAACGGAATAGTCAAAACTGGGTCATATAGTCAGGAAGCAGCTTTGGATGCCTCTGGAGTGTTCAAATCACCTTATTTCCCATTTTAAGCACAATTTCCTATTTTGGCCACCCTTTGCTCCCTTTCCATAATGCTCTGAAGGAAGGTGCCACCTTCATCCCATGCTAGGAGCAGTAGCCACTGACAGAACAGAAGTGATACTTCTGTATCTGATACAGCAAGCAGGAAGGCAGTGACTACCTAATGTCAAACTCCCTGTCTTTCTGCAGCTGTTTGTTGTAAGGGAGAGTACGGAGTGGGTGGGTGAACTGATGAGATGCAATCTGAGTAGGGGAGGGCTGATACAAGGCAATAAAGCAAAGAGAAATAGGGCACAGTTGAATATCAATGCTCTAATACTCTGAAAATTTTGTTCATCTCTCAGAATCCCTTTAAGAGAGTACCAACTGCCAAAGCATCACAAAAAACATATTTCTAACATCTCAAACCTCCTCTGTTCACCAGCGATCTCTGAGTTAGGTGAACTTAAAAAGCAGCACTTTGTCATATTTGCTCTCTCTCATCGAGTAATTCTGTACATGTAGAAACTGCAATTCAACAAAATTCTTGTCTGACAAGATGATATCAAGCTCTTCCCTTACAGCCGTATTACAGTGCTTAAGGGTTTTAAAGCAAGGTTTCTAATGGCAAGAAAAGCAGAAATACTGTATTTTAGTTAAAACTATAAAGCAGAAAATGTTCACTGCAACCTCACAGAAATTGAAAGACCACCTTCACGGCAACTCTTGGACTCACAGACTTTTGGTGGATTCTCAAGAGAACCCTTTTAGTACAGCGATCCACTGTGGCAGCCCACTTCCTCTTGGCCTCCTCATCCTCCTCCAGCAGGCATCTCCTCAGGTCCTGCTTGTCGGCCTTGCTCAGGGTCCTGTCAGTAACGGGACGCACCAGCTGTGAGAGGTTGAGGTGACTGTACAGGCTTCTCTCCACCACATAGGTAATATTGAACTCGCTGACAGAAGTGCGCCCTCGTAGCCTTCTGTTTGGGAAACCACAACCTCCACCCCCTTTCGCTTTGTGCCGCAGTAATTGCAGGTCGCAAGTTGTGGGGGATGCTCCTTTCCTAGCAGGGCGCTGGCAAAGAAAAGCTCTGGAACAGGAATAGTTAGTATCCATTTTCTTCAATCGGATCTGCTTCCTTACACTCTGAATCTCCTCCAGGGACACCAGAAGATGGTGCTTGTGCCTGTTGCTGTCATAAAAGCAAATGCTTTCTGTACTTACCCCATGGCTCAGCGAGCCAAGGCTCTTCTTCATTTCTCCATCTGTCAAGGAGCGGCAAACTTTCTGGGACTTCTCCTCTTCTGGGTAAGAGAAAAATGTCCCAAGTTTCTTGGGAGGCTTGATAAGGCCACGGCTATCAGTTTTGCTGAAGGTCTTCACCAGCTTCCGGTTAGCTCCCCACATATCAAGACTGCTGGATGAGGGAGAAGTAGTGAGTGAGTCCGAGTCGTCCTCTGGCTGCTTTTCACAGGAGCTGTCAAAGTAGAATTGCTTCTTGTGAACTCCAGAGTAAAGTGCTGATCTGTCATCCAGTATAGGAGAGTTGTCGAGTGAGTGCTCTTCCACACCTACGTGGTAAAAAAGCAGCACAATGCACATCATTGTTCGCAATTCTCTGTTTCCCTGTAGAGTCTTACTGTATTTATTTAAGATTTCACCCACTTAAATTGTAAGAAAACTCTTCTTGATATAAGTTGCTCAGAAGTTATTTGTGAGTGGATAAACCTGAAGCAGTTCCTTCCATTTGTGAAGTGAGAGTTCTGGGATGAGTTAACACAAGAGAGACAACAACATCCTGGAAGTACACTCATCATTATTTAAAGTTTCTCTCTTCCATCTGCAGCTAAGTAAGACCACAGATGCTCTCACTAAGAACCCCTTAAAAGCTGGAACTGGGAACTGTTTCTCATGTTTTTCATCTGATACTTGCATATGATGCTCAGCGGCAGTAGGTCAGAAGTATACCCAGGTATTAAAAACCAAACAAGTATCTCCCAGGTCCAGTTTTCCAATACCCAGTGCTGCTGTGACTGCACAAACCAGTATTTTTTGCATGAACTTATGGAGATGAGCTCCAGGATGAAATTTAAAGTTCTGGGTTTTCGATGGGGTAAGAGGCACCAGTTTTAATCACACAGAATTTATTTAACAGATGCAAAGACAAAGAAGTAGGTCAAATTGCCAATTTCAACAGTGTCCTGCTAATGACAGAAACACTTGGTGTTCACCAAATTTTTCCAGAAAATATTTAACAGGAATATTTTGCAACACAAGTACTGGAGATGGGCAGATAGCCAGATTTCCTTTTTGGAGTGAAGGGAATAAAAGACTTGAAATTGCAATTCCTTTTCACATTTATCATATAAGAAACTTCTCTCTGGTGTTTTCTTTTGAGCAAAGTATAGTCTCAGGTATTATATGCAGTAAAAAGGTAAGAGTCAAAAAAAAAGTACACATCCTCCTGTCTCCCTGACATTCTTCACAGCATTCACAGGTATGTATCAGAAATGCACATAGAAACATGATTGTATTTATTTCTTTCCAAAATAAATTTCTTGTATGACCTAACTTTGGCTTCATCTTTGATTGCTTCTACAGTCTTACAGCAGAGTTAAATTTGAACAATTATCAAAATACCTATGATTTACTAAACTCGCTCATTCAGTAACAGGAGACACCTTTTATGATGAAAGATCAGTTGCCCTGTACAGGATTCCTGTCTCATCTTCAGTTCACTCTGCTGCCAAGCATATTTGACATACATTTGTTGAAGTCTAAGATGCTGTTTTATCAAAATAAATATCACTGTGACATTGAAGGGATCGTGGATCACATCTGACATGAAACTTTCACCTTGAGAAATGTATTGGGGTAGGTCTGCAAATGGGAGTCTGGTTTTTACACCACTTTCCCTGGACTGTCCAGCTTGCTCTTTTCCCCTTCTGCTTCTCAATTTGAACAGAAAATAGACATTCTCCTGGGACTGAGTATGTGCTGATAAACAATTTTAGTCCACTAAGTAAATATGTTTTTAAACAGTTTGTAGAATATGCATTGTGTGTCAAAGCTGTAACAGATGTTATTTGGAGTAAATCCATGACACAGAGCCATAACAACACAGATGTAGATGTGATGTGTTTTTAAGTGCTATATAAGAATGGTGCCCAGGAATTAGGAAGCTTTAGTTATTTAGCTTAGTAGGAGCAGACTAAGACAAAATACACAGGATTCAGATATCGGCAAATTCTAGTGAGTATCAGATAAGCCAGGTGTACATTTAGTGTAATAATGTAAGAGAAGGATCTGAGACTAGTGTGCTTTTCTTTAAAAACTACAGTAACAGATAAGGGAAATTTGGCAAAGTTGTTCTTTCTGAAGAAATTTTTGAGGAGGATTATGAAGAATCTTTCTTCTAGGAAACTGTATGCCAGTTTTCAAAACAAGTTTTACACTTTGTTAAAGGCTGTTGAATATTATTTAAATTTTATTATTTAAATTTTACTGACATTAGTCATCTAGAATTTCACTGAATTTTACTTCAGAATCATAACACAGATTCAGAGAATAGCAGCAAACAGCTCAAGAACTGATCCAGTCAACTGTAGGTAACTTGGAAGGCCAGGCAGCAATACGCAAATTTGACATATCCAAATGGGAATACAGACCTACATTATGAGAGATTGTGGTGGATAACATTTATGAAGCACTATTAATTTGCCATATGGAAACTTGGGTGTGGAATTTCCTGAAAAAAAGTCATAGATATCTACTGCTGATGTAGACTTGGCTACTTAAGGGGACTTCTAGTTACACAGAAGTTATGCAGAAGCAATCCATGTTGTTATTTAGCAATAATTGCTTTTTCTACAGAGTTTCCCAAGAGCCAATCTACAAAAAAACTCCAGAGTAGTGGATAAAGTACAAACTTGAGAGTTACAGATAATTTATTCAGAGAAGCCTAGAGTTAGAGAATACAGGCAAGTGGAGAAAGAAGGAAGAAGAGTAAACATTTTTTTGGATATAATCGTTAATTCAGTGATTTTTCTGCTGAAGGCAGGGGTGGAAAAACTCATTGGGAAAAAAAAGACACAACATAAGCCCTGAAGGGAAATGGGACACTTAAGCGAAAGACTGAGGGAGAAAAGGATATAAAGAGAGGAGGCATTGTAGAAGAGGGTACAGAGAGCAAGACAGATACTTAATATGCTGAAAAGAAAGTCTAGTACAACTGCAGGAAGGCGTCTGCATGCCCAGCAGCCCCTGGGCTGCCTGCTCCTGCAGCTGTTTGTACCCCTGGAGCCTCCTGCTGATTGCTCCCTGCAGCTTTTCCCAGACTCCCAGAGAGAGAAGGAGGAGGTAGAACAGGCTTCTCTGGGGGCCTTCTTTATCCAGAACAGGGGAAAAATAGTCCTGTTTTGCTTGTCCCATCTCAAATCCCGTGTTTTTGCTTCCATGGTATCCCAGCTTTATGCTCACCCTATGAGGTGACAAAACCTTTTCAGACCACCACCCCTGCCCATTCCAGAGCTCTAGACTAGCTGTGCCTTTCATGCCAGCCAGTAACTCCATCCATAATGTAGGAGAGATGCTGGTCAGATCATAAATCTGCCAGCAGCTTCCTGCCACATATGCAAGATGCACATGTTCTCCTTAAATGCACTAGGAAGGAATCATAATATGGCTCAGCTCACTGCTAAGATGAGGGGAATTGGCATACGATGCCATGCCAAAAAAGCCACCAGCACGGAAAGGTGCCCACAAGTCCAGTGAGGACTCAAGCAGGTTTTGCAGAGAGGCTCCTCAGGATCAGGGTCCATTAATCTGAGTGCTCACACATGGACACAGGTCATCCAGAGTTAATTCTACAGCATGTTGTTTCCAGGGGCTGAACTCCACTTCCCTTTCCCCACCCTTCTCCTTCTCCTCCCTTCTCTCACCCTCTCTGTTGGGAGCAGGTCTCATTCAAAAGCCAAATTGCAGGCAGGCACCCCCAGAAGTAGAATTTAGTATTACACAAGGCAGTTGCTATCCCACAAGAATGTCTGATAGAGTTCCTGTATTTCTGCTGTAGGTTGATGCCATGTGGTGCAACTGCTGTTACCCTCCCAAAACGAGCAAGGGCTTCACCTGTGTGCCATCCCAGGCCTCAGAGGAGGGAGCAGTGTGGTGATGGCTCCACTTACCTCCTTGCTGAGACTGTGGGGCAGCTGACTGGCATTGCTCCTAGCATGGGGATTCCTTCCCCACCACGGGGCATAAAACATAAACCAAGTTCTAATCTCTTTATGAGGGACTCTTGAGCGCTGCACAAGAGCAGTAACCACATTCTAGGCTATCACTTTCCTCCTTCCACAGTCTAAAAATTCAATTACTTAGGACATGCACAAGCGACAAGGCAGTTATTCCTACCATCCCTCCACTTGAAGAGGGATAAACACTCCACCCTCCCTCCCCCAACCCTCCACTTTCTGTTCCCTCTCAACAGAAACATGCATTCACACAAGCAGTTTTAACCATATCCACATTGCTTTTTACCTTCTGTGCTCGGTTTTTTCATTTCTTCAACTCTTATGAGTTTCTTCCTGACTCTGCGAGTAGAATTCACCAGCTTGTGCAATCTCTTAAACTTCACCGATTCCTCTGTTTCATCATCAGATTGTTCTCTTGACTGGCAAAGAAACAAAGGGAATATTAATAAAGTAGTAGTTCCACAGCTTGCTCCTTCAAGTTAGCTCATCTGCTGCGTTGTGTCAATGCAGCTCTGTAACTGATGTTATATTTTCAGCCTCAATCAGACAGAAACATTTAAATTACTGAGGGTTTTCTTGTTTCCTTTTTTTTTCTTTTTCTGAAAGCATGACATACCATTTTGATTTCTAAATCTGTGCAACGTAAGATCCTAGGCATTGAAATGCATTCCTGCCCTTGTCTTTCTTCACATGCATTGTGTAATAACTACTTCCACGTCCTCTCTCAGCGCGTTTCAGGCAGGGCTCTTTCCCAGGGCTCTTCTTACCATACCAGTTATGCTCCTGTGGTTTAGGTCAGTCCCTGGTCTGTCTGGCATCTCAGAACTTGCTCTTTAAACCTGGTTATAAACAGCTTCTTCAAACTGAAGCTCTGTCATTGACGACGTCTCTTTTTTTTTCCCTCCAGTCTTCCCAGAAAATCAAAAACAGCAGCACAAGAAAGGGATGGGAAGGAAAGGAAGGAGGAGACCTCATCTGCCTCACTCACAAACTGCCACAACTACAAAATATTCCCTTCCTCCTCCCTGCTCCCTACACTCCTCCTGAAGGCTCTTGAGGCTGGAATTAAGATGGACAGAGCATTCCTCCAGCACTGACCAAGGGAAAACTCTGACCTTTTCAGATATACAGTGCAGTCCATATTCCCCAGCATCCCGTTTCGTTTTGCATCTGATCCAGTATACTCAGTTCCAGCTGTTTTCCCTCAAGTATCAAACATTACAGAGACAAAAAAAAATTCCCTTCTCTCCAGCAGCAGTGACACAACAAGCTGAAACAATCCATTCCTTGTGAACGAGAAGACGACTTCGATTTTCAAGCCAGATCCAATGTTCAACGTGCTACTTCCTCTGTTTTAATCAGTTCAGAATGTGGAAGACGGTGGGGGGAAGGGCAGGGAAGGGGAGAGGAGGCCAACAGGGCTCTCCGACTTGGCCAGGACAACCCTGGCACCGTGCGCCGCTGCACATTCCTGCGCACATCACAAGCTCCAGCTGGAGTGCAGTATGGATTGTATACCTAACTCTGTTTTCACACACAGTCCCAGCCAATTTGCTGCATTCCTAATGGTCAGCTTTAAAAACCCTCATGCAACTTCCTGTCAGTGCAGCTATCTGGGTTTCCACAGTGCACTCATCCTTTTTTTCTCCTTCTCCTTAATTAAACTTTAGAAAAAAAAAAAAAGGATAAAAATTCCCAACAGATGCAAGCCAAGAAAAAAAGAAAAAAAAAAAGTCACCCTCTTCCCTTCCCAGCAAAAATGCTGCCTGCTTATCTGGAGGATGAATAAAAGAAGCCAAATATAAAAGTGCTTTCTACTTTTCTAGTGCACTTAAATATCAAGATGTGGTAATAATGCTAGATGCCATGGGGCAAGACACCAATTAGCAGTTGCATGGGTACACTTTCAAAGGCACAAACAGTGCCTAATGGAGTCAGGGCAGCTCTGAAAGTCTACCTTCCAGGCATGCACCTCACAAGGGCCCCAGAACCACATCAGAACAAACTTCAACAACTTTCTGCAAGGGCACTACCAATTACTGATTTCCCACAAACCTTGCATTACTCCAAAAGAAGGAGGAATACCAAATGGATCACATATAGCACTAGAAATTGCCATTCTGTCATCCAGGAATTGTATGAATGCATTTATTATGGATATGAACTGGATAGGAAATTAATAAACCTCCTCTGGGAAACACAGAGCTGTAAAGAGGAGTACCAGGCTTGTTTATATCAAAATAAATTAAGCAACAAGATGAGGATTAATTCAAGGATTATGCCTGGGATAACTCAGTGACACATCAAACAAGACAGACATATTTAGATAAGATGATGAATGGATTATTGACTGTAATCAAGAAGTTCAGTCAAGACTTCTTGGGCTATTAAGTGCATCCTGGCAAGCAACCATCATGCATATTCTGCACTCAAGATATGTTTATCTTAAATGCAATTACTCTAAAGCATTGCTTTCCATCATTACTTTTCATACACCCTTGGTTTGCAGACTACTGCAAGTTTGTGAAACTGAGCTCTGTAAGACTTAGAGAACAGCTAATACCTGGTCCTCCCACCTAGGATTTCATCAAAGAATAAACATCTAGTCCTACTTTTGCACCACTGATATCTGGTTTGTGAAACTGCCCCCTCAGGTTACGAAGGGTTATGAAGACTCAACAACAACAACAAAAACTTTTACAATGTCTGACATTTGCATTCACAACTATTGCAGTGAAAGCAAGTGTCAAAATAGCCTCTGTGCAAGGTACAAAATACATAATAATACATCATAATTAAGTGCCAACTGGTTTTCCCCGATGCTTCTGGACTCTAGGTGTCCTTTAAGCTGGGGTCCTCCATAGGCAGCAACAGATCCTGCCTATCACCAGTGCTTGGCCCAGATAGGTGAGAATAGCTCATGTTTTATGGGTAGATGAAAATACAAGGTCACTTTCTGTCTAGCAGCCTATTTCCTATCATATCAGGTAGTATGTGACAGATAAATCTTCTACAAATAAAAAGGATGGCCAGTAAGTTTATGCAAAAAGGCCTAAAAATGTCAGTGACTACACCAGTGGTGCTGCTCAGGAAACTTTCTTGTCAAATAATGTGGATTCCTTGAAGATGAAAACATTTTCAAAACGGGTTACTTTTCACTTGCTTCCTGTTTTTGAAACAATTTTTTTTAAGAAAGGCCTTGAAATTATCAAAAGTTTCCACTTTGGCACATGGGAAACAGAGCTTAATTTTCCAGCTCAAGCAATGCTTTCTTTTACGGCTAATGTAAAGCATTCTGGCCATAACTGACATATTTGGAAATCATTGAACTTCGACGCTTTGACTTCCCTGACCCACAGCACCCTCCCCTCTTTCATGGGACCAAACTGCTTTTTTTGGTAGCTGTCCCTGACTTCAGATGAGAAAATCACCCCAATGTCCCCAAAGCGTGGCAGACCAGGCAAATGGCTTCCTGGACAGCTCTAGCAGCCAGGCCTTGGCACAGAACTTAGATGTAGTCAGCTGCCAGACCCCTCTTGCCCTCTTCTCCCTTCATGGGCACTTCAGTGTGCTGCAGCACTGCAGAAGGGTAGACACGGTCTGTTAAAGAGGGGATGATACGTCCCCAAAAGGCTCAGCCAGAGGCTCTCAGCACTGGAGGAGTCCATGTTGCACTCCCTCTGCCAATGCCTCCCAGCCCCTGGCACACAGCTGTCCCATCAGGTCAAACCTTGGCATCATTAACGCGCTGGTAAAACAGCTAGAGCCCCTCTATCTCCCTGTCCCCCTGTGCACAGCCAGGACAGGTCTTTCCCCATGCCCTCAAAGGGAAAACGAATGGATCTGCAGTACTGCAAGTAGGAACAACTTAACTTCCACCTCCTCTGCTCCAAATTTTTCCATCCGAAAGCCCATATGGCTCAACTTTTAATTACTTTGGCTAACGCTGTATGTAGTAATTCTGTGGTGAATGCTAAAGTGTTTCATTTCTGGTTTCCAGGGCAACATTACATCAGATTGCAGACAGCTGGCTCCCCAGCCTTAAACCATAACAAATTGGCCAAAGCTGATGCACAAAGATCTCGCTGGTTGAAAGAGAGCGCGGAGCTCGGCCGAGCTGCCGGGGACCCGGCAAAGCCTGCAGGGCCCCCTTGGCGGGGCTGGCTGGGAGGAGCCGCCTTTCCTCGCGCTGCTTGGAGCAAGTGCATCCCTGCATCTGCAATGCTCTCACGGTGCGGAAACCCGCCAGCTTGGAGAGCTCGGCGGCACAAATGTGTGAAGGACTGCAGGGAAACAGGGACTAAATTAACAGCATCTGGAAATACCGAGAGCTGCATGCAGAGGACTGTAGCCATCACATACCACATGGCTGGAAAATTACAGAGAGGCCAAGGCCCAACCCCACCACCCAGCTCTTCATTGCTAACGAATGTGGCCACAAACCTATGAAGATGCTCTCAAATCCAGGAGAAATCAATCCCTTCTGCTACCTCTAGCGTCTCTTCACCTTGGAAAACTCCCTACTTATGCACATCCAGAGGCCACGCTTTGCATCATCTCATATGTAAGATCAAAGTAAAAAACCCTTATGTTCAGGAATAAATAGGAAATTAGCACATGTACTTTGACATTCAAGGAGCTCTCTACAGTTCTGGCTCCCTCTTTGCTTTCTCTCCTGCTTTTCTCATGCAGTTCTTTCCTGGTGTCTGCTCTGGACGCAGGGTACACGCCTTGCTCTGCTGCTCTCTAACATCCATCCCATTTCACACGCCACTGAAATAACAATCCTAACCTCCCTCTTTGAATTAGTGCTTCACAAACACAAATGCACACACACACACACACACAGAGAAAACCAACATTTGTTAGAGTACTTGGAGGTAATTGACAAAATGTAAACCAGAAGTAAGTAGCTAGCTTTCGGAGGGACTATGTTTAGAAACGCTTCAGGGTTATAGCAACAGCCCTTAAAAAACACAAAATAGGCAAAGCCTGCTAGCCATGACCCAATAAAAATGTGAAAGAAATGCTAGGACAACACCCAGTTAAAGCTATCATAACTGATTAATTTGCTTCAGCTCCATAAAAAAACCCATACATGAGCTGTGGGAAGCCATTTAGAGAGATGTTAAAATTTTACAATTCACTTCATGCCCAGTAATATATTGTTCAGCCTCCAACTGCAATCTCTAGGAAACTTCCCATTTAAGAAACAAGGAAATCTCTTAATATCTGATTAAGCTCAAACTGCAATTCTTTTTCATTATCAGACAATTCTTGTTCAGCAAAGTGGGACAAAAACCACATTCAGACTCATGGGCTTAACACAGCACATCCCCCAGTTCTGGTTAGCTCACCTCAGAACTACAAACTATACAGCAAATGCAAAGAGACTTTACTGTTCCCTTCAGGAGACGTGGCTACACGTGTACTTTCTTTTTTCTAACAGTCTTTACATCTGCCAAAAAAACCAACCGTTCTAACCTATAAATTTTTTTTTCACTTAAGATGCCTGGACAAAGTCAGAGACAGGAAAGTAGAACAGAAAAGAACTTAAAAGCCCAAGGAAAGGAGAAAGAGAACTGAGAAAAGCTATGCATGCTGTGCTGTGCCTAAGAATAACCACAAAAGCCTTTTCTCTTTTTCCCTCTCTGAAACAGGAGGCACATCCTCTCCAGATCATGCTACATGCTCAGTGACTTACCAGCTTCGGCATTTACAGGCCTAAAGCTCAGTTTCGAGTATTTTCCCTCGAGTCCTCAACTGCTGTCAGCTTCGTAACCCTAAAATTTAGTAGCAGACACTTCTTCTTAAGTATTGTATTCGCTCTGAATCCTGCATACAAAATGCCTCTTCTCTGGAGTTACATTATCAGACACCAAACTGGCTCTGATTCCAGAGATGAATATGTGAGGAAGAAAAAAGCGTGATGCTGGACTCAATTAGCTGTTTTCTGCTCACTGATTGATTCCCCCAGTTACTCGCTGGCTGCATAACTTGCAAGAAAGGCATAAGTCATCAGCTCTAAGCAAATCTTCTATTCACCACAAGGAAAAAAGGGAGTGTTGTACATGGCAAACAATCCCTGTTTTCACTGACGAAGGCTTGCTGACCTCTTGCTGGCCTCCAGTTCCTTAATTACTGTCTATGGAATTTCAGTGAAAGAAAAAATACAGAGAATCTCTGCAAAGCCAGGATGAAGACTGACCCTCAAACACTATCACTAGAGTGGAGGCTGTGTCTATAGGAAATATAACTTAAACCCTTTACCAGGCTTTTTTTATTTTCACTTTTTAATTATTTTGACAAAAAGCCCCCCTGAGAATTTCCCTTTATAAAAGGCTAATTTGACAGAAAAATAAACCTTGCTTAAATGTTTTTTAACTTAGTGAACTTAGATACATTTTTTGTTCTTTCCCCTTGGTTTCGGCACTATAAAAAAGAACATCACTAGGAACTGGAAAGGCAAACACTGTTTAACTCAGAAATCTCAGCCTCATCTAGAATTAGCCACATTGTGGCTTTATGAAGCATTGTAGCATGACTTCCAACTTCTCTGCCTAGGCTGGGTTCAGATCTCCCTTCCTAAGAAACAGACTCTGAGATGCTCAAGTCTTCTCTTACAGTCAAACATATCTTACCCCAAACCTGGTGACAAATGCAAAAGTTGGATATTTATTCTCAGAGCACAAGAAAATGTGGACCAAACCCACTACTAATTAGAAGCACTCCTAACCAATGGTGAAAAGCAGTAGCAAAGGCATACCACAACAGCACCCTCTTTAAGCCAAAAGAAGATTCTCCTTTCTCAGGACAATGTTATCAATAGCCAGTTAATCTGGATTCACTGCAAATCAGTCATACCATGAAACCATAGCGTGACCAAACATCTCTTTCCTTTGGTGACTGGTTGATTTTAATGAGCCAACCAGTCAAATATCCTTTTTCAATTTGTCCACCTTTGTACTAGTGACCATATACAGCTTTTCTACTCCCTAGTGGTCATGTAAGCTAGATTTACTAGTGTGTTGTAGCTGGGTTCTTATCCTTGAATTACTTCAGCCCCAAAACTCTGATGTAAAGCTCTGTGGAAAATTCTAAGCTTCAGATAAAACCAGCTAGTGTTCTCCAATTTCAACAACATACCAGCCAACATCGAGAGAAACATGACAGCAACTTCCTTGAAATGTATCCCAGATTCCCTTAAAAGTTCATGGCCATGAGTGAAACTGATCTAAGTTTGGGGCTTTGCAACTTGAGTTTTGAAGGTTTTGGGTTTCATTAAGAAAGTTTCACAGACCTCTAATCCTTGCAGAAGCTCAGATGTGATAATCTGCATCATATTGTGATGTTACAGATAATGCCCTTCAAAATTTTAAAGAAAATTAACAGAGGTTATGAATATTATTTCACAAAAGCATGAATTGCAAGGGCTGTGCAAGTCTAAAATGTGCAGTGTCAGCCCCCTCCAGGTAACCATGTCTGGGTTCAGTCTGTGATTACTTACAAGAAAATCAAAGGAACATCCAACAGCTACTTTGGTGAGAGATATATTACACATTAGCTGGTGACGACACTGCTTGCTGAAATCAGTGGGAAATATTTGTCATAAGTAACGAGAGCATAAAAGCTGAATTCTCCCAGGAGGTCTGTCTTGATACTAGAATAGCTGCTTAGGCAAATTCCTCACTGTTAACTGTTTCCAGGTTTAATTTTGAGAAGTACATTGCCGACATTTGTATCTGCAAGCCAAACACATTTCCACATGGTGAAGTGCTTCTCTCACTGATTAGCATAATTAATTTTAATGACGTTACAACCATATTCATGTACCAGTTGTCATAGGTATATATGGCAGAATGAAGCTCTGCATTACATAATTCCGTATCTGTTACAATATAGCATTCTTTTCCAATTCTCCTGCAGACTCCTCTACACCTGGAAACAAAAGTCTTTAACAAGGCTCTCTCATCTGAATCTTGTATTTTGGCAAAGCTAAGAAGGTCCAGGGAGAATCCGTATTCTTTGGCATAGGCTGTACTATTAATGAATAGAGTACACCACCTCTATTCACTCACTCTATGGGTACTGGAAACACACCTCTGGACATCTTGGAAAAAATCCCAAGGGTGAAAGAGCAATACATGGAACACAGCAAAATTCATGTCAGAATAAAAAAGGAAAAGAATGAGAGCCCTTTAGTACAGGGTATAGTAACTTAAATTACATTCTTACAGTATTTTCAAGCAAGGTATTAATGTTACCATCCTAAGCGTGACGAAGGAAACTTCTGCATCAGGAAAGGGGAACAACTGGTAAGTGACAGGAGTGCAATTAAAATTTTCTATTGTACCACAAGTAAAGATTATTCAGTCTGGGTCTGCCAAATAGGGCAGTGAAACACACAACTTTCGAGATTCCTAATTCTTGAACTGAGCAAGGCTTTGTTCCAACTTAATAGGCCTGGTCTCAGAAAAGATGGGGGCAGGGATACTGCATTATGGATTACAGCATCTCCTGCTGGCTGATGCATGGAGAACAGGAGAAAGTTGGTACCACCACTCTCCACCCTCTAGGTAATAAGCAGAAAAATTAGGCAGCTCCCAAAAGGCAAAAAAGGTATAAAAAAGGTGAACTAGTATGTTAAAATGAATATTAAATTAATTTGCCTTCCCACCTCCCATCCTTCTCAAATACATGGCCAAACATTTTGCAGTAAGGTAAGTCAATAGGGCTTGTCTGAATGCAATCAAAAGAGAAGTGGCTATGAATATGCTTAATTACAGCCACTGCCTGGGTGTTACCGTAAGCTCTGAGTCAGGACAGAAGGAAGATTTTTCTCAGAGACCTTACGACAGACTAACCACAGGAGCAACTCCTGCTGTCAGCAAGCAGGAGGTTTATTTGGGCTACATTAATGACAACTTCTCAGTACAATCCTGTGACAAACTGGTGACAGTGTTTAGTCCCACCAGGGGTGCACACCTAGCTAAGTCATACCTGTCAACAACACGGGCAGGTGTTGAATGGCAAAAAATATTTCAAGACGTGATACAGTTTTATTCCTAAATAATTTGCAGCAGTTTCTTCTGCAAATTCTAAAGCGTTTTGGAAAATTTCAGACTAAATAGGTGAAACACTATTTAGTGTTTTATAAAACCAAATATAAACACATTGATGGCCTCTTGCTTTGCTATCATCGCTCCAGAGCACTGACCTTACTTTTGTTGTGTCCTGGGAACTGTAATGACAACTTGCATTTCTCTCATGGAGGTTTCTGTGTTACTATACCCATGGGAAATCCTGTTCTTATGGATAGAAAGAGGGGAAAGACCCTAAAAAATATGCTGTAATTCTCATGCTACCAGCTTTTACCAAGAGATGCTGGACACTGTTCCTGTGATCAGTGGAGAAGGAGGGCAGCCAATGGCTCCCAGGACAGGTTCCCATGTTAGGCACATAGTGTGGGAATTGAGCACTACCATTTTGAAGCCATGTCTTACTATGGGCTCTTTCTTCATCATAACTAAGTACTGATAGCATTATAGGAATTTGTGTAGTAATAATAAATGCACCATCCAATAAAATGAGGCACATCAGTGCCTTTCAGGAAGTCTTAACAGAAATTGGGTCACTAGATTCTTTGGAGCAAAGATGAAAGCTCTGCTTTCATTCACAGCCATGCTCAGCAGCAACTCCCCTCTGTTACTTGAAAGAACATGCAAGGCCTGGAGGCGGGCAACAAGCTCTCCAAGAAGAATGAAAACAGAAAAATATCCTTTTCCACCCTTTAGCCTTTCATGGAAAAGAAGCCTTAAGAAAAATGGTAAGTCCTGGGATAACAGCAAAACCAGGGTAACACTGGACTTTTGAAACGCCCAAAATATCCACATTGCTTCAAACTAAACACTTCTGTTTCAAGTAAAACAAACTGCATCATACTCCAGTCTCCATTGATACCCAACGCTGATTCCCAATATGCATCAACTTCGAGCTTAGTTCTAACAAATTTAACCGACTATACCAAAAGAAGGGTTTTTTCCTGTTTACATTAACAGTCCTGAATTATGAGCAGTAATAATGTTAACAAATGAACCACCAAACCACTGAAATACAGTATAAGCCTGAATAATGTGGATTTGCTGTAATTACGCTTAGATTTACTCCTGAGGTAATTCATGCTACAGAAGTTATAGTGCAATTATTTCTTTTCTTCATATTCTTCACAATTACCAAACAATACAGTAATGACTATTGTGAGTCAGAGATAGTTCCATCAGAATTAGTATTTTGCAGTCAGGTTTGTACCATGGGTAATACAATCGTGGCTCAACAGCTTCAACATCTCTTGGATTGAAAAAAATACAACTCAAAGTCCATTATCATCTGTTACTCTGTCTTTGACACTTGAGGCAGACACAAACCCAATTCTGCACACCCTTTCAAATTTAGCCCCATTTAACTACTTGGTAAAAAAAAAAAAACCAAAAGCTCCTCAGGAAATAATAGTAAGAACAGGAGCAACAAATGATCATCTCAGTCCAGCTAGAGCTGTTGCTGTGTGGACCTGATGCACCACCATCTGTTAAAAAATGGATCGATAGAAGATGGAAAAGGGAGGCAGTGTAAGGGGGAATTTTCCCCAGCACTGGCCTCACGGCAGATACAGATATGCACAGCATGCTTTCAGGTCAGCATCACCGCTGCCACTCTGACAAGAGAAAACAAATGGGGTGCCGGAAGTGTTGGGACACTAAAACAGCACTGCCCACCTGCAGGCTGTATTGTTGGAGGGAGACACTGGTTTTGTTCTCTGCACTCATAAATTTTATGGCCTCTCTCCTGAGGCCGCTTGTGGCACACCCGGTAGGTGGGGTGGTGTCAGACAAGCACGGCACAGTTCACTGCGGCACCTTTCAGATGAAGGCCAGCTATGCTACCTGGAAGCTCGTGTTAATGAGCTCTGGGTGGCTGAGCATTATCTGCCGATCAAAACCAAAAACCAGAAGCCAGATGAGACCAACTAACGAGTTTAGTCCAGAGATAATTACAACTTCATTTAGCTTGCTTCTGCAGAAACTGTCAGTGAAGTTAATTAGTGGTTTGTGTCAGTGGCAGCGCATGTATGATACACGCTTCTGTCACAACCTCCCTCCTGCTTCCCTCCTTTCCCCTGCTCCCACATGAAACATAGCAATGGGTACAATTAGCAGTCTTTTAGCAGAGGGCACAGAAAAGGATTTATACTGACTTCTCCTAATGCTGGTCCTCCAAGCTGGGCTGGAGCTGTACCAGGGTTCTAAGGATGAAGCAGCCTTATTTTAGATGAACTGAGAATTTCAGGCCCCAAAAGTCATCAAATGCGCTTCTATCTTTAAGAAGCATAAAAGGCACCTCAGTGTAAAGAAAGAATGTGATACAATTTTGAAATCCTCTCTTTCTCTGGACTTTCTGACTCCTGAGGACAAATAGGGCCTTATCTAAAATCCAGAAAGGGATCCATTTGTAATCTGCACCTGCTTTACATCCCAATGTTTGGCACAAGGCAATGAAAGCCTGTCTAGTTTTACTGTGAACAGCCTTCATTCCAACAGAGATGAAACATAAATATTGAGAAATAAATTTTTAAGAAAACTATGAGGTGTTTTAGACCTTTGATACTTTTGACTAAAAAGAAAAACAGTTTCAACTGCATTCCCACATTAGCAAATAAATAACACACATACTTTGTTGTGAAACAAGGGACCACAGTAGTGAGACTGAAAGCTACAAACTGCTCTAAAGTGGCAAAGAACCAAGTCACCTACTGACTTGGCAAGACCTTTATTTGTTTGTTTGTTTCTTAAGAAAAAACCAAACATGACACACAATTAACAACACAGCAATGACATGGGGCTGCCTCCCTTGGGATACTGAGATGATGACCCTTTTAATTCTGAACCCTTTGTGGTTCATCATTAGGATTCAGTTTTGTTAATGATATGAAATACAAGTTTCCATTTCCTGATACAGTAATTTAAAAGAGGAGAACCTGGAAAACAGAATCCTCAAATCAATCTTTAAAATGAAAATCTTTAAATCAACATGAGTTATGTTAGTGATAAACATATAATAGCTATAAAATTTTCTTTTAAAAGTGTTTTTTTCCTAAAAAGGAAAACTAACGATATATACCCTTCAGTTATTATTTTGTAGGGGGTTGTTCTTATGCTGTGGGCAGAGCTGACTTGAAAGCAAAGGACTACACAAAACCTTGAAACACTCCAGACAATCTGCCTTCATTTTTTGATTCTCTCCTTGCTTCAATTCTAACTTGTTTTTGTTTTGTTTACAAAATGACCAACTATGATAACATTGTTCCATTAAAAACTGCCCAGTAACAATTTGGCTATGAGACAGAAAAGAAAATAAATTGGGGGGGGAAAAAAAAAGTAAACAGAACCAGAAGAACCGTTGCCCAAGGAATTTTTGAATTCAAACAAGAAATGTTCATTTCAGTGACTTGTATTTTCAATTGCCTTTTTAGGTTATAAGGCAGCAGGCTACCTAACAGTATGCTTTTAATATATGGAAAACCACCTTTGCTTCAAGGCCTATATAAAATGAGTGGGGTAATTCTGAGATTCTGAACTCATGGAGTACAAATCACAAAAATGGCACTGAAACTCAAACCATTTGGCAAAGAAAGGGCTTGAAAACAGAATCATTTTTGCTTGTCTCAAAACCTGGTCATTTGAGATTAATAGAGACGTCCTTAAGCAAAAAAGTCTGGGCGAACACACACCATATTTCTAGACATATCTGATAGTCTCGTTTGGTTTTCCCTCTTGTGTGTCAATTACAGTCCAAAGTCTTTCACTCCAGTTAACCCTACTTTCATTCTTGCTGACAAAAAAAGAAGTCAAGCTGAATTTTGCTCTAACATGAAGTTTCATTTCTGCAGATGATCTGCGTTTTTCTTGAAGGTAAGCAGTTTCACAGCTTCTGTTAAAGGCAACCACGACAAAAATCAGGAGTAAGGGCAAAAATCTTGAAAGGTATCTACAATGATTGAATAGAGATCCCCCACTGAAGCTAACAGGAAGAAGGTTCAAATCCTACCAGAAGAGCAGAGAGAGGTAACAGATCTCTTGGTTCAAAGTGCAAAGTTGGCTTGGGAAAATAATTTTAGAGAAAAGGTGCCAAGTCATTCCATGAAGGAGGAAATACTGAATCATGTTTTGTCCTCAGAGATATCCACAGCTTTCAGTAACTTCAAAACAAGCGTAAACCACTATCAGAAGATTTAAGAGGGAAATTCAGTATCCTTCTGAGATCTGACCATGGTAAATGAGAGTTTTGAGGTTTTTATGCTATAGGTACCTTGGGCGAAGTCCTTAAGAAGGGAAAGTTCAGTCTATAAATACTAATGGAGGAAAAGATCAAGACATCTTTTGGCTGGCTAAACAATCAGTCCAGAAGAGTCAGAATCCTTCCTTCTCCATTCTTTGCATATTTTTGATATATCAGAACATAGTATAAGGCAACATCAGTTCCCCTCTGCTCCAAACTAACTAAAGATGGGTGTATTTTTTGAATACAAACAAGAAAATCTTTCTCTACCACCAAATATGTTAAACATCTCATAAAATGACATAGCATTCCTTTTTTCTTTTAGGAAGGAGGAGCTAACTGTCTGCTGCAGTAAGCAGGAAATTCCACTGACAATAAAATAAATAAATCAATCAATGGTCTCAAAAGCCTATGATTCAATTATATGGGTTACATGGAGCTTGAATTTGACAGCCAAATGTGTTCTTCTGTAAGATTTATCTGCGAACTTTCAATTAGAGAAATGAAGTGGAATAAAATACTCAGCGAAAATGAAGATATCTGGAAGGAAAAATTAATTAATTCAGTATGGCATGACACAAAGACTGCCTGGTGCCCATAAAAACAAGAGAAGCTACACAGCCCAGAATTAAAAAGTAAAAGGAGGAAAGCTGCCTTACTTCTTATGGGACTGGCCAAAGCTGTAAACTCTGGGCTGTGAGCTTCCAAATGCAGAGACAGAACTGCTTGAAGGCAGCAGGCAGCTAGGACTTAGCCAGACCCTCATATAGAACGTATCAAAAAGGGCTAGAAAAGCCTGAGAAATTCTACTTCTGAAGCAGCAAAGTGAAACTTTCCTCTAAACAACCTAAAACCCCTTCTCTGTGCATTCTGTAACAAGGGGATTTTTGCCTTGTGCTTCAAAAGCTCAGTGACAAAGAGCCAGATTTAAAAAAAAAATAGGAAAAAAAGAAAAGACAGAGATTATACAATGACTGTTGATGTCTATGACAACAGATTTCGAAGATTACCAGTTAAATCAGGATATTTCTGTGCCTCAGTGAAAGAATTTAAATATTAAATGATACTGGGGAGCTATATCAGAATGACAGGTACTTACATTACAATTGGAAGAGCCATCAAATGTTGAGTAAGAACCATCAGGCCATTCTGCAGGATCCACATTACTTGATTGCCTGTGCTGGGCTTCATACTCCTTCAGCTGAAATTTGAAAAGACAGAGAGAACATTTTCCAGTGACAAGAAGATATCAATCTTCATTAAATAGCAAGAGTTAATGTAATTTCACTTTTCCCCCTGTATCACTGTGGAACTGGGAAAATCTGAACTTTTGCACTGCTTGTCTCACTTATTCAAAATAAATTGTCCTAGAATCAGAAGTTTTAAAAATTAGGTTTTTTTTTTTCTTAGAAGGAAATGATCTGCAAATACTGAAATTTGATAAACTATCATCAGTAAAACATAAACTACATATCCCCATCTCAGAGGCACAGTTTACAGTGGACAGACTAAATCACAATGATCTGCCAATTTCCTTCATAAAGAAAATGATCTGCAGTAAGGACTAGCAACCGTCCTTCATAATTTTAAAAAATCCCAACCAACCAATCAACCAAAAAACCCCCTCATCTTCGCTGTTTCCCAATAAGAGGCTTCAGATATAAAACCAATCTTACTGGAGTCAAAGTGTTGAAAGGACCCTCAAGAACTGGTATTCGAAAAAAAAAGTTGTTGCTAGTAGTTCAGACCACTAGAGGGAAACAGTACCAGTCCACATACAAACCATCAGATCAGGCACAGCCCTCCCCTCACAAAATTTTAACAGCAGAGAAGTAAAAGAATTTCCAATATTACGACTAAATAATTTAAAAATTTTGCATTTTTTCATTATATGATTTTCAGCAAAGCAATATTTTCTTCAGGAATAACATAATTTTATATTCTAGGCCAATCTATTTCAAGATGTAGTATGTCAGTAAAAAAATTTATCTGACTGCCAACTGATCTAAATCACATTTTCTCCAAAGGAAACCATAAGGAATACCCTGTGTTCCATCACAGTATTTTACACAAGGGTACAAATTCAAAAGTTGCACTAAAACTCAGCAAAACCTGAAGCATTCCCATTAGTACTTACACAAACCTATGAACATATTTGATAAAGAAAGACTGCAAGTGAGATACCTCTCCCTTACTTTAGACAGCCGCAATGAAAATGTCTACACTGGAGCTCTTCTCTGATTAGCACCCTTTACTGTCAAGGGAGAGAAGCAAATGCTTTTAGGACTCTATTAATTTACCATGCATTGGACGTCTTTTTTCCCAATAAACAAAGGAATTGCTATCTAATTTATGTTACCTAGTACAATGAGGCAAACAGACAGGCTTTCTTCACCTATGTTTTCTGAACAACGTAAAACTCCAAATATATCCTACATCTTAAAGCAAGTTTCTCAAGGAGATTCAAGTATGTACATATCATACCCTAGCAAGTGCTTCCTCAATGGTGATCATCTTCTCTTTGACCATCATCATCAGCTGGATCCGTTCCTCATCACTCATCGTGATCTCACTGGCCACATACCCTACATCCTCTCCTGAAGGAAAAAGCACAAATATATTGAGCACATGTAAGAGTTCATGCAGAGAGCAGAGTACATTGAAACTGGATTTTACCCAGTGCTCTGAAATCTGTTTGCCATGTGGATCTGGCTGGCCAGAAACAGACCATCACCAGAGCACGCTCCTAGTATGATTTCAAAGAACAGAATGATTTTGACGTAACTTAGCAATAAAAAACCTAAGTCTACTTTGACACTGAAAGGAAGCCAGCACAACAAGGAGAAATAAAAGGTGGACATCATTACATGGTTATTGACCCTGAAAGACAAGAATCAAAAGAGAAAGTCCTAGTATCAGAAAAGTCCTGCACTCAGCCCTGAGGAATACTGTAGTCAGCTGACAGAGCAGATGGGAAGCCTTTTCAGGAATGGCATACTGGGCCCTTGCAGCTCTCTGCTGTGGATTGGCCATGTCTTCTGATCTATCCAGATTATCTAACTGGCCACTAAGCTGGTATATGGTGTGGGATGTACTGGGGCTCCCAGCTACAGGACCTCTCCTTTTGGCTTGGCATGTCAGCACAGAATTAGAACTTGCCTTCAAAACCAGCAAGGACCTACGTTTAACTGAAAGTGTGTCCCTTTTGGGCCTTTGTCATCTTTCATAATCCATCTGAACACAGACACAGAGATGAGGAGAAGCATCTGTTTGCAACATAACAATGTCACAGATGGACATGGATAAACAGAAATTTTCTGTGTGAGCAGAAATACTTAAGGCAACGCACAGCTGCATCTTTTAGAGAACTGCAGCTGCATCTTTTGGAGAAGAACTAGAGAAAGACACCTGAGACTTTAAGTAGAATCCTATACTTACACTAGTCACCAGAGGCACTTTTACTACTCCTCCTTATAAGCGTCTTCTCCAACAATGGCAGACTAGATTCAAGACTAAAACAAACAGCTCAAAGTAACCAAATGCCAAAGAAAGAAGAAACATCTTTTTAATTTAAAAAGATCAGTATTTCTCTTATAAAGCCCGGACCAGAAAAGAAAAAAAAAAAAGGAAAAAAGGAAGAACATCTTGTTTATTTACAAATATTACTTGTAAATACATATTAACTGCATCACTTTGTGTGTGGGCCATCACTCACTATCAGGGCTGAAGGCACCCCAGCCTCATGTCTACAGTCTCAAGAATATGACTTGCCATTCTGAGCACTGTCATGATGAACCACACCTGTGACACTTCCAGAGCCACAGACCCCCAACTGGCACAATATTACAAATGCATTTTACTCCTTTGTGATGTTGGTTCTTTATATTTTATATGGATAGAATGTGCACCCTTGAAAAAGCTTTACCTTTTGAAGTCTGCCTCATTAGTCCTTTCTGGTTCTTTCGGAAATTCTGCCAAAAAAACTTATTTTTCTTTTTCCAGTCTGCTTTCCCTAAAAGGAAAGTGGGGAGGGAGGTTGAGGGGAAAGGGAAAAAGAATTTTAGAAAGAAACATTAATTAGTAAAGGCCAGAGAAGCTTTCAAGCATTAAGCTGTATTTTGAAATCAGAAACAAGAATAAAAAAATCTCAGATTTTCTGGTTTTCTTGATTTATTCTGTGCTAGAACTATGCTGACATAGCTATTTCAGGGAAATGCACATTCTTTTATAATTGCCAATGCTATAGAGGACTGAGATAAGCAAGTAACTTACATATTCAGAATTATAAACAGAAAATATTTTACATTCATTTTGATGTCTGTTGAGTTACTAATGTCAAGTCTGGAAGTGTTTCTGAAGTATTCTGTTGGTCTATTCTCTTTAACTGAATCACAATTATGCAGCCTAAGCCGGAACTTAAGATAAGTGGTTTTCTAGTATCTGTGTGCATATCTCTAGAGAAAAGAAATACTTTACTTATATATAAATGTACACACACGCACACACATATGCATGGACACAGACACATACACATTCTGCTACTTGGCATGAGAAGTCTTATAAGACTATCAGCTACATCTTGCTCTCTGTATGCCTGGACTGTACAGGGCTGGTTCTCCACGTCCACTAATACCAGATCTGCATATGGATTGATGACCCAGAAATAATCATTTGCTCTAAAAAGAATCTTGCCCAAGGTAGGGCATATATAACTGCGTTCCATTGAATTAACCAGGGTGCATGCTATAAAGTTTATGCCACTTGCAAGTGAACATAGTGTGCCTGATCTAGCAGAAATGCTACTGATAAAGAGCTTTTTCATCCCTCTGCTTTTGAAAAATTCAAAGGAATGAATTTTATACTGTGCCACAGAGTTTCAGCATGTGATTACCATATTTAAGATTTCACCCTAGATGATCTAGAGCTGGGTTTGCTGACTCTCTGAAATACTGGTTAAGTTTAGACTGTGTGGACATATCCCTAGAACACCATTAAAAAGAAACAAACAAGAAAAACCTCCCAGTTTTATTTTTCCTCTCCAATGAGCAAAATATTTCAGAAACAAAGGAAGAGACTCTGGCATGACATGAACAAAAATAACAAAACCCCCAGTTATTCACTGGTGGTGGTAGTTTTCAGAATACAAATAAACAGGCTAGCAGTGATCTAACAAGCAAACATTTGAAATTCAATATAACAAGTCAAAAGATGCATATCTATCACATGACAACGCTGGCTGGGCAATTTCAGTGATCACTGAGAAACCCAGCATTTAACTTAAAGCTGCTGAGACTCACTCTCCACACACACACACACACACACACACAAATGCTGCTGACTTCTGCCAGCATTGTGTTTACTCAGCTCTTCACATCCCAGCACAAGCAAAACTCAAAAGCTGTTTAAGAATTCCATAGGAGTATCAAATAAAATGAAATATACTGACCTACAGAGCCTTCTTCCGAGCTTGATTTATGAATGGAGAGTCTAGGACAAAAAAGAGAAATGGACTTATTGATGCAGGCTTCTCACATTTCATGGGAGCTGTCTGGTTACAGTAAATTATAGTTTCCAAACAATATATCATGAACTGTTTTCTCTTCCCTTTTCTTCCCCATGCAGCAAGTTGGAAGCAAAACCTGAACGCACTGGTTTGACCACAGCAACTGAGTTCCCCTCTTAAACATGACTTTTGTGACCAGTATAGAAAAATACATACTGACAAAAATCTACGGTTGAGGCAAAAGAGTAGGGATCCCTAAGAAAAACAATTATCCACATAGCTTCCCCACTTTTGTTTGCAAAACAACAATTTTGCTGCCTTAGAAACTGTAGAACTGGGATGCTGCATTTGTTTAGCTGTATGACAGTTTTCAGCCTACTTGTTTTTTCTCTGATAAAGCTTTATAAATATGTGTTCATTACTTTCAGAAGCCACTGTGCAGAAAAAGTAGTAGAGATTTAAAGACAAGCTGAAGAAAGCTTGTCCAGACCCTCTGAAGTGCAACAGATGACTGGAGACTACAGCTTCTTGCTCCCGAGTCCCTTTTGTGTGCTTTCCCATCAGTGTATGCTCCCTTCCTCAAAAGCTAGCTGGAGAGACTTATTTTAACAGAACATGGACTTTACAAACAACCCACTAAAATAGTAAATAAATCTTTTGTTCTTGGTCTTTATGTTCATTGAATCAGTTTTCCATAATGGATTCCAACTCGGTGCCAACAGTTCACTGTGGGATCTCTGATGAGACAGCATCACCCTGGTTCATTGCCTTTTTTTTTCTGTCTGTATAAATGGAGCTAATAGAAATTACCAAACCTTGCATTATTCTCTGAGGCCTTCCTATTTAACCATGCAGCACCGAGCCAGCGAAATGACTCCTGCCAGCATCAACGGCTTTGCTGGAGGCTCCAAGTGCAGAGCATTACTGCAGTGTTTTTGCTGAGAGCCCGGCCCCGCGACGTGACAATGCTCTATTGTACTGCGGCCATGCAGAATGGAAACGCACATACCCCAGCGCACCAAGCAGACCTCAAGCCAGATCCTTGTTTTGAATTAGGCCATATAATGATACACACATGCCATGCCCTCGTTGCTGTCCACACACTCTGTCTGCACAGGCTCCTTTAGCTCTCTCAGACCCCCAGCAGAGGGCAATGAAGAGTTTCTGATCAATTCACTAAACCGCTCAAAGGAAAATTTTAGTTTAAGCCAGTTCAGGGTTTAGAAGACGTAAGCAATTACTGGCCAACATCTTATAAGCATGAAACACATACTCATCAATTTGCAAAGACATCATTAAAGTGGAAACGAGACAGTATGAAGTTTCATTTTGATTTAGTAGTTCATCTAGACAAGGAGGGTCTGGCACAGTGAAGCTCTGAAATATACAACCTCTTTTGAACTCAGACTGATCAGAAATCTAATCCAGCACAAACTACAAACTAATTGAGGCAAACAAACTTCAAATTTGTAATGTACCAGGAGGAAGGAGACATTCAGTGTTTTCCTTGCTGATGAAGTTTACCCTTGAAGGGGAAAAGTTAATAATATGCCACCAAATGCCTAGGTTTTAAGAAGCCTGAATAAAAAATGCAGGAGAAAAATACAAACCCCATACTTTCTGGGTACAAATTTCCAGAAAAGCCTCTGAACAGGGCCAGGAATTCATCCAGACACTTCAAAGTAAAGCTGTTAGCAAGTATTTTTCTAAATAAAGGTAAATCAGATTAAAAGTATGTGGAATTGTATATGGAGACTTTTATTTTTATAAAAGCCAAGTTCTGTTGGAACTGATAGAATTAATCCACTACATGTTTTGCACATGAGCATAGACCTCACCTATTTATCTTAAATTAATTTAGTATCCATGAAATATACCAAGTCATCATCCTTAGCAAACAAGATCTGGTAATGATTGGAACTCTGCCTCACTAGTGAAATCAGCCTCAAAGTGGAGAGTCTCTTGTGCTCTGTGGCCTACAAATCCATTTCAATCCTTTTCTTCTCTTGCACAGTAGCCAACAATGATTCAAGTAAGTAGCAGGTGTAGCGGCACTGTTTGTGATGTGGACATCTGTTCACTGGGAATTAGCCTGAGACCACCAACTCATCACACACTGGCCTCCAAAGAACGGGAAGGGCAGTAGGAGCAAAGTTCTAACACACTTGAACTAGAGTGGGTGAGAAGAGTAGGATCCACAGCAGCAGACCACCTTCTCATTTATAACTGATTTGAGAACTATGCTGTTTCATCAGACGATGCAAATTCCAACTATCATTTCACGCATTCTTTAAAGAGGAAGTCTTCTGTGCTTGGGCTGACCTTGAAAATGCAAACAGCTGGTCTGAAGAGATGGAAATGCCAACAAAACTTACCACATAGTGTCTGATAGGGCACTTGCTTTTTAGTTCCAGTAGATAGCTCTGATGCTTAAAAATCCTCAGTGAAATCAATCAAACATTTTACTTCCTAGATGTCAGGTGAAAAATTCCAGAGTACCTAGGAGTTGCTATATGTTTGATTTGCAAATTACACTCCCTTACTCTGTTAAATCTGCAGCGCTTCTGTGAACGTGCACTGAAAGAGATTTGTGTTCTTCCATTCATAGACTGATAACTTGTACTGAAAGTTAATGATGCAGTGACACTTGGCAGAAGTTTCAGCTCTGTGTGTCTGAAAGGGAGCCAAATGCCATTACTCTACCATGGAGGCCTTCATTTTTGTTGTGGTCTGATGTACAACTTCATTAGCAAGCTTTCACATGAAATGTACTCTGTCACAGCACACAACAGAAGAAATGTATGGGTATATGTTCACACAACAAGGAAGAAAAAAAGATTTATGGTCAGAGGGTAAGAGTATTTTCTTATCAACACATAATCTCTGGCTGTGGCCAGCAGAAGGGGTCAAAACTTTAATCCATTAATTTCACAAATTCAAAACCATCTCTAGGCTGATACTTTGTGCCTCTTGGAGACAAAATGCCGAAACAAATAAATGTGAAAAAAAAAACCCCAAACAACAAAAAAACCCTCCCAAACCACCACAGAACAGAAGGCGCAATATATAATCTAAAAATGGAGCTACTTTTGGGAGTAAGCAAATATTACTGCCCTAGAGAGTTGATGAGTTTGAGCCGAGTTTAGTAAATTACATCAGGCCACTCAGAGGTCAGCGACACAAATTTAGTAGCAACAACTGGAGTGGATAACCTGGACTAGGAACGTCTTGATTAGAAAGACTGGCTTAACAGAAATGAGTTTACATTCAACAGTGAAATGTGCAAGTACACAAAACAGAACAGACACAAAAGTCAGTCTTTCAAATGCTGGAGGTCTTCAAATGACAGAGTACCTGGGGATACCAGTGAGAAAAAGATGACTGAGAAAAAACCTATACGTTAATCCTAAAAGGCATAAGGATGGGAAATTCCAATGGCGGTATAAAGAATGAATATATATGAGAATGGCTGTACAACCACCATTATTTATGCTCAAGAAAGATGAATTCAAACCAGAAGTGGTAAAGAGAATGGCCAGGGAACTGGACAGCTTTTCTTACAAGAGAAAGCTAGAAAATTTTGCCTGTCAAATTGGAAAGCTGCAAGAAAATTAACTTATTGCCTATTAATAAATTAGGCACAGGAACATAAGCTGGAAAAAATTAGAAAAGAGGAGCTAACATTTCCTAACTATTTGGACAAACTTCCAATAGCAGGCAGAGAAAGAGAGGACAACTTAAAAAACTTAATTAACTGCTTTTATAAGAGGCTGCTTGAAAGATAAGAGACCTGACCAGACATCCTAAACAACAAAGATATCGGCCTGAGGATTGCCTCTGGAGGACACTTCTGGTTGTTCTTTTGAAGCCTATGGGCTTTGTATGAACAACGTCAAAGCCCGGCATCCAAAGGGATCTTTGAATCTATCTTTCCATAAAAATGCTGCAATGGTGATGACATTGTTATCCCCTTGAAACCTGAAGGCGGTCTCCAAAATTTGGAGTGAAAGGAAGAACCAATGCACACCTTTGCGTCACAAGCCAACTGAGCCTGTCTGATTATTAAGACAGGTTTTAATTGGCTGCATTGAGCTGCTAGGCTACAGCTTTCCCTGTTAACTCTGGACTAATTCTAGTCTCAGACAGAATAACACCAGTGCTTATTTTGCATAGACAGCAGTTGATTTTACAAGATACATAGCCTCACATACCCCAAGAATGTACTGGTACTCCACAGAACTGGGAAAGGAAACAAATGACACCATGTGCTGCTTTCATGAATGTGCCTGTTGATTTTTAAAAGCTCATCGTTCTCAAAACAGAACAAACACGGGAACTGAGAATGATGCGGGTTTGTTTCAACACTAAGTATTTTAAATGTATATGTTTTTTAACAAATAGCTGCATCTCATTCATGGACTGTAAAATCCACAGGTGCATAGCACCATATGATAATGAAACCACTACTGTTACAATCTTCAGTTAACTGATAGTGCCCCTCTCATTCCTTCCCAATGACTATTTAGCCCACTAAGGAAAATGGTTTAGATGGGATTTTCAGTATACAAATATTATGCACATTCATAGTGGTGAATAAACCAGTGCAAAAGCCCATGCTGGCTCTGCTGCAAAGCCATCTGTGTGCATTAGAAATGGCCTGGTTACATAATTAGTATGAAAAACTGACACACTTGTAATTGCTCCTGACTGAATACAAGATAATTTATCTAACTGGAGCTGGCACAGGGAAGAAAATGGGCCTTTGGTATTTTTATCAAATTTGCATGAACCTGAAGAGAAAGGAGGCCTGCAAGGTTCTGACCTTGCTGGCACCAGTGTGAGAAAGGGATGGAAAGCAAAGACGTTTCATTCAATTATCTTCTCATTAGGTTTCCATAGCAATGGCACTTTAAGCAGGTCAAAACTTTCTCAGTGGAAACAAACACTGAGCTGCTTGTGGGCCCTGTATGTGTATGTGTATTTCATAGCATCACCAGCATGGAAGTCACCATGTTGGTCCCACATGTTGGTCCGGGGACTGGCAGCAGGCAGGTGGGGGTATGTCACGTATGTCACTGACTGGTTGGTCCCAGCCAGGGGGCAGACAATTGCCAGCTAAAAACTCTTTGACAGCAAAGAGCAGGGCCTGATGTACCGCAGGCAATGCATCCCTGTTCTCTGTGCATTGCTCACTGTGTGCCCTCTCGACTAGCTGCGACAAGTCTGACTGTGGTGTGAAAGGCACCCTTCATACCTCCCCATACAAAATTAACAGGATTGAAATCTTCTTCCAGCTGCTCAAAGGCACACTGGTTTCCCTCCTCACGTGTCCCAGGCGTCGTTTGGCTGGCCTCTTGCTCCCATTGTGTGGGTTATTGTGGGAGTTTCCTGCCCTACTTCTCTTGAGGAGGCTGTTTAAAGGCAGCATGAATAATTTGGCTTTGACTAAATCAGGCCTCAAACAAGTGAAAACAGGGCCATACACATTCACTAATTTTTTTTGATTCCTGCAAGCAAAGGGTATATAAAAAGATGTATCTTAAATGCAACATCTCAAGTATAGCAAGCTCTTACTTCTTTTCCTTCCAATACTCTATTCCATTTTTAAACTATGCAAGAGGAACAATTTATTCTGCTAGCAATTAAGTGCAGCCTTTAGCATTCTCTCTCTTTGGGAGATTTGTTTGTTTTCTGCTTTGTTCTTCTCAGTTTCTGCCCTCTCTGCCTCACATCCTCTGTCAGACTTGCACTCCTCTTTCTTTGCAGATGAGCTTACCTGCCAAAGTTAATCTGAGCACCTTGAGAAGTTGTCAGAACGTAAGGCGATAGAATTTAATCCCCCCCAACCATGGGATGATTCAAAAACCTCCTGCATTCAAATCTTGACCTGCAGCTTGGATGCTGCAAGGAAAGAGGATGAGGCAATCAAGTGTTAAAAACTGATGGCAAAGGCCAGTAAATTACTGTACCGAAGGGGGCACAATTGAGGCTTGCATGAACCTTTCTGCAGCTTTCACTAAAAATCATTGTGGAAGATGGGAACACTGAAATGCAACCACTCTCCCAGCCATAGACTAATATGGAGTTCCAGTTTATACCACGGGACACTGAATGTCTGTACTATGGAACATTTGTTGCACAAAATCTGTAAAAACAGATTCAGTCCATCATCTCTCCTGAAGTCACAACAGCATGCAGATAGCAACCACTCGTGTTGTGGCCTTACTGCTTGCCTCTGAGAAAGTCACAACACCCGAGGAGCCTACTGTGTGACTCCTGCTGTGACATTCCCAACAAGCCATCAGAGATCTGGTCAAATTGTACGAATCCAATGTCGAGTGGCTCAATACATCCTGCACACACAGAGAGGATGACAAAGACATTCACTCTTGGGAGCAGCTGAAGCAGAGTTGAGGACACAGCTGTCAGAGGCACAGCAGCTCCCACACACCAGGGGAATGCAAAGACCCTGAGCAATGTTGCCCTGTACTGCCTGCACCCCACAGGTGCCTGCTTTTCTTCTTCTCCCCGACAAGTCTGTTTCTGGCCAGTTCCCTGCTCTGGCAGAGTCTTGGATTTAGGTCCTGAGTATCACAGGGTCAAGAACAAAGGAACTGCACTGAGCCACAGGCTGAGGAGTACAGCAGAATGAATTGTGGCACTTGATATGAAGTGTGACCGTTTCATTTACTTGGTCAGGAGTGTGCTTGAGTGGCACAGTTCAAGAAACAGCAGGTGATTCACATAGGAGGTAACAATTCATAACACCCACTGCCATGCAAAGGTAGTGGGAATGACTGTAAAACATCAGATACATGATACAGCTGTTACCCCATTCATTGTTTTCATCCTTCCTTTTTCTAGCAACTGCAAAGAAAAAAAATTAGTATATAGGAGTGTCAGTACCCCATCCTATCTCTATGCAGTGCTCTTGGATCTCTCACCCACTTCCTTCTCTTTCCTGGCAGTTCTCTAATACGCCACATCCGAAACTTGCCCAGAGGCTGAGGGAGCAAACAGTGATAGCAAACAGATCTATTTCCCAAGAGGGAAAACACACAACTTCCCCTCTGAAAGATCCCCCCAGTTCTTCTAAAAACAGGATGAGAGTCAGGATGCAGAAGCTTGAGTTCAGGGGACTGGGTTTAACCTGGATTTCCTGGCAAATATGCAGAGCTCATCAGTCTGTCATGTAGACTTGAATGCTCAAAAATGGGAACAGGCTAAAAGTTGGGTTTCATTGTTTAAAAGCTCTGTTTACAATTATGAGAAAACCTTGCTCAGTCCCCTATCTGAGTAAACATCCTTGGGGTGTTGCCATCACTTGGAAATAATAGGGATTGTATATACAATACGTCCCCAGATCAACATGGTATGGGGTCAGAGAAGTAATAGTAACTGCTAAAGAACACATTTACTGCATATTTGCTACATTGATGATTCTTCTAGCAAAAGCAGAAGTCAATGTGTTTGTAGAGAAGCACCCCCAGTTCTGGGGAGATTTTTGTTTAAAATGAATAATATTGCTTAAAGATACTGTTGCTAGTTTACTGAAGGCACACTGAAAATCTGCAAAGTTACCCTAGCACCACAGCTTACAGCAAGACTGCAGTTTAAAAGATGGAAATCTTGGAAAGGGCAGAGGGAAGTGAAATTTATTATTCAGAGTAGAGAGCGACAAACACCTCATTCCCTGCTTTGCATTATTTGCTGAATATGGCATGACTTAGAACCCTGATGGACTGTTTCAATTTAGAGAAGGAACTCCGGTAAGGCCAAAAACCCAGAGCAATTGTGAGGCAATGCTTGAACAAATACGACTTTGCTTTCTGTTGTTTATGGAGAGCTTTTCAGGCCACATCAGTACCCTTGCTGTTATTCACATAAATCTCAGAGGCTTTTGCTACAGTGAAGATTTTTGTCTCTGTGTCAGAACCAATCAAAAGCCATATTTGGTAGGGCATATATAATGCACAGAGCAGGTTCACATGTGCAGTCTTTTTTGTAGCTTTGTCCAATTAACAGGAACAGTGTTGTCAGCAACAGAGGAACGCAGAATTGGCCCAAATACTTTCTGGAGGGACAATGACTCACAGTGACAAACAATTCTGCCTCCAGGCCCATTTAATCCCTTTTGCCTCCTTCCAGGCCCTATGGCTGCTCATCTGTGTTACAGCACATCACCCTCTCGACAAGTACGTGTTAAAAACTTGCTGGACTGAGGGCAGTGACTAATTTTGCACTGACTTTGACCAGACTGGGCAGCAGGGTTAGTAAGACTCAAGACAAGACTGAACATACACTGCTTGTCCACACAAACAGGATTCTTTCCTACCACAGACCACCAAGGTTAATCTGTTTTCAGATTTCACTGGTATACAGTGGAGCCTGTTGGACTCTCTCTTCCAATTGGGTACCACAGAAAAGGGAAACCAAACCAGGTTAAAGCAAACATTGCTTCTCCCAGCCTGTCTGGAATCGCTAAACTCTGGCAAATTAAACAACCATCCAGATGTGTTATTTTCAAAACTTTAGACATTGGTAGCGTTAAGCTGCAGGGTGGGCAGGCAGCAGTGCTGGGTGAGGGAGCTACTGAGAGTGACCACGTTCCAGACACCTCCTGAAAGTCTGGATGGCTAGTTTCGAACAAATCTTTCGTTTTGTTCCCCAAATCTCTTTGTGAATATGAGAAACCAATGCACATCTGCATCAAGTTTCGTGTTTGGCAAACTACTCTCACAACAAAAGAAGTTTTGTAAAAGGTTTACCCTACATCTTCCACACAGCATGAGAGGGACACAGAAATAGTGCCCCCAAAGGGACAAGCTTTCCTGTTTCATAGCATGCCTACACAGAAAATTCAGATTAAAGCCATATACTAAACACTGAATATCCCCAAAAAACCCTAGGGCCAACATGACATCATCCTCCGAAAAACATTAAATTCAACATGTTAGTAGCAAATACAGATGTGTTGGATGGGCTTGAAGTGGTCATTTTCCTACAGACCAATTTTATAAACTCTGCCTCCCTAGAAGAGGCAATACCTGTGAAAATTCAATCCTCCAAGCTGAGGGAGATGAAGCCAGTACTGATGCGGCAGGCTGTCACTAATCAGCACAGGCCTTTATTATTTCAGGTTTGAATAATTTGTATAGTGTTGAGTAGATATCATTTATTATTTTCAACACCTTGTCCAATTAGCATGCATCACATAGCCTTGTGTCTTATTGTGCAAGTGTCTGGTACAACCTGTTCTGCACAGGTTTCATATATATGATCAGGTTAATTACCTACACCCTTCTACAAATACTCAAATGGGACACTTCCATTCTTGAAAGGTCCACAAAAATCACATGTCCCTTTTATCTGAATAAGGTGGTTAATTCCCTTTCAGTGAGGTAAATAAGCCTTCTCAGAGGATGTTTGAGTAGGCAGTGTCTTCTCACTGAGTTTTTTGTGGTACAACACCTACACAGAGACACAACTTGGAAAGCTGGCTAGAACTTGTAAGTGGAGTTCTTTTCCACAGTTGTGTGCTGTCCTCCTGTGAAATCCTTATCTCATTGTTACCTGAGGTGGGATGAAGATATTTACCCATGGGTAAAGTGCTTTGAGGCTGAGAGAAAAGCATTACGATTATAGGATAACCTTGGAGGTTTACTTCCCAGATTAGAGTTCTCATGTTTCCATCCACGTGATGCTTCTGGTTTCATTATAATGATAGACAAGCAGGTATCCTTCAAGAAATTTTTTTTATATTTTAATATCTGAAGTATGACTACTAAATTCTAAACCTCCTAGGCCTTCTTTTTTACCAGCATATAATATGGGGGCAGTGACAGTATCCAAGGTAAAATTCACCTTATCTGACTTACACTGTTTTGAAAATGAGCATCTACCTCAAGCAAACCATCTTTGCTTTCTCTTTGGGTCACGAAGTGAGACAAGACACCTCTAAAAGATAACTTATTGCATTCTGAGACCTTTAACATAAACTAGCTTTCAGACAATCACAAAGGAAGACCCTAAGCAGCTGTTCACTACCAAACAACTGACTTCTACATAGTCAGTCTGAGTCCCATAACCTGCATCCACCACAGATCCCTCTAGGACTGACAGTCCTTCTACGGAACTAGCAAAAAAACCAGCAGAAATCTTCCTATGACTGTCCAGTGTTGAATCACTGGAAGATATTCAAACGTGGGACTGTAAAACCTTACAAAAGCATGTCACATCACAACTGTATTCCACGTACTCCCTCTGAACCAGTCCAGCTGGCACTACCCCAGGAAGTGCAGGCAATTGGAAATACAGTGGCAGTTGTCTTCATGTACCACTGCACGTTACCCTCAGCAGTACGGATCCAAGATCTTGGGATCAAAGGAAGGAGGCACAGAAAACAAGCACACACATTGCAGCAGGAGGTGACAGTAAACAGAAACCCTCTCAGCCCTCACAGAGAGGTTTTTATTAAGGACTTGTAAAATTAAAGCTCCTTTTAACTTGGTTTTAAATACTTCATTCCCTTGGCACCTTCTTCAAAAGCACAGTTACAAGCTCAGGAGTGCACAGGAAAAGGAACGTGATTTAAGTTTGTAACTCTCCCTTCCCCTCACCTATCTTTTTGGCTGCATTTAGGTCTAGCCACAGAAAGTAATTTTTAAAGGAAGTTTACTTTGCAGAGAATGTGAAATCACTGGTGTTCCTCAAAAATTACTCCCAGTTGTATTGGTGTGTGCATATGTACACCCCAAGACGGGAGAAACAACAACCCTCCTTTGATATAGTAAATCCAGAATAATAAAAGGCCAAAAGAGAACAAGAAAAGGAGCAGGTTCCAACACAAGTTTCATTAATAATGGCTGGATTTGAAATCTAGAAACATCAATGCAATCTAAAATGAATTTACTCCAAGGAAAAAGAACATGTACAAAATTCTCTCTCCCTCTTTTCTTTCCTGTGTCTTCACTTACTTTCTTTCAGTGTCAGGTGTTGATGCAGTGCTGCTGAGACCAAGTGACTCCTGCAAGAGAAGACACGTAGCAGTGAGAGCAGACACAAGAGAAGCCTTTACCCAATTCATGCAGAATATCAAATTAAAGACCAAACAAACAAAAGCAGGTGATCAAAATCTGTGTGCTTACCTCAATCTGGGATCGCAGCTGTAGAGATGTAGGACTCACATCAGGTTTCTCCTAAAACACAACAAATGTTGGGTTAATGAAATTATTCCAAATACCAGAAAGAAGAAATCTGAAGGGGAGAGAAAGGGAAGAAGAAACAGGGTAACACAAATTAGGACTACCTCAAAACAATTCTAATAGTAAACATTAACCTCTCCAGAAAGAATCACTTTCAGGATAAACTCTGAAAGAACATGGCAAAGCAGCTAATTCCATATATCACTGAAGAATATTGAAGAAGATAAAACTGCTAGACAGAAGTGATTCAAAGCAAAATACAAAGTGGATTTATTTATTTATTTTCACTAGATCATCACACAGTTTGCTAGCTAAGTTCAAGTGCAATTTCCAAAAATTCACCTCCAGGGAAAATATACACAGAAAATTTGGATTATAAAAGCATGTCTGAGCTAAAAATACCAAGAGGATTCAGATACATTTCAGAAAGGCCAGTTTCTCGCACAGAAATTTGTCAAGAGTATGGAGTTCAAGTCACCGTCCTTCAAACATCTAGGGTATAACCATTTACTCCAGGACTTTGCCATCCAGGCTCCCTTTGCAGTCAATAGAGAGACACAGAAATTCTTACAGAACAACTCACCTGACAGGTTTCAGCTCTAAGTTAGATGAGAGAGTCCCACTGGTGGTGTCTAATTTAAGATTGCAAGCCAACTGCCTAAGCTACTATTAACATGTCAGTGGGAAAAGTCCAGTAGTTAAAATACAGGAAGATATTATAGCTTTCAGTATTGAGAAACACACTTTGCGTATGAAATCATGGGGGAACCCATTTATACCTATTTTATTCTCAGCCAGTCCTAGCCCTTGTGAAGTTATTACAAAGTGAGTACTGTAACTTACTCATCATAGCTGGGTAAGCAACCATAGTAGTATGCATGCTTCAAAAAAATAAAAATGGACTTGTTTCTCAATACTGGAGGGACTTCTTGTTCATGCATTCCTCAGCCTACATGTAAAACTCTTATCTCCGTGAAATTGTACTTCCTATGCCCTTTGTTTACAGAAGGGGTGACAAAACGTTCTTGGGATTTAATTAAAAAGAAAAGAAAATCAGACACAATTTTCTGGAAATGTAGCCTTCTAATATCAAACAGGAAATTACCACCGACTGCCATGAAGAGGTTTTAGATTAACCCACCCAGAAAGTGTACAAGATCTAGAGTAGAGAGGATCTTACTTTGCCATCATACAACTGAGTCAGCTTGTGGCCATGGGAGTCAGGAGGGCACAGGATGGTTCATGGCCCTGTGCCACACAAGGCTGATTTTGGGTCACTGTCCTACTGGGGGATTTTGCCTGGACACACGTGGTCAGTGTATCTGCTTTTGCTGATTTTATAACATGAAAACAGAAATGAAGTTCTTAAGTGGAAGTGGACACAGAAAGGCAATCGCATTCACATACTGACAAGTCCTCCAGTCAAGCAAAAGCTGGACCAAGCCCAGGGAAATTCCACTGATGTTCACAGATCAGAAGAATGAAATTAGCTATTTGGCACCCCCTCTTTTGCCATTAGCTTTGTCAAAATGGAATCTGATTAAGTTTTGCATTTGGAAAAGACTGCAGGCACATTGATGCAAATCCTCCTCAGGCACTCTCCAACCCCTGCCTAGCAGTTTGCAAGGAGGGAGGGAAAGACAAGCCCTACAGTCCAAACACTTCACATTCATGAGTACCTTGTTAGTCCACACACTGCTGCACTTTCGAAAAAGGAGCATTTTATCAGCTTTATGTTACAATTTCAGTATGCCAGTCAGGAGAATCCACTGTGTTCCCCACATGCCTTTAGATCCCAAGTTCCTGATGACTTATCTGTTGCCTTAAAAAGCTGCTTGCTGCAGGTTTCTGTTTTTGTGGATTTTTTCTTTTTTTTTTTTTTTAATATGCTAGTTTTTTTGTAAACTATCATTTAAAAGATGCTGCCTGGCCTCCCAAGACTACAGTCTTTCACTTGAGCAGCTGCTTGTGAAGTTGAACCCTAAGACTGCAATTAGATGAAAAGTTACTATTTTCAGCCGAAAACTATTCAGATGAATAGTCAGCTGCATCCCATGTGACAAAATCCTAAAAAAATCTGACTGTATTTGCTTTCTTTTTTCTCATTTGCTGTTAGAACAGGAGCAGTTTTGTAAGATCAAGATGACTGTGGAGGGCAGAAGCAAGGACAACTCTCCTCTCCCTCCTCTAGAGCTCCACTTTGCAATGCTGGGATGCAAAACACCTGATAGTCCTGCACCGTTGTGATTAATATTCCTACCTGCCTTTTCAGCAGAATGGTATTTCTTTCTATGGCTATTTACACAAGAAACCAAAGGAAAAGACTTAGGGAAATAGTACTCTCAACTGAATGTCTGGCTTAGATCTGTATGAGAGATCACAGAACTTTCATCAGTCTTGAGCAATTCTATTTATTTTGGTTAAAATCCATTAAGCCTCATGTTAAACCTCACTTTAAAATCCACATGTTGTATTGACTTTTATTCATCAGGATCAGGGCCCTCTTTTACCAAAGGCTAATTCTAGAAAGCTGAGCAAATGTTGTACTCTTGGCATGTTCTCAAGCAGGATATAGAATCTTTTCAGAAAATATTTTTAAAGTTTAGTTTCATGAAAGTACATCTTTCATCCTTACGAACCAAAACTTAAAAATTAAACAGAGGACAGCTTGCACTTATAGAAACAGTGGCTGCAGTAACAGACATTCCTATCCTGCATTGCCAGGGCTCTGGTCTAGACACAGCAGGTGTCAAGAGTGATAGGTATTTTCTGTCCTACCAACCTGCTGCCCCAGATATCTGCCCTCCACATATGCCCACAGAGCTTGTTGGAAGTGTACCAGACATTCACACCACCTACACACCATGCAGTGTTGGTGAACAAAACCCAATAATCTGAGAAAGTACCCGATCAAGTGCAGACTCCTTAAGCTACGTAATTAAATCCAGTACTCCCCAAAAGTGACTGATTTACTCACATGGTTTCTGGACTTAAGGGGCACCTATCCTGTGCCAAGACACTGTCAATGCATATTCAACTAGTCCAATATACTACTAAATCACGGCAAGTAAAATCTTAAGATTCTGCAGAAATTGAGATATTCATCAATTGTATCCAATCCCCAGGGAACATATTAGAGGGAGGACAAACTGGCTTAGCATCAGCCTGTCCAGCTACCCTTGAGGTCCAAGGTCAGCACAGCACAGAATCTCAAATACCAATAATAAAGCCAGGGGAGTTCTTAAAAATTAGTAATGCTAATATACTGTAGAGTGAAGTCCACTGAATTTAAACTAAGAATTCCTCCATCAAGTCACCTACAGCTGATCTAAATCTATCTCAGCTTGCAGAAGAATTTTATTCCCCCATTTTTAAAGCCATTTCTTAGCAGTCCTATTTCTTCCCTGTCTCCTCCTTCATCCAAAGGCAATGCCATCAAGAGGATGGGTGCAGGACAAGCCCCCGAGGTCCTGGCTGAAGCTGTGATCCAGCAGCTAGAGGAAGCGATGAATGGTAGGCATTGAACTGCCCAGGTACTGCCTGGTATCACCAACCCTTCTGCACTGTTGGCACTGAGGAAAGTGCCTGCAGTGCCAGACTGGTAAGCTTGGGAGCCCTGGTGCAGAAGTGCAAATTGGTGAAATGCTTTTTACAAATCACTCCTTTTGGAAGAAAACATGTGTAGTAAGCTTAACAAACAGGATTTGCGGCTTATGTTTCAAGCCTTTAGTTGTTTGCCTCAGGGCTCATGTGGTCATTTGCATACATTTTCTTTTCAAATTATTGCAGGCTTCTAAATATTGTGATTTTGGTTTTATATACTACCTTCCTGGTAAAAATCTTCAAAACAGTTTTGCGACCATTTATGAGCTTAGCCTGAAAAACACACTCAGGTGGAAAGTACAAAGTAAAAAATATATGGGAAAGAAGTTGAAAACCTATTTTCTGACTGGAATGGCAGGTTTTGAATTCATGAGGGACTTTTCCTCCCATGATAACTTCAGTTCAGTTGTTCTGTATGTAATGGAACAGATAAGAGACAGATCATGGCCCGTCTGAAGGTATTGATGTTCTGCTCCTGAAATACACAAGCACAGTAAAGAAGAACATCTGAAAGGAAAACTGGTTATCCAGGGGGAATGTGTGTATTTTAATTACCTAAACATTATGCTTCATCTGTGCTCCACATCACAACTTAGTTTAGGAAATTATATTCATTGAATGAATCCCTTCTAATTAGAAATTCATGAACCTCTTCACGGTTTCTGCCACAGGAGCTGTATCCATTTGAATCATAAATTTAAACACTCCTCTGCAGATCCCAAGACAGGATTAATCTCACTGTGCAGACAGCAACTATGCAAAATGAGACCCAGATGAATGCTGGGAAAACTGAGTGACATAACCAGTAATTTATAAATAATTTTATGAAACCATTTCAGCAGGTGTAATTATGGCACCTACAGCCAAAAATTTCAGAGGCAATTCTGCCAGCCTTTTCCCAAATGTTTTCTCTCTTTGCTCTGAACCTGCATTGCACGTTCTAGTCTAGCTTCTGAAATGATCAGACAAAGCTGTATCTGAAAGACAGACAGAGCACCGAAGGCCTGTAAGTATTACTTTCAAAGCGATCGTTCTGCCCTGGTATTCTCCACTGTACACTGTATTTCAGCCTCTGTGGAGGTTCTGCAGAAGACAAAGGGAAGCCCTTCTGCAGAGACAGAGCAGGTATGTAGGTGTGTAATGGAAATCACCTACACATCACTAGCTATGGGTTACAGGTCAGAACTAAAAAAAAAAACCTATTCCTGTGTCAACGACATCAGCAAGTGTTTGAGAGATCTAAACAATTCAGTGAACTTCCAGTAGTATAGATTAGTTAAAGTCCCATTTTCAGTCTCAAACCACAACCTCTGAACCATCCCCTTAGCTGTTTCAGTGAACAGGGAAGGTTTTCTGCTCCATTACTCTTGCACATTAGAGCCAGAGCTGACACATGCTAAATGATAACATCCTGCAGCAGAAGCAAAACTCTGATCAAGGAAATGAGCTATATGGGAGGGATGGTTAAAAAAAAAAAAAGCGTATTTAAAAAAATAAATACTTCTACACATGAAATAACAGTCCAAGTGTCTTAGTGCCTCATACAGAAGTGCAGACATAGGTAAACATTCAGCTTAACTACCAATGAAATGCAGCTTCCGGGAGAACACACTGTTACAGCACTCACATATCTGCTTTTAGTGTTAGGGAGGGAAGAAAAATCACGCCTCTCAGCTTGACGCAAATGCTGGAATCTATTGAACCTAACACATCACTGGGGGAAGTGTTCGACGCTCTCCCCTTTGCCAACAGTGAAAACAGAAGGGTATTTCTTTCATCCATCTCAAATACACTGCATTCAACACTAAGGCTGGGAGCCACAGGGGCTGAAAAACATTCCACAATGATTTTGAAAAACATAATTCATTAGCAATTACAGAGAAACTGCAGCATTTGTAAAGCCCGTAACAATAACAAGTGAGGCAGTGCTAACTCATAAATCCACTTGTAACAAACAGAAGCAGAATTCAGTGAAATTACAGCACAAACACAAAAAAACCCACAACAGCAATGGGCTTTAGAGAAAGAAAAGTCGATATGGAGACACAGCATTCTGCAGTGGGGAAATCAAATACCTTCTGATCAATTTTCCAAACAAGATGAAGCAAGCCCTGAACTATGGTAGCTGCCTTTGAACTAAAAACATATTACTATAAAGGCACATGAATGCAACACAGCAGGTCTTTGATTGATGCATTTTACACCCGCTACTCAAATGGTAAAAGAGTAAAGTCCTCCTGTGCCTCTGTACTAGAACACTTGCTGGTGTTAACAGGGTGAGTAAGACCTGCCATCTTTGCCTAAAAATCCTTACATCTGCCAGCATTGGCCAAAGGGAGACAAAAAGTACTTTTGTGAAATAATGATGGAAGACATGGGTTTCCAGGGAGGACTTTAGGACAGCAAGGATGTTTTTTGCATTAGGAAGAGCTGGAATGTTTCAGAGGAATGAAGAAAAAACATAAACAAACCACATCAAGAAGGGTTATATGTGAAGCCAAAGAGGGCTCAGGATGTGACACAGACAAGGGAGGCACGAGGTAAAGCCCAACTAGACATTGTCCAAGTGGGGCTCTTCTTGTGCTGACAATAGACCTGGGGACGAGTCACCACTTCCCCCAGGGAGATGGTTTTGTCCTATGCGAAAAGGACACAAGGAAGAGAGAAAATAAATGAATAAACAAACAAGCAAACAACAGTTTGTTTCAGGGTACTTTGCAGTAGGAACAGTCTGGCCAGCCAAGTACAGATTCCTTGCCCAGGTGCCGGCCCTTTGGCAAGGATGGCTATGGCAGCACACTGATACCTTGGCCTCAGCTACCCCCTGAACCAATACCCTTAAATAGTGAGGAAAGCAGCACCTCTGAGAGCCACATAGCCCCACCACCATTCTGCACCCTGCTTTTCTGTAATTTCAGGGCCAGGAATTTAGAGTGGTTTTAAAGCAAAGCGCTCAGTGATAAGATGAAAGTAATCACATGCAGCTCCTTGCCTTGAAAGCCATCGCAAAATATGCCAAACCTCTTTCTGGGTATCAGTGGTTGTGATTTGTTCCTATGTGCCCTTCAAGTTCAGGATACCTGCTCCTAAAGGACAGTGATGTTCTTCATTCCCCTCTTCAAAATACTTTTCATATCTTATCAATTCTTCATTTACATGTATACAACGCTGTATTATATTTTCATTATTTACTATTTTCTCAATTTCTCTTCATCTTTTGAAGGACAACAAGAGATGTATGTTTTTGAAAAGTGGTAAGGAAAAAGAAGGGGGAGCTCAGGTTAAGACCGATGACTCCAGGAGAACATCTACAGCTGTGCTATAAATCCTTTCAGAAGTACCATGGAAGCATAGGCTAACACAGGTCTGCTGTCATATTTGTATACATACTATACTTGTGCACCTACACACCAATATTCATGTCTCCAACATATGGAATTTCAGATGATCTATATTGCAAATGAATGGGCACTTTTGTGCTGACTTAATCAATACACTCAAGGCTCGGGGATTCTTGTGAAATGAGTTATTACTGTAATACTGATGACTTTTTCTGCAAGTATACGCCCTTTCACATCACCATTTACTGTGACAGTAAACAATTTAGAAAGTTGTTTTCACTTTATGTTGTACCAAACAATAAGTTACCAATTAATTATTCAGAAGACCTATAGCAGAAAACAGAAACTACAGTTGACTTTGAGATAATAAGGCCTTAAAAACCCTGGTAAAATTCAGGAGGAGGTAAATCAAAAGAAAGCACTACTCACTAAGAAATCTATGAAGTTTTTTTTTTGTATTCCCACAGATGCATGGAGTACCAGCAATGAAGTCCCTCATTTCAGGTGCGAAAAAAAAAAGGACAAAATTTTGCATGAATTTCATTCTGGAAAAGCAAGTGATTTGCTTGACTTCACTAAACAGGAGACAGATCTAACAAAACTATAAAGGTTATCTAATAGGAAGCAACCGGTATTTTAGTTTAAAACTTCCCCCCACTTTTTAATTATTCTTTTTTTTTTGTAATTTATGTTGAACTGAGAAGCTGAAAGGCATTTTCATCTTACAAAGGCATCTTCCACCATATAGTCACTGTAATGCACAGTAAAACTGGACAGTTCTCTCCACTTCTTTTGCTTGAGACACCTCAAAGCAAAACCCAAAAACATATGAAAGAGACCTGACTCTTTCTGTTAGATTCTTTAGTTGTAGTGGGCAAAACCAAAATTCAGAACTCAACAGCATCATGGGCAGTGGAAGAAATGCACCAATTCATGAGAAATCTGGCACCACCCTTTGTTTCGACAACTGCTACTCTCTTGGCTGCCGTCAGGCCATGATCTACAGAGCTCCTGACTTCCTCTTGGCTTCATACACCTCTGGGAAAACCTGCACCTACATCCAACTTCCCAATTTTAAGAAGTCTGTATTTATAAAGGTTCATATACCTGCTCTGAGGTTTCTTTTAAACACGGAATCAAACCTTTCAGAACAGAACTAAATCCCTTATTTAATTCCAGAAAATGGAATTAAGACTTTCTCATACCCAGCACAGAATTTCTGAAAGTTTTAGTGCTACTGCTCAGCAAATGGATGTAACTTTCAACCTTTCAGGGAAGTGAAAGAATCCAGCAAAAAACCCCAGCAAACAAACAAAACTAAAACCCTAAACACCACAAATAAAACCACACCAACCCCACTAGGAAGAAGAGGCAACAGAATCATGTAACAGAGAACTGAGCTGAGCCAGGACTTGAGCCACATTATCCCACATCCCTGGCAAAGGGTCTTATCATGAAGCTGTGTCCACACACACGTCTACTGGTTTTCTCATCTTTTCATGAAGAAATTCAAACACCCTGCTGTTACATCTTTTGGTGCAATAATAATTATGTCAAAACTTTAAACATTTGGGCAAAATGGATTCTTGCTTTCCAACTCACAGTAACTGTACCTCTTTTTTCCTCTTTCAAAGGTTAAAAACATCAACAGCTGCCAGCTCAGAAAAGCAGACATCCTGAACACAGGGCTTTGTTGGCAGTAAGCCCTACAGCCCAAGCTTTCAAGCCATCCATTCTCTGTGGTTTAGACTGGGTAGGCCTTTTCTGCTGATTTGCCCTATCACTTTGGTGGTTTTAATTCAGCTTAGTTCCTGCCTAGTGACTTCTATGTTCATTATTTCATGAGAATACTGCAGTTGAAAAGTTGTAACAACATTAGATATGCTGTATATTTCATGACTTATAAATAAGGAGGGCTGGTGGAGTCTGACCCCCATTTCAGCCACTCTGACAAAGCAAACAGCAGAAATACAAACAAGGAAAGGTTTTGGAAAAAAAAAAATTCTATCGGACAAACTTGTGTCAGCAAACTGGGAACTGACTCTCTGATAACATTTTTCTGTTAACAATAAACTCATCCTGAAGAAACAGTTTCTTTCAGGATTCTTTTTAAGAAGGCTCTTGAAGGAGGAACAAAACTCGTCATATTGGGGGAAGTTTTCATATAGATATATATTTCTAGAATATGACTTTTATAACTATTTAAAAAGCAAAATAAATGTTTAACTTGAAATCAAACTGGTTCTGCTTACTACGTAGGTACATGAAACCGAACACCTGAAAATTAAGACTGATACTATGAATTATTCCCTAGAGCTGAGCACTGAACTGTTCACTCTCAACCTGCACAAATGCACTCCAGGAACGTGAGGGGGTGAGGGGAGAGACACACGGCTGATAGCTGGATGCTACCTTCAAAGTCTCCTAGAAAGTGAGAAATTAATTTCTTGAACAAGAGAACTGAAATTAATGCAAAAAAGGATTAGCCCACAAATTGCTAGTCTGTACTTATACATCCTTCCTGCTATAAAAACTGCCTTTGATAAAAACCCCCCAACTTATAAATTAGCAGTTCTCGCTTTACCTTTGAAATTGAAGCCTACATTTGATGGATACTTTGGGCCAGAACATTACTCAAATCATCACTGGTCATCACATGATGATTATCATCAAACTGAATTTCAAATCAACTCCGACGCATTCTTTAGGCTCAAAGTCAATTAGAATATTGTTCCCACCAGAGGGAAAAATTATTATTGAATGCCATTATACTATCTGGCACAGTTCTGTGTATTTACATAGAAGATACACAGCATGCCTGTTTGAGAATATTAAGAAGTAATTATTGCCCACTACACGTTCATGATAAAAAGTTTTACCTACACAACCACTGATAGAATATTCTTCATTTTCTATTTACATTTAAAGCAAGACTGGGCTAGAAACTCACATGCCATAGATGGAGTAGTTAACAGGAACAGCCCCAACTGGTGGTGCAGCAAATGGAAGCCTTTCTCTACAGGATTATTGCTGCAGTAAGTTTTGCTTTGAAGGGTAGTGGTGCAACAGTGACATCTGACAGCTCCAATACTAATCAGCACAACTGCTGGTAAGGGGTTAAATTAAAGGCTTCAATGACGCCATTAACAGCTCCCGCTGCTGGGCCAGGCTCCAGCCCAGCTGCGGAGCTCCAGCCAGTTTTTGCAAAACTCAGCTGTTCTGCTGAAAAAGCACAAGTGGACTCCTGCCACATGACCAGCACTTGGGGTAGAAAGTGGGTTCTGCCCTGGCACACAGGCCAGACAGAAGAAAAGTGCTTAATACAGGTTTCAGTGATTCTTAAATTTAAAGGACAACAAATCCGAATTGTGAGGATGTGTCAAGCAGCTCTAAGATGCTCATCCTCTTCTTTTTTCAAAGCAGAAGGCTTTCCCATAAGAGGACAGTGCAAGCAAGAACCCTTTCCCCAAGAGGTACAGCAGCTTCCTGGTGAGATCAGGCTTGTGCAGTCCCTGGGGCTGATTGCTGCTCCCTCCAGCCCAGGGGCATTGCAGGCTAGCACAGGATGGGGACGCACAGCTTTGCTTTGCTCTGTTGTGTTTTTACACAACATGTGGTTATTCCATCACAACTGAGTGAGGGTCTTTCCCAAACAGAAGACCAACTGCTGAATGATGAACAAACTTGGTACCAAGAACATCTGCAGAGAAAAAGTAATCAGGACACTGTTATGTGCTGCTTACAGGACAAAGCATTTGAACCTCAGCAAACATCTGTCCTTCAGTAACCACAGATAACTCAGACCCAAGAAATCTATGAAGAAAGCTGCCACCACCGCTCCAAGCAAATCATCTGCAATCATTATAGAGAATTAAGAGTGCTGCAGTAAAGCACGCTCTCCTGTAACATTTTCTCCTTACTTATCCCTGAAGCAGCAACTACAGTAGGCTTCTCCTCAAGTTCCACTTGAAACGCCAGCCTTTTTCCCCAAGAGACCATGGGTCATGGATACACAGAACTGGCCTTGCGAAAACAAATGAAGCTCAGGTGCAGGGCAGACTTGCACTCCAAGAGCCACCCACAGTTTTTCAGTGATGCAGTGTGTACAAGTAGCACATGCACTTCATTCCAGCAAATCCTCTACAGCTTTGCACTCCCTCACGCACCTTCTTATTCCCCCTATATACTAAGGGCCAAGTTTTACTATTAAAGGAGTATAGCAGTCACAGCTAATCAAATTATGGCATTAAAGACGCTGGCATGCATTGCTTTGAATTTTTGCAACTTGTCTTTCAAACACACACAAAGTGAAACAGAGGCCTCAGCAATCAGTAATAACTTTTGTCTGGCAGTCCATTCAAAACCCAGCCCCTTTGCTGACAGCACTAACAGCTTATGCAGGCATAAGTCCACCCTCCCACTGTGGGAAAGTGAGCTAGGGGCCTAGCTGTCAGCTGGGATTAAACCATGACAGTACTTTTTGATGCCCAGCATGGATCTTGCAGGGTTCAAAATAACAACAGATTTGACTGGAACGTGCTTGATTGAATTTATAGCTGTAATTGCTGATTAGTTATTAATTGGCAGGTGCTTGTCACAAGCCTTGCTTGCCTGACTGTATACTAAGAGTCTGTGCTCATTAGTGGCTGGTTTTTGCTTTCTCTGTATGCTGTGCTGCTTATCACCTTCCTGTGCTGTGCCTGGGAACATTCTGATAACAGCAGCAGCGATGTGCCTGGGCTGGCAGATGCCCAGGGACTCACTGATGTGTCTGTGCTGATGGACTGGACTGGCTGCAACTCCAGTGTGAACTCAAAGGGACTGTGACCTGTAGATGAGTCTATGTGGGAGCAGCTAAATCTTGAAGCATCTATAGCTGTGGTTATGTCTGTGCTTCAGCAAGAATACTTCTGAAAGGGTGGTGGCCCAAGGATAAGCCCCTGACACAGCAGATAGATCTTGAAGCATCAGTGGGTGTGGATAAATCCATGCTGAAAGTGTGTGGCCATGGATAAGCCCACAACAGAGCAGGTATTCCCCTGGGTAGGGTCATGAGATGGAGCAAGTTTGTTTCTGAAGGGACTGTGGCTGCAGGTAAGGTCACAGTGGAGCAGGGGCCTCAAAGCAGCTGTGGCTGTGAATAAGACTGTGCCACAGCAGCAATGCCCCTAAAGTGACTGTGGCTCATAGATAAAGGCTCCACTTCAAGAAGGTATAGCCATAAGGGACTGCAGTCTGTGGATAAGTAGGAGCAAGGAGCAGTGTTCAATGCTACAGTCTGGCTCAAAGGGACAAGGGGCAGAGATTGTAATAGATATAGCTTTAAATCGCTCTAAGTCCTTATTTGAGTTGCATGTTAGAATAATTACTATAGCAGGAACCACATAAAGCAGTGAAGGCCAAGTCTTACAAAAAGCAGTTAAAGTATGGCAGCAAAGCAATCTGAACTGGCTTTGGTGCCCAGTAATTCCACACAACACACCACCTCTCCTGTCCTGAGCAAATTCAGTAAGACATTTACGGACACTTTACAAGGGAGGTCCACAGGCTAGGAGAATAGTATCCATGTATTGCATCAAAGGATAGAAAGCAGGGTGGCAGTTAATGAGGAAGTGTTGGAAAGTGTGGCACTGAGTATGACGTAGATGATACAAAAGGAGGTGTGAAGAATGTGCTGGTTTTGCTGGGGCTAGTATGCGGCTCTGTTTTGGATTTGTGCTTGAGATAGTGTTGATAATTAGGGATGTTTTTGGTATTGTGGAGTAATGCTTACATAGAGTCAAAGGCCTTTTCTGCCTCTCAGCCAACCCCACCACCAAATAGACTCAGAACGCTCAAGAAATTGGAAGGGAACACAGCAGGGATAGCTGACCCCAACTGACCCAAGGGATATTCCATGCCGCGTGGCATCATGCTCAACATATACAGTTGGGAGAAGGAGGGAAGGGAGGGAGGACACCTGGAGTGATGGCATGTGTCTTCCAAAGTCACTGTTACATATGATGGAGCCTTGCCTTCCTGGGCCACAGGAAGCAGTACAGTTTATGCTCTACTCATTAAACTGTCTTTATCTCAACCCGTGAGCTTTTTCACTTTTAGTCTTCTGATTGTCTCCCCCATCTTACCAGGGGTAGGGGAGTGAGTGAGGAGCTGTTTTCAGCTTAGTTGCCAGCTGGGGTTAAACCATACCTTGAAGGCCAGTTAGAGCAAGCAAGCAAGCTCCACATTAAGCCCAGCTGATTTATAGACAATATAAAGGCCATCTGTTACTGTCATGCTATAGAAGCTTGGGGCTTCATCAGGACTCCTACTTCATATAACTAATTCTTCCCAATAATCTTCTAAATAGGTGTGTACATTGAACAGAAACAAACCAAAACCAATCTATGAAATATTACAGACAATGACATCGCAAGCACAAGACTAGAAGGGACAAGGAAAATGCTAACAATTGGGAAACGCATAGTAAGAGAAAGAGTGAAGCAGACTGTACTCTTTAATCCTCAAAGTAAGAAGTGTTGAGACAGATTTCATCCTGGAGATAGATAAAATACCTGGAATAAAGTATCATCAGCAAAACCATTAAAAACCCCAACCAATTGCACAAACCCCTCAAAGAGAAAGGCATTAGCAAAAGAAACATTAAACAACATAACATTAAACAATAAACATTACAAAAAAACACTAAACTCATAAACATCTACTAAATTAGACCCACAAGTCCAGAAACCTTGATGCCTCTTAACACTGCCATATTGCTACGAGTGATAACAATTCTCAGTTACAATCTAAACCAAATGGCAATCAAAGCTTTAGACAGGAAAAAGCTATTGAAGTCAAACCATTACAGTTAATAATTTGCTGCTGGCACTCCCATGGAGTAAGCACACTGTGAGCTGCCTGCCTGCAACAAGCATAGCTTGCTCCAGGAAGAGAGCATGCTCAGTCTTGTCTCCTCTTCCCTCCAACGTATGTAAATTACTCATGCAAAACTCGATGAACAAATGACCAAACACCCTGTCTTTGCAAATGTCTTTGTGTAAGCATTATGACTCAGTTTGCTGGTAGGCACTCCAACTAAATTAATTTACTGTGGTAAGGAAAATCTGAGTGAAGTAAAACTTAAGCTGTCCAAACACCTGCAGGAGCTTCTAAATGCCTGGGTTTTTGCAGCCAAGACCTGCTTGCTTGGGCAGGTGCTGCCACTGCTATGGGAGTGTCCATGACACAAATTCTTCCCCTCAACTGTCTTAAGCAGGGAAAGCTGCCCAGGCTTCTTGGAAACAAATCTGCTCTAATCACGACAACAACAAAATGTCTTGACTAGAAGTTTCATTTTTTTCCTTCTCACACCCCCCTTGGTACCTTAGGGGTTTTTTCCCAGGTTATGGCCCTAAGGGGTGTATTACAAAAATGCTGATGTAGGCTCTCATCAGTGCATAAACCATATATTTTAAAGTTTTTATGGTTTCAGATTCAGTTCTAACAGAAACCTCTCCTCAGCAATATTGTCTCTTACTCACGGTTATATGCAGTCTGTCGATAAGTGCATGCCAATGGATACAGAACGGGTTTTCAATCACATAAGATTTTGTTAAAAAACAAGTGAAATAAAAATAGTACATTAGTAAACCTAACTGAAACTACAGAACAATCTCCCACATGCTACACTATACTTTCACGTACATGAGCACATCCCTTTAAATCTAACAGGTATTAGATCAAGTGTATTGCAACGTGCTCAGCATGCTACTCATGTCTATAAAGAAAATATGGGTTTATGCACTTCCACTGACTTTCAAATCAGAGAGAGACACACTGTATTTCATCAGCATCAAGTTTTATTCCCTGTCTTTCTCATCTGCTCTTCATTTAGCTTACTCTATGATCATTCTTATATATTTTTAATATAATATTTCAGAGAAATTGAGGGGTTAGGATAACAAAGTATTTAAGCACATGCTTGGCAACAGTACTAGTTGTTTAGGCTTTGGCATGTTTTTGCATGCTTTACTAGATGGAGTCCTGATCACACAGGACAGAGTACAGGCTGTAAGAGAAGTTAGTAAATAATACAGGATACTTGTATCCTGATAATTCATTTTTCATTGTATGGGATTGCAGTTCCTATAGAAAACGCAGCTTTCACATTTCACAGTGTGTAAGCCACAGTTTCCATACAGCTACCCAAGCCTTCAGAGGATAGAAATATCTTTTTAAATTTGGAAACAGAGTAAATCACTTGCTGTCCAAGCATATCCAGAGGCCACTCTTCATCAGTGCAACAGATCACAGAAGCAAAGAAGACAAAAGGGTGGAAATTGGTCAGTGGGGGCTCCAGCAATGACAGGGAGATTACCTGAAATCTGTTTCATTATTCACCATTCCTTATAAATGCATAGAATCATAGAATCAACTGGGTTGGAAAAGACCTCAGAGATCATCGAGTCCAACCCTCGGTCCAACTCCAGTCTGTTTACTAGATCCTCACACCCAGGTATACTCCTTACACATCAAAATTCTGTGAGGGCTCCTATGACTACAAAAGTGGATTTAACAGAATTCCTTAGATATCAAAGATCTACTGGTACTTTGCACTTCTGAAAGCAAGCTCCAAATCTTAACAAAATCATAGTGCCAAAGTCTGATTAATTTCTGATTTGAAACAATGCTTCTGCCTTGTGTTTCCCTGTCCTTGACATGTACTCAATTCTAGCTTCATGAAAACAACATGTGGCAAACATATGTGCTATCACAGAGCCTGTTTTCATATCACATGTAGTTCACTGTAGCTTTTAAAATGCCAAAATTTAAGCGTAAGTAAGGTGACAGCATTGATTTAATACTTTTCAAAGAGTAACTAAATTGCCTCTCAGATATCACCTTGAATAAGACACTATTAATTACATAAACTCAATTATTAGCCTTTTATATTAACAGTTTTGTTTCCTCACACCTTCAGTACACTTCAGATGTAATTAAGAACCAACTTTTAACAGAATGTTTCACACGGAATGGATTCTCACAACTCTTCTGCAGCTGTTCCCCCTTGACAAGGCCTTGAAACTCCTGCAAGGATTCAAATGCTGCTGCTGTTGTTTAGGTACTAAAATGTGAGGTTATCTCAGTAGATCACTCCCGCTCCAGTCCCTTTGCTGGCTATGCAAGATATCTGCTGTAAAAACTGCTCTCCATGGCCTCTGCCTGTTTGCCGTTAAATTAATCTGTTTTCTTTGCACGTCCTTGGCTTCTCTAGCACTGGCAAATGCCCATCTTTAACACCATCCTTTCTATCACTTCAAGTCTCAGCGTTAAAGGACAAAAACACATTTTGAAGTTTACTGAAAAAAGAAGTGTATTAGCTGACCAAACTGAAAAGTGAACAAACTGTTTGCTTTAATATCTTGAAAATCAGTTTCTTAGTACCTATAAATATGATTGTAATAATTATTTTAAAAATAATGGAACTGTTTTGGCTAGCACTCCACACAAAATAGGAAGAGTTACAAAAAGACTAAATGCCTTTTAGAGGCTGACATGCTCACATGAGCCCATTTCCCTTTCCAGAGGCAGCTCCCATTTCTCTAATTCCAGGTACACTAGAGGGCCATAAATTTTCATGTCCTCCATACCAGAAAAAGGGAAAATAAAAGCCTTCAAAGAGGAAAAAACTTCCTCCAGAGTTTTCTTTTACGTATTTTGCACCTTGTATTGTGTCAAGTGAAATATTTGCTTTTTAGAGCTCTTTTTAATATACACTGTCTTAGTCTCTGTGGGACCCACTCCCAAGGGATTTTTCCACAGCTACACATTAAGAGACATGATTTATGTGGTGACCATAAAACACAATGCACTGCTATTCCCAGGAAGAGAAAAACTAACCCAAACCTACTCAAACCTATAGTCTTGAGACTATACCTGCCACCAATACAGCCACTGGGTTCAAATACAGCCACTGCTTTGAATTCTCTCAATAGTACTGCTGAAGATCAGATCAGCACCTCAACTGGCAAAACTGAAAAAAACCCATGGTGTGATGGTCAGACAAGAATGCAGCACAAAACCCAAACACACAGAAAACTGCTTCAGAAGATGGTGTTTCTTGGGAGGAAAATCAGCGCAGTGCTGATGTGATGATCTTCCAATGGACAGCAAGGCTTTTGCCACTTCCTGCAATAAACTAGATCAATGCAGTGCTAAGTGATTCAGAGTTCATTCAGTGAACCTATAAAGAAAAAAAAAATATTCTTTGCTATTTTCCTGTGCTCTGGTTGCAAACATTCTGAACAAGGCTTTCTAGGACTTAGACGCCTGAATACCACATAACAGGATACCACATAACAAAAAGAGAAAAGCAACTATTTCTAATGACTGTTCTGCCTTGAATTACCAAAAACATTCATAACATGCTTCCTACAATGCCCAAGACAAGAAGGAGAATTGCCTGCTACGAAGATAAAAAGAGTGTGGAGAATCCAAATGAAAAACCCAAACCCATCACAAACACAGCATAGAAACTAAAGTGTTTCCCCTCTCATCTTCTGTGAATGGCATTTCCAAAACAGCAAGGATATCTAGACATTAAACATACTCAGTCCCTCTTCTAGTTCTGCTACTGGCTTTTTGTATTATCTCAGGAAGTTACTCAAATCCTTTGTCTCTCAATACTTGCCTGGAAACAGGAATTCTTACCACTATATTTCACAGCTTTGTCAAAGGTGCCTGAACACCTCAGAAGAGACTTATAGACGTGTAAGTAACTGGAATTCCAGCATACATCTCCTTTCCTCTGTGCCCTCCATTGCATCTGATGACCATGAATGCCTGCAGTCTCAACAACCATGGAGCAGAGCCGGCTGCCCAAAGAGAACTCCACTACAGCAACCACCTCATTGCCAAAACCAGCTTTGGAAACCATTAGTGAAGTGATCCTCTGAGAAAGTAACCACAAAACACACCGTGACTGTTTTACACTCAGTATCAGACAAATCTCTCTCCATATTCTTAGAGGGATGTGTATCCGGTGTTTCTGATTGCATATTAGACAGACTAGATAATAATTAGACTTGATCACCAAAGGCAGGGGTAGCTATCTCTAGTGGTCCAAGAAAGAGACAACATAGACAGAAAGGAGCTATTTTACAAATAGTCTTTGTGAAAGCAAATTTGGCAAAAGCCCCAGCAAACAGATAAAGTCTAGTTGAGTAGGTTAAACAGTTCATGTTACTGTCAGGTCCTTAATTTTTAGAGTAAATAATCGAATTTTCGAAAAAATAAATGGGTGGGAAGGGGAGGAACAGAAGATTATAACTGGTTTTTTTAAGGACAATCCATTTCCCTCAAAACTCATTTTTCTCAATTTGCCTTGCTTTATTAAAAGCGTGTGTGTACCAAGTTGAGATAACATCTCTTACTGTTATAATTTTTAATCTATGCAGCAATTCACATTTGCTCTTTGTGAACTCTGGCTCTGATTCTCGATACACACTCAGGAGCAGCCCTGCAGACGTCATGAACTGTGACTATACTTCAAACACAAAAAAAACCCAACTGCATTACCTAACTTAATTTTCATCCTCAAGCTTCCTTTGTTTTGAAAGAAAGATTTAGTAATTGTGCTCTGAAAGCAGACTTTGAGGAGAATGTGTCAGTAGTTAGCACTGTGCCCCTAATTAAACCAACGTATTTATGGTCTCCATAAATTCCCTCTGTAGCCATAATGTAACACTTCTATATGCCAATTTCCCAGTATACACAAATGTTTTCATATTATCAGCACTGCCTTGCTGACTGCTTAAGATAAGATCCTCATCTAGCATTGCAGAGGAGACTTAGCCTCTGTCACGCATTAATGAGAAATGGGAACCATCCACAGAGAGCCTTCAGCTCCTCCAGAAAATCTCTCCTGATTGCACAATTTTGCAGATTAATTAAAGGGACAGCATCATGAATATACTTTTTGTTTCCTTAGGACCCAGCATCTCTTAAACATCCTTAATTTTTGCTGCAACTCCTTCAAATGTGAATTTGTTTCTTTGGTGATTGCTGCTTTCTGCACTTGGAGAGCCATTCACATATATATTCCTGGAAACAGGAATTCTTACCACTATATTTCACAGCTTTGTCAAAGGTGCCTGAACACCTCATGATGACCATGAATGCCTGAATGAATGCATGAATGCCATGAACGTCCTGAAATTTTCATCAAGTTTAGAGAATGAACATCGATACATTCAGTACTTACAAACTTAATATATTTTCTTGCAATTTTGAGAAAATTTATCTCGGCAAATGAAAATCTAGAAATGGTCCACAGCCAACCATCAAGACAATGGGGAAATCACAAGCAGCAGAACATCCTGCATGCCAAACACCAGGAAAACCCCACTTGCTGTGTTTTTTCTCAGTGTCGCTAAAGAGGCATTTTTGTTGTTAGTCAAATCCAGTCACAGGATTGATCCACACGCAATTAAGAAAATGAACTCTGTCAACAGATGCCAGATCGAACTCTAATATTTCCAACAAATTAACTTCTGTATACTTCTGTTTAACCATCTGTAGAATGTATCTTTTAGCACACACCTTTGTGCAACTCACAGATGCAAACTGTAGGTAACAATAATCTGCCTGCCTATACAGCAATACCACGGCACAAGGAAAGCAACTCCTATACACTCTGTCTTCTTCAGAGCAGCCATAATCCACTACCTTAAAACATGTTTTCACAAAGAGATGTCATGATGATGATGAAGAAAAGAAGGTAAGTTACATGACTTCTAAAATGATTTTTTACAGACAAATCAAGTCTCCCTTCCTGCATGGTTTTAAACTTCTTCTGATGAAGAATGGTATTTTCCAGAGAAAAGGAAGGGGGGCATTGGTGGGGAAACATGAAAGTAATTTCAGCAGGAGCTTGTGAACAGGGTACTACTTCATATTAATAAAAAACAGATCATAAAATAGTCTTTGAACTAAGAAAGTGACAGACAATAAAAATTATATTAAATATATAAAAACATATGTATAATTTATATTTGTATATATAGATATATAAAAATTATATTGAAACAATAGAGTCTTTCTCATCATAAGAGATGTTCAGGATATTGGTTTTGAAACAATAAAAAATAAATCAAGATTTTAAAATAAAGTTCCATAGAATAACAGAATGTCTGATAATGGGAAACAAGTTACACAAATAATTTTGTTTCACAAAGCAATTACATAAATGTAAATATGTGCAAAATAGTTTGTAATTTGATTTCAAAGTCATCAGGCACAGGAAGAACGCAACTGTGTTTAGCTTCCAAACATCTCAGGAAAATTTCAAAGTATATGCAAAATAGCAGGTATTAATATTACATAAAATTGAGTAAAAACAATAAATACTTAATTTTACAGCTCAGTTCTATTGAAAAGAAGGTTGGATACCAGTTGTGTTACAGCCTGAGTTGACTGCTTGATTTTCTTTACTGTACCAAGCAATAAATAAGGCCTTCTGGGTTCAAGATCAAGTAATTCGTTACTAAATTTATGGAAGGCACCACTACAGAAATCAATAAATAGTGACTTAAGAAGGCATTACGAATAAAACAACTTCATAATACTGGTCACTCCACTTGAGAGGATGGCAAAATTTTCTACATAGCAAGTAACACCAAATCAAGCCATGGAATATAATTTCCATTGAATAAACTATTTAACATTTTGCACATGACCTCCGTGTTTAGACAGGCCAAGTTCGCTTTTTTTTTTGCAAGGTCACATGTAAATACAGGGGGTTCTCTGGACCCTCCACTGTCACTCTTACTTACAGTCTGACCCTGTTCGGCAAATATCCACAGTGGCACGTGCTTTTCAGAAGGAGTTGGAAAAAAAAAGTCTACATCAATTAAGACATACTGGGATTGCTCAATTAAAAACTGACTCCATAGAACCTTGCCTAATTTTTGCCAAAGATAGCACAGTCTATATAAATATATACATATTGGCTCACATATACATATTAGATCAATAAATATACGCTTGATCTCCACTGAAAGAGCAAAAAGGTGCCAAGATGAGACTGTTGTCTGCTTCTGTTACCAAGGAGCACAGGGCTGGAAGGTACTGTCATTACTCATTACAGAGACAAAGGTTGTTTTCATATAAGGCTCCATTCCAGAGGAACAAACATGTCAATCCACCTCCACTGCTAGGGAAATAACTGATGAAAAAGCAGGTTATTCTGGTCTAATGTTTGGAAATCAGATGCTATGCAACATGGAGATCTGAAAGGTACTGCATTTAAACAGAATCAGTCAGACAAGTGGATCCAGGGTAGGGAACATCTGGAGAGCTAATAGGTTGACAGAAAAGGACATGGGGATTACTGTGAATCATAAAATAAGCAAGAGCCTTAGTGTCATGCTGTTGTGTAAAGAACCACCATTATATTACAAATACTATGAACACTAAAATAGTTTGCCTAGGGAGACAGTGGAATCAACACGCTGGGACAGTTACAAAGACAGGTCTGATCAACATCTGTCAAGCATGATAAGAAAGGCTGAATCTGTCTTGGGGCAAAGGATGCACCAGGTGATTTCTCAAAATTATAAAATGAAGCCAAGGCAAATTCCATGAAACACAAAAGTATTTAAAAATAAAATAAGTTTGGTAACCCACCTTCAACCACAACAAAAAAGATCAGATATTGCTATACTTGTGTTTCACTTCTGGTTTATACATTTCACACATAAACACAAAAAGAATTTCCACTCCTCCTTTTGCAATAACTGGCAACTTTATCCCAGAGCAGCTGTGGTTAAAATGCTGACTTGCTTATGTCTAATGGCGATGTCTAATCCAAAGCTGCAAGCAGAGAAGTTAAATACACAGCTTAACTTTTTCTTTATATTTCAAGGGATATTTTACACTCGCATCACCCTTAACTCATGAGACTTAAAGGGAATGTTTTTGCACAGATTTCTGATCTTTTATATCATTCCACTGCTATTCTGCAGAAGCAGCATAGCTGGTTTCACAAAATCACTCCTCTCCATAAGGTAACAACACCCAACTCAGGGAGGCAAGTATAAGAAAGAATAAGGAATATGGAAGGGTGGAAAAAAGGTAGGGTGTAGGAGGCAGCCAAGGAAAAGAGAAAATGAAGAATGTGGGACAAAATGAATAGAGAAAGGGTGCTGCAAGGACTCTTCTACTCTGAGTACTGAAGAGAGAAAAAGTTATGAAGCTTTGAAAAGATGCATGGGTGGAGTGAAATGAGGAAGGCAGGAGCATATAGGCCGAGTTGCTAAGGGACAGGATGGAAGAGGAACATGATAAGGACCAGTAAGAACAGCCTAGAAAATAAACATGGTGTCATGGGAGAAAAGTTATTACAGAAAAAAGATGGAGACTCCTCCTCTAAATCTACTGTAACAATGTAGTACAGAGGCACTATCTGAATGATCACTGAGGGCTAGACGTGATTATTTTATCCTTCATCTACTCTGGCAAACAGGGTGACAAATCCAGCATTGGTAATCAAAACTTTTTATCTGACACTTAGCTGCTCTGTAACAGAGGTGGAAATAAAAGTCTTATGTTCGAACAGAGAGAGAAAAACCATTAGAACAGTATAGATGCCTTACATGTGATTATAATTCATAACATTCTCCATTTTGAACATATCTTGCCACTCAACAACTGCATCTGAGTTGATCTGAAGCTCCTGGTAACAGAAAGGATACAAAGACTGATATGCTTATGTTTCAAGGAATTTTTTTCTTTTGTGTAACCCCTTTCTGCAGGCTTATACATTCCTACTCAAAAGGATTTACCATGTTCATGTAATGAACTGAGATAAGAAACAGATCCAACTTCTGTAAGCCTTGCTCACCTATCCAGTCCTGAGATGAGCAACAGCAGCTACTAAGACCAGGATAAGCAGCGTGATTCATGCCAAGTAAAGTTAATTTTCTTAGCGTGATGCATAAGATGAATTTTTGCACACTCTTACTACAGGTACTGAACTCCACCAAAGCCAGAGACATGGACAGTCATTAGGTTCCTTAAAAACTTCTAATAGGCCACTCTTAATAAAAGGAGCTATTAAAATTCCATTAAATACTCATGAGTTGAGCATGTTCACAAGAAGTCTTAATTTCATTTTTATTCCACTTTTCAAACAGCTGAAAGACAAATTTATGTAATTTATTACCCTTTTAGATTTCCAAATCTCCTTTGGTGAGATCTGGAGTTAGGTGTTAAGTGAAAAAAATTGGAGTTTCATCTCTCTCCCATTAAAGAGATGAGACAAAACATAGTTCATCTTTATAGTTCCATTTTGGTTGGGTTTGGGCTATGAATAATAATGGATTCTATGTACTATGGGGTCAGCATTTCTGAGTTATAAATGTTACATTAGTTAAAGCGTTGCCATTGCAGAATAGGCATTCATTTAGAAAAGGAATTAGATTAACATTGGCATCAAATTTACAGGAACCAGAATGGTCTTGTCTAATGTATAAGATTAAATTCAGATTTTTTTTTTTTTTTTAAAAAAAGGAAATTGTTAGTCCTTAGGTCATGGCAAACTGTTGTGATCTCTTACAAAAAATATTGCTGTTTTCAAGTCTGACAGAGGGTGAAAAAGGACTGTGGTCATAAAATGATAAAGGGAAATGGGTGTAACAAAAAATACAAACAAACACACCCCAGAGATCACCAAAGAGGAAAAAAAAATAAAAAAAGAATCAAGAATTCTAGCTTTTTAAGAGAGGCCATAACTTCATAGGTAGAGATTTAAAAAGTGCTGTAATAGTCACTAATGAAAGCTTTCATACTTGAAGAGCCAGTACTGTGCAACTAGAAATACCCTTGCAACTAGAAATACAACTAGAAATACACCTCAAACTATCCCAATGATAATGATAAAACATGCTTCAGCGCTACGAGGACCCCAAGATTCAATAGGGAAGAATTAAAGAAGCCATTTATGTCAAAGGTTGAAAGGAAACACAACAGGTAATCTGCTATAAGCCGATCATGTCTTGCCCTAACTATACCCCTTTTACTGTCAACAAAAGCTACTACTGAATACTGCTTGTTTTAGAAATTTAAATAGTTTCAATCACAAGAATCTCAATGCATCACTACTAAGAAGAGAAGATCAATTGTGTCTGCACTATTTAGAGAATACAATAATATTTCCTGTTCCATGTAGCTTGGACATAGAGAAGCTAACACAAAGAGCGTTTCCCACCATACTTTGCTATGCTTCCCATGAAAGTGACTTTTGGCAAAATGCCCATCTTCTTCAACTTCATTACAGACCTTAGATGTTTGAAATCACTCACTCAGATAAAACATCTTCCTGCTTTCTTCTGTATTTGCTTCCTGAACTATGGTCAGGAAGGTATTTCTATTTTTGTAATTTTTAAGAGCAAAAGAAATGCATTAAGGAGGCAAATTCAAGGGATACTCATGTCTTTCCGCTGTTCCAAATTAAGCTATATTACAATAAATAACTTCTGTATTCTTAGGTTTTCACTGAACTTCTGCAGTTTATTTTTTAAAGTTAATAGTTTTAATTCCTTCTGTCATTTTGTGAAGCTGGACTAAGTTAGCTTCAATTTTTTCCTTTTCCCCATAGGTGTTTTCAGGCGTACAAAACACTGCATGAAGAAAATGTTCAACTTTTCCCTGACTTTCTATTCTTTCATTTCTCTTTTCTCATTAGTTTCATCCTGGACCTTGCAAATTTTCAGAGCAACCTACTGTAGTGGCAATCAGAGCCTTGACTGTGGCTTACCACTTCTCCTGCAGTACCTACAACAAAAAGGTCAAAACTGCTATTCAAAATCTCCTCCTTTGACCTCATGCCTCATCAAATCGAGCCTGGCCAGTGACCACAACAGATCCACAGAAAAGGTGTATGCTGATGAGTGATGATGTTTCTGGCAAGCTGGGGCAACCATTCTAGCTCAAAGTCTTAACAGAATTAAAATATTTTTTTTGTGCCTTAAAGTGACCGGTTGTGCTATGTTCCTGGTTTTAGTTGTTACATATTATCATAAAATATGTTACATTGTTACAATATCCTGGCCAATGGATACAGTTCAGGGCTCACATAAGCACAAATCTCTTGCTGCTTCGTGGCATTTTTTCCACTTTGCAGCCATCAGCGTGCACGACCTGGTTTTCTTCACCTCACCTTGGTTCTCTACTGAAATTCACGGCTACTTAGCTTCTGTAAAAACTGCTTACCTTAGCCAAACTGTACATTGAAAAGAATGCATTTAATTTGTTTCTCTACATGTTTTTAACAACACATGTTCCATGTCTAATTACGCCTTTTCATTCCGTCATGGAAAGCTTTATCAGATACTTCATATTTCCATGTTACCAAGTGTAAAGTTGATCCAATTCATGGCTGTTTTTTCAATTTCCACTGTTTAAAGAAAATCTGAAGAACATTAACAATTTTTTTAGAAAATTAGGATGATGGCTATAAGACATCTGTATATTTCAAGAGTAAAGGTGTAAGTTTACAGGTACCACCTGTAATTCAATAGCCAGAACAAAACTAATCCACTAAGGCTAAACACAACTTATTCAAAGGAGGAAAACCAAATAATGCTACCAAGTCCAGGTCCCCCGAAATGCTCATGAAGCCTAGTATTAAGCTAAGTTCTAGTCTTGCTGTTAACTTGAGAGGCTACTCATAAACAAAGAGATCAAGGGAGATAATTTGTCTGCTATTGTCTATCCTACAAACAAAATGTTATCCAAACTAGTTATGGAGTCAAAAACAGCAATCAAGAAAAATAAACTTCAATTTTGCTAGAGGGTCAGCAGCTTAGTTCCCTTTTAGAGCATCATTCCATTGTGAAGAGCAAAATCAGGCAAAACAATTAAAAACAAATATATTATTATTTATTGTATACATAAATGTATAATATAAAAACTTCAAAAAAGGAGTCCAAAAGACATTAGGCTGAGATTCATACTCCTACTCCACTCCTATTGAATCATGCTTAAAACATTTAAATTTTTTAACCTGCAAGGGAAGAAGAAAAGATTGACCAACCTTGTGAAGATACCTACCTGTAAGATGAGCTGCTGGTTTTCCCATTGCTGCACCAGGAACTGTTTATATATGTTAACGGGAATGATCAACAGATAAGGTTAACACAGAATTTTAAATTGCAGAGCATTTTGCTTCAAGATAGAAGATAAGAGTTCAAGTTTCCTCAGGCAGACGGAAGAACCAAACTTGGGTTTTCTACACCACTGAATCAAACCACCACCTCCTACTACTTTGCACACCATGCCCTTCATTGCTCCTGCTTTCCCACAGGTGTTCAAAATTAAATACTTAGTTTGGGGTTTAACAAAAGGGCAATTTTTTTCAGCCTTCACCGACTGACATTATGCCAGTGAAACTAATGCATTGTTGAAGAAATCAGTCTCCACCACAGTACCTCTGCATTTATATTATTTATATTATCCCTGCTATATGTCAGACAATCATTTAAAGTAAAGGCAGGATAGCAGGAAGAAGAGAGGGCTGGCAGCCATTACCCACCAGTAGAGCTACACTCTTCACCAGAGCTCCATAATCCAGAAGAAGACAGGACAGTTCTCTGCAAGATGCTAGATCAGGAACTCTGTAATAGCCTGGGCAGAGTTTTAAGATACATCTGAATTTTGGTTTTTAGAAGTGTGGTCTAGTGGACTGGACTTAAAGATCAAACTGCAGGTCACCCAGAGCGTCCACCACTGTGTACTGCTTCACTGGCTCCTGTGACCAGAATTCGGTTGTACACCAGGACTAATGCCATTGTCTCTTACTAAGTTGTTTGAGCTTACTATAAATTTCATGCTACTCTGTTGCAAATTTAGCTACAGAGGAAGAATTAGGGAATTACACAGGCGAATCTTCATCAGCAGCTGAAACTCAGGAAGATGAGGCCTAAATAGCGATAATGGTACTAAGATTACCAAATCAAAGGACATACACAACAAAGGCTAATTAATGCTTTTAAAGGGTTTTGAGGGTGGAAAGTGCTACACAAAGGAGAAATAAAATTATTTTGTGAGCTTCTGTGTAGGCTAGCAACTGAAGGCTCCAATTATGTGGCTTTCAATAGTTAACCAAATGAACAAAATACAGCTACTCTGATGACTGACTTCTTTCTTACTTTTCATTTCTGTGACTTTCAGCACCTGCCATATGCTCCAAAACTCTAAAATCTCTCTCTTCTGTCAAAATGGACTTCAACTATGGCTTAATCTCTTCTGGGCTACCAGAAGGGGTGGATGCACCAAGACAGAAAAGCTGACAGGAACATGAAACATGAAGTTTGTCTGTTTTTCCACATCTATAACCACTGATTTAGTAAGACATTATTCTTGTCTTCTTTACATTCTTAAATGAGCCAGGGCATACAACCATACTGCCACTAGTTTCACATGAAGTGTAAACCAAATGGCTGTACCTGTGGTCTTATCAGGAACTTCAACAGCAACAGACAAAAAACACCAACAAACAAAAAATTACCTATGTGTGTTTTTTAATGAATTTATGAATTCCAAATTTTGCTAATAATTTCAAGTCTTTCTTCTTTAATTAGTTTCTAATCCATGACTAATTTTATTCATCATGCCCACAAGCAACAGAAGAAATTCATCCCTCTGATAAGAAACTGAAATTGAATTATTTTGAAAATATTACCCATCCACTTCATATCTATGTTTTTACAGGATTATTGCCTTTCCCAACTCTATTTGCTTCAACAACTAAAGAAGCCTTAGAGTCAGGGAAAATCTGAATGTAGTAATCCCAAACAACTTTGTTTCCTTATACAAGATACAGCTGCAGTCTAAAACATTGGGGAAAAGCCTACAAATATATATCAAAAGGGATATAACATATGGTAGAGTCAGGAAGAGGGGTTTCCAGCTGATGGCCATGCCTTTTCATTATTTTGTGGAAAACAGATTGATCAATCACCAAAGAAATCACATCTCTTCAAACTGCTTGAGTTCTCCCTCAAACACAAAATTCACAGAACATCTTGTTTGAAATGGAGTATTTCTCTTTGTGCTTCAGGCACTGCTCAAACAGGAAATCTACACAACACTGAGAGAAGATAAAGCACGGACAGATCAAAGGAGAGCAGCTATGTAGCACCAGAACCCACACCATGAGGAGCAGCGGCCAGGCCAGCAGGAAAAAAAAAAAAAAGAAACCAGCCCCTTTGAAATCACAGATGGAGGCCTGTCTTCCTCTGGGCATCTTTGTTGGAAGAGCATCCTTCTGCTTTGGAGAAAGAGACATTCAGCAGGACATACAGATGTGCCCAGATGTGCCCAAATACTCCCGATGTCTTTCTCATTCTCATCGCAACATGCTCTTGATTTATTATTGATTAAGACCTGTTTGTTTTCCCTGATGACCTGCAAGGCTGTTACATTTCTTACAAGTGATGTTTTTCAACTAACTTCAGGGCTTCTGTCTTGAGCAATACCCTTACTATTCCTTGAGGACACATTGAGGTGTTTCTCTACTCAAGGACTTAAAAAAAAGCACAAGCTAGTGCTACAATAAGTTGATATCTGAAGTTGCTGCCAGCCATCTTCAGCACACACAGATGAACTGGTAAGCAGTGGCCGGGGAACCACGGAAAGAGAGCACAGAAAGTCTGCCTGGGAAGTCAAGCTGACACTATACAAGGACAAAGAGGAGTAACCTAAATAGACGACATGACACCTTCTAGGTTCATTCCTCTGTTGGTTTAGCTGCTATGACATTACAAAAGTCTGACACTTCTAACACAGCCAATACACATTGCTGTCCTTCCCAAAGTAATGCCACTTAGCTGGATATTTCTGAAATCTCCTAGTAATATGCAAATGGCAAGCTGGGCTGCACATCACAGAAATGGTTCACCACAGAGTTTGGGTGTTTTGAATTTGATTTTGTTTGTTAGTTTTGTTTTTTCTGGCGGTTCTTTTGGTTGTTCCTCCCCGCCCCCCCCCAAGGAGATAGCACATTCTTAAATGGCAATTTAATTTGCTTTGTTTTTTAATGATTCTATCCTTTGCACTGAAATTTACCTAATGTCCAGACAGCATAACACTGTACATTTCCTTTCTGCTGTCATTTCTAAATTCTGAAGGGAGGAAGGAAAAAAAAATACACAAAGGGAGCTAAAGTTAGTCAATCAATTACCCTTTCCCCCCTAACGTCCTCAGGCTCTAATCAGATGAAATCACAGAGTTAATACAAATGTAGTCTGTCAGTCCCAGCAGATCTGCACTACCTCTGGGATGAAAGAAGAGCACAGTAAGAATATATTCAACTGATCTAAAGTTCAAAGCAAAATTCCTGCTGAATGTAAAGGACTGAGAAAATTACTACAAATGATGTTAGAAATTTAAGAATACCTAGAAAAACACTTATAAAGCTAAGGAGAATTTCTCCCCTCCACAATTACCAGGCTACCAGGAGTGAGTTGTCTCTTCTATTTATAACATAAATATTATTTTATTCAAAACATTATTACTAGCTCAGAAAAAAATTAACAATTACCTTTAACAGCCTGTTCTTCCCTGGCATTGTCAAAAATATAAACATTTTCAAAAGACTAGAAGTGTGTTATACAGAAGATCCTGCTCCAAAAACCAAGAACCCTCCAAAAGTATGAAAGGAAGATAAGGTCATCCAAACCATCACAGCTGTGCAGTCTTCTGCGTCTCCAACCTATAAACTCTGTCTGTAAATGAACGGATTTTGCCTGAGGGATTACTCATAAATGGGCTTCCAACAAAAACAGTGGTGAGACTGCGGAAGATCATTAGCTTACAGAAAGCTGAGAGATTTTTACACAGACTGTTAGTACGAAGGGGACTAAGAACTGTTTAAGAATGGTATTCACTTTGCTATATATGGAACAAACCTTGCTTTATTTTCATGTTTAATGCTAGCTCTCTATATATAAAGGCCTTTGCAGTCTTGCTGCGTGATACATGGGACACTAAAAATAGCCCATCTGTTCCAGAATTTCCACTGTATCTACCTTTGAAAAGCTCCATTAATGATGAAAATGTCACTACGAATTTAACTTACAAAGATAAAGTCTAAAATACTGACTGAGACTGCACATGCAGGAAATCTCCATTAAATATTTTTTATGTAAACTTACCTTATGCACCTCATATTCAGGCAAAATCCCCTTTATTTCAACCTATACTGGAGAAAAAAAATAATGATGCTTGAAAGTCCATGTCTTCTATTTTTTCTTTTGTCTGTCTGCCTCATAAGGCCTGAAGACTCCAAAATGAAGGGAAATCTTATCTGTGTGTTCTCCAGCTCTTTTGTGTGTGTGTGTGCTGCAGATACCTTTCTAATCCAAGTCAGATGTTGTTTATACTTAGGAGGGCCTCTTGCAGCCAGCAAGACAAAACAAAACAGTGGAATCCTGTTCCAGCAATATACAGAGGTGTCCTCTCAGGACAATGGTTAACAGCAGCCAGTACTGAATTTGCAAAGCAGACATGATCATTTCATAGCAAGGAATAAGCAGTCTATTTTAGGATCCTGAAATTTTACTGTAAGCAAGATGCAAAAAATAGTGGACATGGTTAAAGCCACCTATAAAGCAGGCACAGGACTCCACCAAGTTCTTCAGCATCCCAGTTTCGGTGGCTAATCCCTTGGACATTTTTTAAATACACATCAATCACTGACTGCAGCCATTCTGCGTATTTTAGTCGCCTTAAGCAAAGGTTGGCTAGTTTCTCAAGCAGTATGATGATACTGCCAACTAGTAGTACTGTATCAGATGAATACACCTCTAAATAAGCTAAAGGCTTATTACTCTATCACTCAAATTACTAATTACTCTACTTTTGCTACTTTTCCTCCACTCTGTCTTGCCGGACATACCATTTACATGTGACGATATTCTCTAGATGGTCAACTCCACTTGCAATCAAATGACTGGTTGCTGAGCATCTTTTAAAAACACACACAGATAAGACTTGAAGGACTACATACATGTTGGAAAGCAAGGCAAGAAACTTATGATGGCTTTATGTTAATTTCTATTTTCTGACTTTGCCTGTGTACATGTGCAGGTACTGTAAAAACACATGGGATTAACCAAGTTAATTTGTAAAAAACATGAATTGTACTTCACCATTGTGTACACAGAGAGATTCTGAACACTCCCCCTTTTACACATTAAAATGAATCCCATGGATGTGGGGGAAAAAGTATACCTGTGTGCCTTGCAGCTTTTCAGTGGCATTAATTTTAAATGTATGCCTTTTTAAATTTATACTCCTGAGGACACCACCCAATTTAAAAGTCAAAAATGGGTGCAACTTCTCAGTGCCACAACCGTAACTGTCAGAGTCCATCAGTAAACCTCAATCTGTTGTTAGACTTCAAGATCATCAACTCCAATACAGACCTTGGCAGCAGCAGTTAGCTGGCTACTGTCAGTGATGGATGAGACAACGGAATGCAGTTTGCTCTTTCACAGCTAAATCAATACTGTCCTTCCCTGGTGATGGGCAAGGCGAATCTGGTTTTGTCAGTGAGACAGGCAGATATGACCCCAAAGACATAAAGGCAGCAGGTCATAGAATAGTTTGGGTTGGAACAGATCTTAAAGATCATCTAGTTCCAACCTCACTGCCAACTGCCATTCGACCTAGCTTTGAACACTTCCAGGGATGGGGCACCCACAATTTCTCTGGACAACCTGCTCCAGTGCCTAATCACCCTCACAGTAAAGAGTTGTTCACCAACATCCAATCTAAAGCTGTCCTCTCTCAGTTTGAAGCCATTACTCCTTGTCCTACTACATGCCCTTGTGAAAAGTCCCTCTCCAGCTCTCCTGTAGCCCCCTCTACGTACCGGAAGGCCACAATAAAGTCTCCCCAAACTTCTCTTCTCCAGGCTTAACAAACCCATTTCTCTCAGTCTGTCTTCACAGGAGAGGAGCTCCAGCCCTCTGCTCATTTTCATGGCCTTCCTTTGGACTATATGGCTTCATATCTTTCCTGTGCTGGAGACTCCAGAGCTGGATGCAGTACTCCAGGTGGGGTCTCACCAGAATGGACTAGCAAGGGAGAATCACCTCACTCAACCTGCTGACCATATCTTTTTTTGATGAATCCCAGGATGTGGCTGGCTTTCTGGGCTGTGAGCACACCTTGCTGGTCATGTCAAGTTTTTCATCCACCAACATCTTCAAGTGCTTCTCCTCAGGGCTGCTCTCAATTCACTCTCCACCCAGCCTGTACTTGTGATCAGGATTGCTCCAACCCAGGTGTAGGACCCTGCACTTGGCCTTGATGAATTTCACGAGGTTCACACAGGCCCCCGTCTCCAGCTGCCATCCCTCCCCTCCAGCATGTTGATCACGCAGCTTGGTGTTATCAGCAAACTTGCTGAGGATGCACTCGAACCCATTATCCATTTCACCAAAGATTTTAAACGGCACCAGTCCAAATACCAACTCCTGAGGACACCACCTATCACTGGTCTGCATTTGCATATTAAGGTGTTGATTGCAACTATTTGAGCACAACCACCCAGTCAATTCCTTATATACCAGTAGTTCATCTGTCTAATCCATGTCTCTTCAATTTAAAGACAAGGATTTGTATGAACAGTTGCAAAGTACCCTCCTTGGAGTCACTTCTCTGACCATAACTGCATTTTAGCAGATGTCCACTTCAATATTACCAGTGACACATCCGTCATGGGCCTGAAAATCCCCTATATCTATTCCACCTTCAGTTTTACCTCGGCCAAAAAAATGACATGGTGTACAGGAATAGGCAAAATGCTAGGAAACGTAGGTAACTCCCATGCTGTTCACAACCATTAATGTCCAAACCCAAGCACATTCTTCATTACAAAAACACAGGCAAAATTCCAAACACAAAAGCAGTTATCTTGTTTAGGGACAACTAACAATCCTTGACAGCACTACCATTTGGAAAAATACTCTGTGTTCAGCTCCACCTGTTTTGTTACAAGATATGCTGCTCTCACAAACAGTTCTACCAAGTAATTCTTTTAAAAATTCAACTTCAGAGCAGGATATCTACACTGAAATTACCGTGGTCTAATAGGAAAGGTTGGAGAACTGATTAGAAAGTACAATACACAATCAAGATATCAACACTTGCTCCCAAACAGCTTAAAATTATTTCAAAGTGTACAGAAGCAGTAATAAACAGTTCATATTTCTATCCTTCCAGTGAACGCACTGCTAAGGGCAATCTGGGCGAGCCGGTGCTAAATACATGTTCCTGGCAAAGTTCTGCCAGCTCAGGCATGTCTTTGTTATTACACTGCTCCTTCTGACACAGCCTCTCTGTGCTGGGTTTAGAGGACGCTTCGACCCCTGGGGTGACCTGCTCTTTCTCTTTGTTCAGAGCATTCAGTAAAAGCAACAACCTAACTTCGGCCTTTTATGCTTCTGCTACGTATTACTGTGCACCCATACTGCATTTTCATACTGATTCAGTAACCCTGACTCCACCAAACCCCTGAAAATTTGCACTAACGCTCCATGCATATCAGCTCTGCTCTGTTCACTTTGCTAAAGAGAGCAAGAAGACCACTGTGGAGCAGAGGAAGAGCTGATACAGTGCCAACCTCCAGCTCTAGCACAAATCCACTGCTGCTCCTCACCCTTTCTGAAAGAGCAATTTACAGCTGAGCAAAGTCAGGCTAGACCAACAGCCCAATAATACCAGTGTGTAATAATTTTGGGGCTGCATAGATTTGCTATCTGGTGCTTTTTTTTTTTTGCTATCATAGCACATCTGGGATACGCTATGAAGCTGGCATTTCCCCAAGCATCAGTCCCCATTCATTATCCTAAAGTTTCTGCCAATACACTGTCTTTTGTCAAGAAGAAAGATAAAAACATATTAACAAACATATTAACAAATGTAAAGAAAAGAAAAACATTATAACAGACGAGTCACTCTTCCGTCTTTCACATTTGTACTTCTGCAGTCACTTCAGCGCTCTGCTGTTTAAACCAACTCCTGTTTCTACAGCAGATTATAAAAAGGCATACTACTCTATCACACTGAAAATGCATCTAGTCTACATGGCCATTTCCCCCTCCTTGTGTACCTAAGTCAAGCCTGCCTACTTACTGATGAGAGCAAGTTTCAGCTGCAGTCAGTGCTGTTTGGATGCTGTTGTTGTGCAAGTTAGCTAATATCTATAGTCTCACATGTTATCAGCAGAATGTCTATGTTATGTCCAGAAACTGCATTATAGGAGTGAGAGATGTAGCAAAAATTGAGCAATAATTTAATTTTAAATTGCAATATCTTCTCTCTGACCTGACAGTTCAAGAACTCATCACTGGACCACTAGAGTGAGGAAACTCAGTAACAGAAACCCAGAAAAGGAATCTTCAGGATGTCTTTTCACATGGCCATTTTCTCTGACTACAGCTTCTCTTGAGTAGAACGAATCACTTGCTGGTCTGTCTTGGGTTAGTTCACATCTATTTAAACCAGCGTGAAGATCCGCACCTTTGATGTGAGTTAATTAAGCTCACATGGTTTTCTCCAGCCTGGCTTCTGCAGCTTCAGAAGTGAAGGGAGACAAATTAGGCCCATCCGTCTAAATGGGAGTCCTCTCCCCCCCCCATAAGGCACACTTCATTAGTCAGCACAGGAGCTGCCTTCCAAGAGCACCAGGAAAGGGGTTTCGCTGCTGCCAACTGCTACCCAGAACACAAGGCCTGCTAAGTGTGGGGGTTTTCATGAGAATCACAGTTCTGTGCCATCAGCTTCTCTGCACAGAAGCCTCAAGGGTCTACAAAAGGATTTCCTGCAAGAACCTTTTTTTTAACCCTTGGAACTTCTTGGCACCAACAGATCTGCAAAATACTTTGGGTGTTTTTTTTCATTTAAAACTAAAGAAGGAACTAACAAAGTGCAGTGGAGCAGAGGAGATGACTCTCTCTGCCTTGATCCTGCAGCTATTCATTGTGTAACTGAATTTTGTAGTCTGTACAAGCTCTGGAGCCTCTCAGTTGCTATACTGGAATCCCAAGAAGAAAGCAAGTAGCCTTAAGTAATTCATATCATCAGGTACAGCTGCTAGAGAAATGAATGAAACCACTCGCTGCTGCTAGTCAGTTCTGTCATCTGAAGAAGCAAAGGTAGCAGATACAATGACACAACTTCAGCTCCCAAATTTGTTTTAAAGGATTTGACCTGGTAAAGGAACTGCACAACTGTGATCAGATCCCATTCTGGCTCTGCCACAGTGCTGCTGTGCCTCAGTAGAGGTACAAACTATACTCTGGTTATGAGTTTCTGTCTGCGTTATACAAGTCACCACCACAGCAAAACCATAAGTAACAAAAAAAGAACCAACCAAAAAAAACCCTTCAGTAACCTGTTTTATGTGAGACAAGATTTGAAGGAAGTATCTGTAAGTTTATATGTAAAAATACACTATTCTGTTGGGAAACAAACTTAACAGTGAAAACCTGACAAAATTGACCAAAAAACTTTTTTTCTCTGACACAGATGATCCTTAGGAATGCTACAAAACCTAACAAAGAAATTTACAATGAAAAAAAGCACAGAAATCAGCAATACATACCTATGTACATACCGTAAACAGTGACAAACATTTACTGATGTTACCGTAAACTAAGGAAATTGTCCAACAAGTGAAAACCCAGGATATATTTGTGGTATGTCCTAAGAGGTTCCTTCTTACACCTAACAAAACTGAGGTATGAGACGACCTACATATGGATTAGTTTCAGCTGAAGTGGGAGCCCTCAGACCGAGTGGGTGAAAAACTGACTAGTTGGGCTTGAAGAACAGTGTTTAATGTGTTGTACTTGGAGGCCATTTACAAGCATAGTACTGCAGGGACCTATCCTGTTAGATACCCAAGGGGAAAATTGAGGGCACGCCCATCACGCTAATGGATGATGATGCCTCCCTCAGGCTGCAGTCACAGAATCACATAATGGGTTAGGTTGGAAGGGACCACTTGGACTCCTCTTGCCCAACCTCCCTGCTCAAGCAGGGTCATCCTAGAACAAGTTACTCAGGATTGTATCCAGATGGCTTTTGAGTATCTCCAGAGAAGGAGACATCACAACCTCTCGGGGTAGCCTGTTCCAGTGCTCAGTAACTCCCACAGTAAAGAAGTTCTTCCTCATGTCAATATGGTTGCAATTCTGAGGGGCCTGGCAGGAACCTCACAAAATTCAACTTGGACAAATGCCAAGTCCTGTTCCTGAGGAGGAGTAAGGCCATGCACTGGCACAGGCTTGTGACTGACTGGCTCGGTCAGCCCACTCTGTAGAAAAGACCGTGTGACAATAGGCTTTACACAAGCCAGCAGTATGTCCAGGCAGGAATAACAGCCAGCAGCACTCCATACTGTGTCAACAGCAGTGTGGCCAGGAGATCACAGGAAGAAATTCTTCCCTGGCACACGGCAGGCCATTCTCAGACCATGGACTCTGATTCTGCAGTCCTGCATGCTAGGTGGGCATTAAGAAACTTGAACAAGTACAGGAAACGGTCACAAAGGTGCTCTCAAGGACTTGAGCCCTTGCCCTCCAAGAAGAGCTGAAAGATTCAGCTGTCGGAAAAGACCGTTTGGACACCTACTGTCAGCCTGCTGGTACCTATGGGGAGGTTATCAAAAAGGTGCACAACACGAGAACCAGAGACAACAGGCATAAACTGTCATAGGGAGTACCTCATAGAATATCAGGGGAATAAGAAAAGTTCACTATGAAGACAGCGCAGCAATATAAAAGGCTGCTCAGAAAGGTTGCAATGCCTTCATCATTGGAGGTCTTCAAACTCAGTCAGATAAACCTGAGCAACCTGGTTTGAATTCAATGTTGATACTGCTTTGAGCTGAAGGATGGATTACAGATCTCCTGACATCCTTTCTGTCCTGAAGGGCTCTGTGATTCAATGTCTCCTGCTACAGGTTCTATAACACATAATAATGGAAAAGCGTTCACAGGATTGAGGCCGGTTACATTTGGGAGTCTGGAACCAGTATTTGCCACTTGGACTTCTGAGAGGCACAACTTTACCGTCTGTACAGTGCAACTGAAAAACAGCACACAGTTTCATTGTGCTCACACTGGGGGCATCTTGGAGCAAGGAAACGATGCTTTCCTCAAATACTATGTTGCCTCTGAGAGTTGAGGTTTGCAAGCAAATGTGCATGGGCAAAAAGTATTCTAATTAAAGAAGAAATAAGAAGTGCAGACTCCAAGGTTTAATGAATCATAACAAATACCAAGAAAAAAACTAATCCAGCTAACTTCCAAGTGTTTAATTGAGTTGGCTGAAACATTTGTGTTGATGAACGCAACCACACAACATATAGTTATTTCCCTGGGTAGAACTCAACAAGCTGAAATATTAATTCTTCATCTGGAGCATGAATGGCAATCATTTGCTAATAAAGTCATAACTTCTCTACATACCAAATCAAGGTCTTGGGAGACCCTCCGCTTGCGCAGCTCTTCCATCCTCTCACATACATCTGTGAAGCAGGTGTTATAGTAGTCTGCATACTGCTGTGCCAGATCATCGATATTTCCCAGTGATCCATCCTACAGCGGAGACAAAGAAAAAGGAAACAGGTTAATCAGTTTTAATTTAATGTAAAGGTAACAGCATAACTCTGAAGGAAAGCCCCTCCCTGCAGCACATCCAACACATAGCACTCAGGTCATCCTCTCCATCCCTAGCCCAGAGTACACTAACACAAAAAAACCAGTTGGGAACTGCAGTACCACAGTAGCTCCTCACAAACAGGTGGGACCTTGTTAATTCCTACAGAGAAAGAAGGCAAGGACAGCAATGCAGAGCAGTGGAACAACATATCCTCAGGCACTATCTACCTCAATTCTTTCCCACCAACATATACTTGTATTTCACCTGGTCCTCCCAAGCACCTGCCCACTCCTCCAGTAACCAATTACGTATGTTTCATTGACCCTATTTACTTGGGAATAGTCCTGCTTTCCTTAACAATAACTTACAGCAACTAAAAATATTAAACTTCTTGTTTATAAGCCAAATCAGCTAGACTGCAAACAATGTCACTCTCAAAGACACTCTGCCTGTTGGTCTGGCGGAGATACACTGGAGGTGGAAATATGGTTTGCTGAGTCTCAAATGTCTGCTTTGCAGGGCAGGATTGCTACACTGCTAATAAAGTGGCTATAGCCAGAAATCTAACTGTAATAATTTGTTAATTACAGTCCAGATTCATACTTTTAAAGTGATGAATAAAGAAAATAAGAAGAAAACAAAAAACAGGCTGGATTTTAAGTGACATGAGAAATTCTTCTAAGCTTCAGATATGTATGCCATATCTGTGAGGTGAAGGGGGCTGGCAGGTACAATATGCACAAACAGGTCCAAAAGATGGCACGGAGCAATTTCGTTTTCCTATGTCTAATTTATGAAAGCCTGTATGTTACTGTATACATTCTTTAAAAGGCAATAGTCTAAATTTTGTGCCTATTCTGAGGGAAGAACAAGAATACATTGCAGAATGTTATTTCATTGCTGCTGTCAATACATGCACATGTATAAATATAAAATTATGTCTTGACTATTAAGAAAAAACTAAGCAGTAGAGAAATAATTTTAAAATAATTACGCTAACAATACACATAAATTGCAAGGTAGAGTTTTAGCATATGAGCTAGGAGGAACTTTTAATTAGTAACTACACTTTACTGCAGATGTTGCCATTTGGAAATAAGTATGCAGTCCCACCCTCAGGGTTTTGGAATATGTTGAAGAGGTAGGTCTGTTCTAATGAAATATCACTTCCAGAGAATTGGAAAAAACATCCCAGTTTAAATTGAAGTGAAAGCCTATCAAATTTTAGAGTCTGCGAAACTCTATTTTTTTAAAGTGCAATTGCACATGTGCAGCAGGTATCTCCAATTCTCCAGGAAGTTTTGTAGAGCTCACATTGTCAAAATTCAGAACAGCTTGCATTTTCTCAAAACTATTGTGTTCAGTACAGGTGGAAAACAACCTGTATGTCACTTGGAGCAGCAGAAGCAAAATAACTATACTAAATATATATCTACACTTCTCTCCCCGCTCCATACCTATGTATTTTTTACTGTCTTTCCTGTCTGTCAACCTGCCAAAGATCTCACACAGGAGATGTTTCACATATTAAAAGATTGGGGTCCTTACACAAGTAAATTTCTGAGAACTTCTGACTTTCCAGAGCTTTGGACAAACAACTCTCCATGCTTCTAAGCAAGTGCATAGTTTAAAAGGACAAAACAACATTCTTTGAGAATATGACAGCATTACCCTGCCTTTCTACTGGAGCAGTAGTGCTACCTGCTCACAGCAGGCAGTAAGAATATGTCTCCCTCCAGCCACCTCCTTGCTATCTATCACTTCCCAACAAGAGAGAAGAAACTTGGACTCTTTGCCTGTACCACAAGTTCCACACATGTCCCTATGCAACTGGACACTCTTACGGTTGCTGAGGGCGTGCTTACTGATCCCACATGCAGTACAAGCTGCTTTTGCAACGTTGGTACACTCAAAATGAATAACTAAGGCTGCTGGGGAAAAAAAATAAACACCAAACTGAAAACGCAACCCCAAAACATTAATTTGCTCACTTTTGTGGGCAATAAGCAAACCTGTATGACTTCCAAGGAGATGATGCGCCATCTGAATCCCAGCCACCCCATCATAACAAACATCCCTCTCTAAGGCTTACAAAAAATTCCCCCACCCAGTAAGAGTCTGTTTATTACTTGATAAGCTTTACCAGTTAAGAGTCCAGGAGGTGGAAACACTAATGATATAAGGGCACCACAGGAAAGCACAATTTTATTAGAACAATATGAAAGCTGCCTATTTACTAGTCCATCTCCTTTCTCAGTTCTGGAAACTGTTAAATTTCACAAAGTAAACGGGCTCCAAAATGGGTGAAACTTGTGAAGGTAAATTCATGACTCTGAAATTGAGTGAAATACTCCAAGTCCAAACATATCAGGTGAACTTCTGCTTAAGTGAGAGCCAGACAGAGCTAAGAATGACAGCACAGTCCAGCGCCCCACTCCACACCTTCCCACAAATCCTCAGACACATGGTCACAGACCATTTGCAGGATAGCAATGGCACTGCCAACAGATCAAACAAAGCTGAACAAGTGCTCATTTTTCACTTGTGTTGGTGTGCAGTTCACTGTGCTATTTTTAAAGGTAGTCTCTAAAAGGCTTAAAGGCTTGCGACTGTCTCTAGAGCAAAATTAGCTCGATAGCAGCACCCCAATTAAAGCCCGCAGAACGCGGGTGGCCCCACCACCAGCAAGAACGTGGCTGCAAAGAAAGGCCTATTCACAAGTGACCCAGTCTGCCAGTGCCACAGTGTCCAGAGGAGCATAGCTGCAGGCAGCTGCCTGACTGACTGACTGACAGGAGGGATTATTGGCAGTGCTCAGGACTTCCATCAGGGCCTATGCTCCAAATACAGCCCATGCCAGCTCTCTGGGGAAAGCTAGTCTTGTGGGAAAATTAATGTCCAAAAAAGATGATGGAACAGAACAAAATCCCATAAGATCTTAGAGATGAGAACTGATAACTGAAACATATGCTCATTGCAGCCCTGCGATGCACTTTTGCTGGGTTACCAGACCGAGGGCAACTACAGCTTTACGTGGTTGCCACTCTGCAAATGCAGCATACAACCCTCTAACCACATGTGGACAGCTTTGGGATGTGAAGCCTCTAACCTTGAAAAATTAGAACAAAAATACAAACATCTGCATTTGCACCTCAGCTCACCAGAAAGTTGAGCTGTAGTGGAAGACATTGATTGAATCATCTTGTCTGTGGCCAAGAGCTGCTGATTTTATGCATGTGGGCATACAGAAAGCATTGCTTTAGTCAAAAGAAATTGAGAAAGACAAAGCAACCAAAGCCAAAGACACCAAGTATTTCATAACCCACAGCATCCATTCCTGTTCCATGTAAGTAAATAATGTCATAAGAAAGGATTTTATATCTGATTTATATGACCTCATATTTCATCCCTATATAGTTATCTCCATTCTCCTCCTTTTTAATTCAAGTACTACTAAAAATATGGCAAGACTTAAAAATAAAAGATGTTTCGTTTTTCTACTGCACTAATAACGGCCAAGAGAATCTACTTTAGATATCATCAGACGACAAGTATAACTAATCAGAAGATGAATTTAGAGCTATGGCATTTTGTCTGTCTGTTCATTAAACTGACCCCCCAGCTTCTCCAAATAAATCTAAACTGTCTCACACAAAATCACCAGCAGTGTGCTTTGTATTTTTATTTTGGTTTTGAGTATTTAAAAAATATAAATACACAAAACATTATCTTCAACTTCATAAGTCATTCACTCCTTTACAAAGAGAGTCAAAGGAATTGTTCTGAAATGTTTTTTAAAAGTCCCTAGAATTATTAACAAATAGAATACAAAAAAAAAGCATTCATAACTAACAATATTTTAGAAATATTTCTCTCTGACACATAAAGAATAAGAGCCAGTGTTAATTTTCATAGGTTTAGACAAATGTGGACTGCCACTTTAGTTTCACAGGTAATAAAAAGAGCATACAGTTATTTGGTACCAAAAATAATAAGCCAATGCAATTTATAATAAGCCTTCAGTTATGTACCACTCTGTCCTATTTTCACACAGATGGGTTGGATATTTGAAACAGCTTATGTGAGTAACGGAAAAAGACACAGGTTTTAAATTTGTTCTTACTGATATATCTGTAATTCAATAGTCTCTGAAATGCTCTTAACTGCTTTAGGTCAGTAACATTTTTAAAACCGAAGACCTCACAGTAAACTCTTTCTCATTTCGTTACAAATCTAACAGCTAAACAAAGCCCTAGCATGAAGAGTACTTTACACCAGTTGTGTTTATTCCCATACAAACTGCAATGTTCCAGCTATATAATCCCACAGATCTTCTCTGGTGGAAAAAAAAATTGTAAGCAACACAAATGTTGAGCAGAAATACCGTTCCCCAAACACTTTATTTGTAAAAAGTTACAACATTTTTCTCCCAAGACTTCACTACTGCCTGAGACCTTTCCTTAAAATAGTTTGATAGCCTGCAAAGTAAACAACCAACTATTTAAAAAGGGTTAAACATTAAATGAAGATTTAATAAAACATTCTAATGAAAACAAAAGTTATCTCAGATTTCTGTTTTCAGTTGTTAAGTATGTTCCTAAACTTGCATCTTATAATGTATGCATGCAACATTTTTTGGCATCATAAAACATAGAGCAAAATGATAAATTGCCCTGAAATTCCCAGAGAATTAGTTCTGATATGCATGTGAATACCAAAGGAATCCATTGGGATTCCTGTTAATGGAGTGACTACAAAGAAAAGTTGGAACGATTTGACACTTATTATAAAGTTAGGATTTATCGGTCACTGCACATCAGTTAGTTTAACGCCCTGGCAGAATCCTTTGTATTTGACATCTGAAAGTGTAAAAGAGAAAAAAATGTTTTGTCAGAGAGCTCTGCTGGCTGTAAAATTAAGTAAAAATACATTAATATTTTAATAATAGTAATAAAATAAAACCAATACTAGCTAAGGAGGAATAACAGACTTTGCTAAGTAACATATTTGCAAATATTTAGATTAGGCACTAGCACAGCATACATACTTTCTGCATAAATTTCCACGCAGAATAGGAGTTTTAGAAGAAGCTACCAAAAATACAACTATTTTAGTTTGCACTTTTCTGTCTCAGAATTCAAAAAAAGTATTACAAAACTGCATATTCCCATATATCTTCCAGATATATCATTCCAGAAGATGCTAGGAACCTCAGGAAAGAGGTGTTCATTATCAGATATATGTCCTCACTCTCACAGCCACTGGGTAAAATTCATGTAACTGCATGAATCTCAAAAATGTAAAAAAGAATGTGCATGCTACAAGCCCGTTTGGTCAGCGAGGCAGATGAGCTTTCATCTGCACGTGGCAATGCAGATTACAGCACACAATGCAACTATACAAGCTGAAAACTTAAAAACCAGCCTAGCTGTAGTCATACAGCACATACATAAACTGGGAGGTTAGGAACAGGTCAGAAAATGCAAGGAAGAAAATCTGACTTTTTTTTCCTATAAAAGTATAAATGGATGTGGAAAGGGGACTGGTGAAGGGAAGATGCTCTTTCACAATGCTCTGCAGTCATGCCCTGGAAAAGGCATGCTTTTGACCTTCACAGGCCAAGATGAGAAAAATCCATTTCCATGCCTGAAACACAGGACTACTGTGTGGAGAGTCACTGTAAACATTAGCAGCTTATTTCTGGCAGTTGGATTTTAACAAGGACGCCTACCAAAAATCTGTGGAACATGACCTTGCATTTCAATAATACCTTTGGTTTGGAGAGCTCTAAGAAGTACATAAATGAAAGTCAGAATGCAGGCCAGAGCAAACAGGCTTGTTTGAGGAGGAGAGACGGGTAAGAGGGAGGAGGGACCAAAAAGTGGTGATATGAGAACATCTGTTGAAGGAAAAAATGTTTGTGCCTAATAAACACACTGTTTTCGACAGGACTTCATCCACATAGCACACATGCTTAAAGATGCTTAAAGCTAAGCCGAACTAGTTTAGCTAGGAAGCAAGGGAACTAGCAAGCTCAGATTTTCATGGGACAACTTTGACTAAGATACCAGCCTGTTTTAGATACTTTTACTTATGCAAGGTCATCAAAGCTTGAGGAACTTGTGCATCCTTTCCTAAGCAACCTTGGACTGGCAGAACTCTCTGCATTGCAAAATATACTAATACCTGAATTCAGGCCACAGCTGATTCATCTGAGAAACTGTATTCCAGGTTCCTCCACAGTTCTAAGGAGACAGATTTAAATCAGACCCAAATCTTTTCAAAACAGAAGAGTTAGACCTGCATCCACCTCTCTGGCTAGAGCTTGTGTCTCAATTTGCTACAGCAATACAGACTCGCACAGCGAGGACAGGTATCTGTAGGAAAACCTGCAGAGTTTCATGATAATTGTATCTGTTACACATTTCTGACCCTCGTACCTGTCCCTTGCTAGCAATGTATTTCTGCTAGGAACAGTGCTGACGTTTTGCCTTCTGGCACAGATTCAAAATGGTTGCATTAAAAATGAACCCAAGAAGCTGCTAGAGAAACCTTCTTTTCCTAGGGCTTGGAAAGGACAATCATCCATTCAGCAGAACTAACAATTCCACCATCCATGAAATGACAGGTTCAAAGTCTGTCTTGACAGTCAGCAGGGTCAGAAATGTGAATGAGACAGAAACGCAAGGCCAGGCAGTCAGCACTTGCCTTGATATTCAGGAGAAGGCATAAAATACTCAGTGTAGAAGTCATGACATTTTTATATTGAGAACAGCTATTTTGGAGGATGCTGAAGGGTTGTCATGGTTCCCTTGACCTCTCTATAGCTGGACACTGTGAGAACAAAGAGAACATACAGATCAGACTGATTCAATAGAAGACTTTCCATTAATTTTTATGGCATCTGAGGGTTGAGTCATTAAACTATGAGGCTTTACAGACAGAGTTACAAAAATAGATCTAATAATACTGTGTCAAGCTCTCTGCAGCATGGTTAAAATCTTTATAGATTCTGTACAATAAGCAGAATGCCCAATGATATACTTTGATAATAAAGATTTTGCAGCAGTTATCTGAAATAACTGATACAACCCACTGAGTTCAGAGCACAGTCGCTCTAGACCCAGAAAATTTATATTAAACCACAGACTTATTTAAGTTTTTTTCTAACATATATATACGAAACCTTGCCCTATCTTGACATCAAAACAAACTCTTACCCTTTTCAAAATGCTACAAATATTTTTTTCACCATCAGCACCACAGTCTTTTTTCCTCCTCACTTTTCACAGTAAAGCCCCAAAATCTTTGTCAAGAAAGTGTAACAAAGTATCTCTGTGATTTACGCTTTTTACTCTGTAAATTGAAATAAATTTGAAAGCATGCTATTAGAATCCCTCTCTCTGGCATGCAACCAAACAAGTCCTCTATGGAAAAAGCAAAAACATACACACACTAACAAAAAAGCTGCATCTATGCAAATGTACATTCCAACACACTTAAAAAGTAGGTATTTATCACAAGTAGAACCAGGTCTTGACAGACAAGAATACATGCAAATTTTATGCATAAAAGTTAGTTCAAAGTACCCTTAATGTCCAGCTTCCCCCATAACAGTATATTATCTTCTATTATCTTCTATCCTCCTTTCCCTGAGGGGATATGCACTAAGCTCATCAAAATATAACTCAAAACTCTTGTCTGCTCTGATACCTCTAAGGCCGCCACCACCCACTAAGCTGGCCAGCAGTCAGGCACAAATTGTCATTGTCAGCTGGTAAAGCAGAATAAGTTAACAATGCCTTAAGCACCTGACATCACCTCTCATTAGTTTTGCCTCCCTCGCTCTCACTGCCTCCTCCTTTTGCACACTCTGTTTGGTAAGACTTCTTTTCAAATTGAGTGGAAATGTGTCTCTTTATGTGCACCAGGTGCAGTGGGCTTCTATCCTGAGAGTTGGAGCAGAAACAAATGGTAAACAAAAAAAATAGCAAGAATTAAGAAATGTACATATATTTGACTAAAGCACCATTAAGGAGATGGAGGTGAATTTCTTGTTTCAAATTCAGGAAGTTTAGCATATGTTACAGGTGTGGCTTCATGTCTGAGATAAGTTAGGGTCTAATCAAACAGACATGCAAATGCAAACATCTCAAGTAGGTGATGAAACAAATCTTTATTTCAGTGAGTTGGCCATATCAACTGCAACAGTGAAGAAGGTCTCATTGAAGTTCTTTCCATTATATTTAGTAGTGACACAGTACGACAAAAACAAATCTTCTGTGACATTTGGGACTACATAACTGAGGTGAGAGCAATCATTAAAATAGTAGCCTGAAAAAATCAAATGGAAAACATGTAAAGAAAAAAAGAATATTTGGATATTTAAAGGCAAAACAGACTGAGTAGTCAACAGTATCTCAGGACAACTGTGCAAGCTCAGCAAGTCTGGTTTACATTATTTCCCAAGGTGTTTAAGTTGCTCAGAGAAAGCAAACTTTGCTCCTGGTTAGGTTCAAGTTTTACTAACAAAAGTATTTTTCCAAGTAGGACAGCATGCACAGCATGATCATCTTTAGCTTAAACTTTGCTATGCTTTTCACCTCGATAGTTTGGCACAATCAGGACATGCCTTGCCCAGAAAAAGGAAAGTTCACTCAAAAAAATTTCTCATTCTTCTTTCTCTGTTCCCCCGGCCCTTTCCCTTACTTCCTCAGTGTACTATTGTGTGCTCCTTTCCTCTTTATTTAAACTTCTCTGGGTTTGGGGTTTTTCCCCCCACCCTTTCTGAGAGCCAGGCCTGAGGCCCTGAGCAAGTCCCTATGAACAGCAGTTTCCCCTGGCCCTCCAAAACCCAGCGATACTGGATTCAGTGAAGGAATAATGCAGGTATATCCTTCAGTGAAGGATACTGCATCAGTGAAGGAGGAGAACCCTTCATGCCTTCCCCTATTTCTCTCCGCCTCAGCAGCTGAATCCTGCATGGAACCTTCCCTCCAGTTACAATTACTGAAGAGCAGAGAAGAGAGCACAGCCCTCTCCCCCTCTGCAGGAAATCCAGCAGTGGGAAAGCCCAGCAGGGATGCAGTCACCTCAGATTTCTCATGGCTGGATGAGCCTATCACCTCATCTGCACTTACATGGCAAGAGCAATGGGGCAGCACTGCACCTTGCATCACCCAGCTCAGCAATGAGCATCCCAGCATTTGGAAATGCTACTACACTGTTAAGAAGTTGGGTGTGACCGTAAACACACTTACTCTCCCCGTGTGCCATTTCAGAGGCTTACTTCCAAGAGACAGGCACTCTCCTGCTATCCATGTGAAGTTTCAGGAAGGGGAAAAGAGAATCTTGGAATATCTGCCTTCACTTCAAAATCTGTTTTTACAAAGCGAGAAAAAATATTGCTCTGCACGCCAAGGTAAGACAGGATCTCCCCACGGTTTTGGGAGTAGATCCTGGTTGTGGTGCCCAGCAGTACAGGGTACTGCGTACCCCAGAGACACAGACCTTGGTTTACTGCTGAAAGCTGCCAGCTGTGGAAAGCCAGAATATTGATGTTTAAACTGCTTTCTGAAACTCTGCTATTTTTCTGTTTCTTACTGCTAGCAATTCAGTAGCTTGCAGCCTGGAGGATACACCCAACACTTCTCCCTACTCAGGGACTAACCTCGCCTTCACTCCTACCGCTTCCTGACAGGACGTCTTTTACCAGGAAAGGAAACAACTGTAATTGAGCATGGCAGCATTCCATGTTTCCCCATGTAATCTTAGCAGCAAAAGAAATGGTTTCCTGCAGCTCCCGTAAGCAAGCTGCGCCCAGGCCCCCCCTCACTGATACTGCCCATCCCACCTGCCTGTGCTATCCCTGCAAACCCTCACTTCTCCAGGGACCATGTGCCCTGCACTGGCAGAGAGGAGTGGCATCAATAAGCTAGCTTAAATAGACACCCCACAGTCATATAAATAATCTAAAACCATAAAGACTGACTGCCCTGAAGAACTTCAGCGAAGCCTCAGCTTTTGGCTCTTAACAGAGGTACAGCACTTAACACACTCTCAACCACTGCAGGTACCATACACGTGAACTAAATACAAAGCTGCTCACGCAAAACTTTATGGCACTGGGCTCAGGTTTTTTATCGCCTTAACTAAGCTTCTTGAAGTCTCTTTGGAGAGTATTTTATTTAGGAGCAGTAAAGCACAGTTATCAGGAGGTTTCAGTTCATTTAATTAAGTTGAATACAATTACACTCCAGTGGGTCTTAAAAATGCAAGAATCTATTTAAATATTATTTAGATGCCTATCTTTTAACTACCACAGATTGCACAGGGCTTCACGTTTATATCAATTAGGGATATCAACCCAGCAATAAGAACTCTATCTCTTGCCATCTTATAATCCTTTCTACTCTGGGATATCGTATTTTATTTACTCATATCCCTTTATCTGTGCACAGTGAAAATGGGCTTTTTGCTTTCCTGTGTGCTCATACTGCTTCATCATTGCCAAAGCACTTCCTAAGTAGGCAAAACAGGCCTCTCACATACACAAAAAAGGGAATATTTCTGCTTAGCAACAAAACACATCCTACAGTCTGGGCTTAAGTTATTTTGTGTTTGCCAGTTGTTTCAAGCACGTATTTTTCTGAAGGGGCAACACATACTGTGTTATTTACAGGAGCTCCCCAATACGCAGGATGCTATGTGCTTGTTTCAAGGAAGTGCTTAAGCCTGTGGTTGCTGCCAGTTCAGTGGCTCTGCCCACTAATAAGAGACATAAGACCATTGGATGAAGCTGCATCAGGGGAAGTTCAGATTGAACATTAGGAAAGGGGTCTTCCCTGAGAGGGTGGTCCATCACTGGAACAGGCTCCCCATGGAATTGGTCATAGCATGAAGCCTGACAGAGTCCAAGGAGTATCTGGGCAATGCTTGTAGTCTTATGGTTTAGTTTTAGTCTTGTAAAGAGCAGAGAGCTGGACTCAAGTTGAGTCCCTTCTATTCTATGATTCTATGTTTCTTTTACTGGAGACTGCAACACTGAAGTGTTCCACATCCCACCTGCAACTGAGGCATGAAACAGTTTGAAAAGCCCCATATGGATAATGAGATCATAAAAAGCAGAAGCTGGCAGAACCCCAGGGTCAATGAACCTCACAAAAACCTCTCTACAAAACCTGGTAGCTGGTTCTCACTGACCCAAGGCACCGAACCACAGGTTGAAAGAAAACAACTGCAGATAAAGACACTTGGACTCGGATATCACGCTAAGCCCACACTTAAGCAGCTTCTCTACGCAGAGCACCTTGAACATCAAAAGGGGAACATCCTGCTAACTAACCATTTGTCAGGACAGTTGTCATGCCAAAGAAAAACATCTCACCTAGCTGTAAAAGCGACAGTAACACAAGAAGAAAGTCTCAGATGGAAGGAGTTTCCTCACAGACTGCTCTCAGATGAAAGAAGACACCGCACCGCAGTCTCAGGGAACACCAACTCATGAACCCAGCAAGAACAGCAGGACAACCTATGAACCAGGATACATCTGAAGCAATGCAAAACCAGCAGGGAGCATTCTGAGCAAAAAAAGATGTTACACCATTTTTCACAGTATGCACCATTACTAGTTTCAAAACAAAGGATCTATAGCTCCTTCATAAACAAAGTATTAGAACTTTAAGGGAAACAAAGACTTTGCTGTATGACTCTCTAAAAGGGAAAGGAAAATCACATATTTTCAGATGAGGTGATCTCTTCAAAGCTTGAGAAGTACAACCAAAGACACAAAGCCTGGTTCAGAAGGAGTTACATGTGAACATGGAATCGGGGCAGTAGGAAGACAGTAAATTGCACTCTCAACCCCAGTCTCTTTTAGCTAACCAGCCCTCTGCTACAAATTACCCATTCAAAGCACCTGCTGGCAATACCTGTATGGCATAGTTTTACATGACTCACATTCACATCAACGTTTACCCACCTACAGCCTGCATTTATCTTTAAGTAAAAACAAAACAAGGTACAACGAACTAGACATAAAGGCTTACTTTGCTCTCTGATATCCCCACTCAGCACCTGAAATAAGCCCTATCATTTCTGGACTAGAGTTAAATCCCCATTATTTATTTCCTGCATGCTCCCTGCCATCCACACCATTCAGCCACCTCCTCTAGGCCTCCACAAAACCAGCCTGCCTGCTGACCTTCCCCTGCCAAGGTCCTGGTGCGTGCTTCAGCCGTTTCCTGCCATGAAGGCGACAATTCTTCCTTTCACATGATCCTTCTAAATCCCTCTTCCGAGCAGTTGCAAGTTACCCTTCTCAGCTGGGACTCTTTTCACTTTTCTGGCCACAGAAATACAATTCTGGATACTGAGTCACTGCACCTCCATTCCCTGTCATCCTCTGTTTCCGTTTTATATGAGAAGTATTTTTCTAAGAGAGGCATGAGTCTGGAGAAAAAAACCCCTAATTGTTGTTTGGTTGTTTTTTTTTTAAACTGTTCAACCCCCTACAGCAACAAATCTGCCTAAGAAAGGCAGAAGGGTCAGGGAAGAGCTAACATACCTTTTTATCATCCTTTCCTCCCTTTCATGGTGGTTTATAAAATAGCTATCTATAAGTGTTTTGCAGTAGTTGTTATTCAGTTTGGCAGATGAAAAATGAAGATTTGTACAATCTTATGTATTCTAAGTACACTTGAGACAAGGATTAAAACACACAGGTAACTTGGCAAAGATTACTTAAAGAAAGTGCCATTCCATCAGAGAGAAAAAGCAGCACTAAGAACATCCACTTCTTTTTTTTCTCCTCCTACTTTTGGTAATTCAGAACTCAAACTCCACACTGACCAAACCCAGTGAGACTCATCATGACTAGGATAACCAGGATATGCAGAAGCATCCCTTTCCCTTCTCATTTATGCATGGCAACACACCATATGTGGTATGAAGCTATTCTTCATCATCATCATGCCAATATTTTGATGAGGTCCTTGACCTTATGTTCTCTGTTAACTTCCTGAGTTTAGATAGCTATCATGCAGAGCTTAGGTTTTACAAAGTGTATCCATCCAGACCTATATACTCACTCCCTGACACAAAATCTAAACAATACATTGCTGGGTTTGGGCTGAGAGACAATATACCTCATCGAGCAGAAATATTCCAGTATCCCCTCAATTTGGCACACATCAGAACATGGCACCACAGCGGAGAGGGACTGCACAGGATTAGACTCCCCTTCCTGCCTCATTCTAAAACACTCAGGAAAAAGGTAGGTGTAATTAAATAGGTAAACAGAATTTTTAAGGACTGACAATCCTTTTGCACTACCTACAACTGGGCAGTCTCCACTGATAAAACATGAACTAAAACAGACCTTTCCTCCAAAACTCTCCAAACAATGAATGGGACAAACCATCACAAAGCATAAAGAAAAATAGGCATTTTTCAATTTTTATTTCCACAGTGCACAGAAAGCAAGGTGGAAAGTTTCACACACAAGCAGGAGAAGTGATTTTGCCATCTTCCTCTTTCTTCTATAAGGAAAACACAACCTCAGAGAAACTTTAGAGAAGGATGGTATGTAAAAAACCAAAGAAAAACGTCCAAAGAATTTGCTATGTACAAAGACTCAAAACATGCTCTGCCAGCAGGAAATCTTCCTCTAGTCAGCCCTTTTTCTCCAGTGAAATGAAAACAGGCAGACCTAAGGAAACACATCCAGTGGGGGAAGAGAGAAATGCCTGCTATTGCAACCACACCTGTGCTCCAGCTGTGCAGCGACATCAGCACCTGCGCACCTTCCCCGTGGTACCTGGAGCTGCCTCTGCGGTCAATATTTTTCAGGGCATGTGAGCAGCCCGCACACAGCCTGCACAAATTGCAAGTGACCTCAGAGAAAGCAGACACACAAACAGCTTCCGCAGAGGAGATCCCCCACTGCCTTTGCTTTGCTGAAAAAAATGTAAATACCCGTTCTGAGCCAAAAGTAAATACCTGTTCTGAGCCCAATCAGCCATCCGTCTGACACAAAGCATCATGTAAATCCAATGAAAAACAAGTCAGAAACTGGCCAACATAGCTAACTGCCAGAGGCACTAGCATCCCTGCTCTACTGCCCATCGACTACTGTATTTCTTGGTATCCCTAATGTGACAGTTGTCTGTGAGTTTTTGATTGCTTGCTTGACTTTCAGAAGAAAAATTTCCTCACCTTACCAGGTTTTTTGTTCTGAAATATAGCATCTTTACTCGCCCTCTGATAAAATATTGCATGGGGAAATCTATTGTCCCCAGCCTTTATATTCCCACACATACTCTGAAGCACTGTGTTTTTAAAGTGTAAATATACGTCATCTTGAAGATGGAAACTTGAAGACGGGAACCATGACTGACATACAACATGCAGTCTGTCCCCACCTTTTCCTGTTTTACAATGGTTATTTATGAATTCTAAGGTGGGAAATAAACCTAATAATGGAGTGAAAATCACAACCTGCAAGTTGTGGTGTGTATTATGTATGAATACAAACACACGTATAAAACAATATTTTTCTTATTTTCATTCTCAGAGATTATAAATTGCAGTTTAAATGCAAAGCATTTGTCATCAGCTTTCAGAGCTACTGCACTAATTTGACCAACCACTGAAACCTCCAAAACTCAAAAGTATTAAAAAATTATTCTGTATAACTGAAGGCTATGTTAAGTCTATGCAGTGATCTTGATAATAATATGAAACATGTCTAATATGGATGATGAAAAGAGATGACCCTCAATTTAGCAACAGAAAAGTATTTTCAATTTGCCCTCCATCGCTAGGATTGCACTAGAAATTTCTGGTGTAAAAATCCCTTTTGGCTGAGTTGCAATATGCAGGAAGCTCTCGCTGGAAGCCTGCAAGCACAGAATACAAAAAGAAGGAAAGTGTTTCAGAACTGTAACAGATACAGACAAACTGAGATAATAAACAGGAAGAACACAAACACTGAAATATCCCCCCAGTTCTAAGTGCATAAAACACACAGATTCTTCAGCAATTACATATAATTTCTCAAGGTATATATTATGACTGGTAAGTTATTATCCTGGCAAGCAAAATACCTCAAAAGCCTAAAATGCCTTTTTTTCTGAAGTGCAGTGTAATGCTATGCAATCAGCTCTAGCACATATTTTCATCTGAGCTCCAGCTGTGGATGTGCACTCACTGAAAGAACTTCTAACACTGCCACCATGGTGCATGAGCTCTCATGTTTCCTCAATCGAGTTAGAGTGGGGTTACAACCAAGCAAGAGAGCAGGTTCTGCAAAGCAGGGTCAACTTGGTGCTGGCATTGAAAGGACCAGGAGGCTCAACTCTTCTGAACTTTTGAAGGAGTGACAAAAGATGCATTTTCCTTTCTTCTTAAAAGCATACAGGCCACACACTGCTCCACTATAAATAAACTTTGTGCCGTAGGCTCCTGAAGTTTTTATGAAAACAGTGCAGAAATACCCTTTATCTTTTGTTCCTCTCTTTATCTTTTGCTTTCATCATACCTATCAGCACTGCACGAAGCATCTTCAATTGCAGGTGAGAGGGTTAGGTGCATCTCACAATCAAAAGATGGCTCATATACTCTCAATTTAATATTTTAACAAGAATGGTACTGTTTCCACTACCATCTATCGACTCTCGTTATGCTTGCTGCAAAGCTTTCAAAGTATTGCTTTTATTATTATACTGAACAGTTACCTAATCTTCTTTATTCCCACACTCCCCCACAAAAACAATATACTGAAGGTGAAAAACACCGCGAGATAAAATATTAGTAGGCTGTTACCAAAGAGCAAGAATCATTGCATATCATCATAAATACAGTGACAATAATGAAACATTATATTCTTGATAATTGTATTACCGTGCTGGTACACTTCAATATGTGTATTTGCCTATGCACATAAAAACAACCATATTTTTTCCATCTGGAGGCCTGATAGTGCAAACTGATCTCAAGAGTATATCCCCATGCCCATTCAGGGCCACAAGGAAGACAAATCAGCAAAATCTAATGGGTCTGTAGCAGAGCAGATCTGCAACAGCGCTCCAACCAGATCACACTCAGATTGCGATACGGATATTAGACAGAAGTTCTCCAATTTATTGCATGACTTTCCATACAAAAGCCTGAAAGTGTGATTTATAAATCATTGTTGCCTTATATTCTTAAGCTTGTCTATTCCATGTTCCAGTTATACCTTGCTTAAAACCGTTTTCCAGATAGGTTATACAATCCCTGCTCTCAGTTTCAAACTTCTTCATAGGAAATGCGCCTCTAAAACTAGTATGTAGCTCAAAAATGCTTATCCAGATGTCATTAAAACTTAAACCATTAAGTATCTCATTATACTAATCTTAGGTCAAATAAAACCCACACATTATAACTCTGTGCTTCAAAACATCGCAGTAGACAGGAAAGGACTGCCATTACCGTAGGCCAGGAAAAATGTTCTCCTCACCTCAAGAAGATCAAAGCAGACCTTCTTGACCCACACCACAGCTACTGCACTGTGGTGGGGGCAGGTCCTGTTATTTTTAAAGTAGTTTATTTTCAGTAATGGAAATCTGTGTTGTGAGCACTTGTATCCAAACTGTGTTGAAATTTTTTTCTGCCAATGGGACGTTGAAGTCTTTTGATGTCAGGGAGAAATAAAAGCCCTTCATATCTCTTAACCTAATCACACAACATGTGGCTACATACATTTTAATTGAGAACATGCTTTTATAGTAGAAACTTAATTGTTACAGACTTGCATATATTAAACCCAGTTCCTTCTTTTTGTTCATTTTCTCATGAAAAACCTGGAATCCAGATCCAGATCCTTGCAAAACCATCTCATCATTCCCAGAGTCACAACCACCTTACTCCTCCTCTCACCACTAATAATGGCATCAGACAAAGAGGCAGGTTCATTAGTCATCAGCTGCATCAAGCAATCACAAAGAGGAAAATTGTTAGCAGCACTTTATGTTAAAACAGGTATTGCAACAAATCACTTTGCTGGGTCATTACAAATCCCTATTCATCCTGTGTTACTGAACCTCTTAAAGTCTGAGCACAACATGTACTCTACAACCATTAATACTGTGACAACAGGGCAAGTGGAAAAGGAGAAAGTCTGTGCTGCTGCATGAAGGAAAAACTAACAACCATAGATTACAAATGACAATAGGGTGACCTGGAAAGGTGCAGAAAGCAGGGCTGGGTGCATCAGCACTGAGTACCTTCTCCTCCACAACCTCTGGAGGGAAAAAAAGCCTGAGGGAGCAGAGCCCAGAGCCAAAGCTGGAGCAGTTTAACCTGGTCTGGAAAAAGAGATTCTGACTCAAATCCCCCTGCTCCAGGCATGGCCCACCCCCTCTGTCCCACATCGAGCAGTGACCCCAGTCTGCTGTGCCCTGGTCCCTCCACTCAGTTCTCATGGCTTAACTGCTCTGCACCTGTTTGTGCTGCACATTGTTAAATTGGCATTAATTTACATGGATTTCTAGGCAGCATCAGAAAAAGTTAATCATTATCTAGTTCTGTAAAGTATCATTTGTTCTGAGATACACTAAACATCAAACTATATATTTCACCTGACTATAGAAAATGGTAAGCAACACGCATAGTGTAATACATTGCATTCCATGTAGTAAAAGTCCTTTAAGTGCTCATGCGCAACACCTTTTCATTTTCCACACCCATTTTCACATTTTCTTTCTGTTTAGAGACTGTCATTTTTTCATATTCACTAAAAAAAGGAGGCATCATTACAGGCAAATTCTTTCAATGCAGTATTCCACTGCTCCTAAAAAACAGAGAGAGCATGGATGACTAACTTTCAAAAGGTTAAAAAAGTACGAAGAAAAAGAGTATTTCCAAGCAAACCAGCAAGAGAAAGAATTTGCTTTCAAGAAAGAATGAAGAAGGCACCAGAACCAAAAACTCCTGTCATTCCTGACTATGTAGGGTCTTGTGGGGACTAAACCCTCTAATGGAGACATCTGTTTTACGTGCCCTGATGTGCAGGAAAAAGCCTAGACCAAAGGTTATCTCTGTGAGCTGTCTTTCTTCATAAAAGGATTAGCATTGCTAGGCATAACATTGCACAGAAAGGGAAAGGAGATGCAACGGGTTAAGTTTTATTATAAAATTGAATCCAACACCTAAACTGACAGTCAGACATTCTCTCTTTTGATTTATCTGAAAGCAAAATATACTCCATGATTTTACAAAACAGAAAAAACAATATCTGACAGTTTGAAAGCAGAGGCCAGGCCTTCTGGATTTATCCTTGCTGTAGCAACTGGAATATGCTTTAAAACCATACTCTGAAGTAGAAGTCGGAACAAAGATGTTTTGCATTGGAGCGTCCTGAAGTGCTTTTTGAGCTCATTACACAGTACTGCAGCCACTTTTCTGACATGTCTTCAATAAAAATCAGAGAAAAATGAGTATATTTCATTTTCAAAAGCACATTCAGCCTGGAGCAGCTACTCGGTTGCCTGTGCTTTTCCACAGAGTCATGCTGAGCACCCATGGCTTCAGCTGGAGTGACCTCTCTGTGCCAAGCAGACATCAGAGAAACAGAGTCACCCAGCAAGACACTGGGAGAGGAATAGAGTAGAGAGATTTCCACAGGTTACAGCGACCTAATGATGGTTTAAGAAAGAGCAATCCTGGAAGAAATCTCAGGTGTGAGCTGCCACAACTCCTCCTACGACTGCTTTTATCAGTTGGGGATCTACTTCCCTGATCTCTTTAGATATCCAGGCTCCCTGGCTTAATATCAAGTTCCCCCTCCCAAACTACATTAGACAGTATATAATTACATGTTATCCAGTAGCATTATAAGCTGGCATCTTTCTATCTTTCAGTTTGTTTCTTTATTACTTTGATAAGAAATTCAAATAGTCCTTGAAACACTGAAAGCAAGATAGATTATATATCTAAATAGCAGGGCTCCCAGTACAAAGCCAAGTGAGCTTTATTGTCCTCAAAATACTCTGTTCTCTTTAGCTAACAGCAGATGGTGGGAAAACACCACCTCTTAGCATAACTGCAAAATATTATTGTAAAGAAATAATTTTCTTTTTGTTTCAGCTGTTCTAATTGACCCGGCAGTTTGAAACAAGAAACCACCTATCACTTTGAAATAAAATACTGGAATGACTTCTAATTTCATAGCATCTCTTTCAAGTTCTGCTCTTATATTTGGTATCTTGGCCGTTGAAGACAAAAGCTCCCCACACAAATAAGACTCTTTCTTCAGTGAAATTTCTGCTCTATTAAAATTGAACAGAGTTTTGCCAGTGATTTTATTAATGTCAGGATTCGACCCAGATAGCTCCTCCTGGAGAAGAGGAGGCTCAGGAGAGACCTCATCACTCTCTACAACTACCTGAGAGGAGGTTGTAGCCAGGTGGGGGTTTGGTCTCTTCTCCCAGGCAACTATAGTAAGACAAGAAGGCACAGTCTTAAGATCTGCCAGGGGAGGTTTAGGTTGGATATTAGGAAGAAATTTTTTAAAGAGAGGGTAATCAGGCACTGGAATGGGCTGCCCAGGGAAGTGGTGGATTCTCCGTCCCTGGAGGTTTTTAGAATGAGACTGGATGTGGCACTTAGTGCCATGGTCTAGTAACTCCGTGATGTTGGATCAAGGGTTGGACTTGATGATCTCAGAGGTCCTTTCCAATCCAGCTGATTCTATGATTCTATGTAAGGAGGAAGAATTCCCCATAAACAAGAGAGGCCCCTGGAGTGTCTTTCCAGTACTAAGGTCAATAGTCCATGTTTTGAAAGCACATCTTTAAAAGAATAAAGTTCATGATTTTCACTTCATGTTACAATTTGTTCTCAGATCTGATCACAAAAACCTTCAGATTCTTAGCAACAAAGAGTTTGCTATCACCACATCAATACATGATTCTATACCAAAATACCCCTTTTTATGGGGTTGAGTTTTTGGCAATGCAGAGAATTTCTATACTACTATTCACAATTCACTTTCTAAACCCTTAATACACTTCCACTATCCACTGTGGCTTTGAATTACTGAAAATTATAATTATCCAATACATTCCAACATGTGCTTGGTACAGACTAAGCAAAACCTTTTAGGTATAATTTTGTTATCTAGTGAGCTCCATTAACAGCACAAATAACTTTGAGGAACCTATATCACAGCTGCACCTACGAAGTATCACATTAGAAAAGGGCAAAAGGGAAAAAACACATTTACTTCAGGAAGATCATATACAGCTGCAAGTACGCTCAGTATTTGTCAAGTGTAAAGAGTCATTATGTGACTTCAAAGTCCATAAAATATGCTGCTTACAAGCAGCACTTGACAACTATTTGCTTCCCCTCAGGACCTGGGATCTGCCATCACAGGTTCCTGCTAATGAGGTCCTATTTTAAGGAACCTAACTAAAAATACACAAAGAATGAAATATATTTATCCACTGAGTGAGAGGAGCTCAATTTGCATTTTAAGTAACTTCAGCAGTGAACATCAGCTTGGATGACATCCATGGCCTCTTCTCCTAATACAGCACCTAGGGCAGACAACCACCACAGACACCACCATGCTCCACAAGGCTTTCAGCAAGACGAGCGGGAGGAAGGCGACACCTTCCCCACTGCTCTGACTACTCAGTATGAGGGCAGAATCAGGCATTTCATCGCTTTTATGAAGAATACCTTTTTCACTGTAAGGACAGCAAAGTGGTGGAACAGGCTGCACAGAGAGGCTGCGCAGTTTCAGTCCCCGGAGGTTTTTCAAGACACAACTGGATAAAGCCCCAAGCAACCTCACGTGGCCTCAGAGCTCTGCCTGCTTCAGCTCAAGGACAGGCTAGATGCTGCCCAAGGTCCTTTCTAATCTGCATCATCCTACAATCATGGTTTAAGAATGCAATTTTCTCTTTCATTCAAGCAGCAAACTTTTGATGATCAGCTTCCTTCATTTCATTCTGGTTTTCCCTCCCAAGATCATGGAATCATAGAATGGTTTGTGTTGGACGGGACTTTAACAATCACCTAGTTTCAGCCTTTCTGTCACAGGCAGAGACACTTTTCACTAAATCATGTTGCTCAGAGCCCCCCATCTAATCTGGCCTTGAAGACTTCCAGGGATGGGGCATTCACAGTTTCTTTGGGCAACTTGTGCCAGTGCCTAAGCACTCCCACAGTAAACAATTTCTTCCTAATATCTAATCTAAACCTACCCTCTGCCAGTTTAAAGCCATTCCCCTGCGTCCTGTCACTACATGTCATTGTAAAAAGTCTCTCTCCACCTTTCCTGTAGGCTCGCTGCAGGTACTAGAAGGCTGCAATTGGGTCACCCCAAATCCGTCTCTTCTCCAGACTGAACAATCCCAATCCTCTTAGCCTTTCCTGACAGGAGAGGTGCGCCATTCATCCAACTATCTTGGTCTCACTCTAACAGGTCAGTGTCCTTCCTGTGCTGAGGACCTCAGAGCTACTCGGATGCAGTACTCTAGACCACAACCAACCATCTACAGACTTCCATTTGGAAGCCACAACTCTAGTTTACTGCTTGCCTTTTGTATCCCATGTTTGACAGGGACTAAGCTCTAAGTACCACAAAGATGAACAGTGAAAATGGCACTGGAGCTACCTCTTCCTTGTCTTCAAACCAGGACAGAGCACCAAAAGAAGCTGATATTCAGTTCATATTAAGACCTTATTTTACAGCCCTAAAGACCAGAAACTCTTTAAAAACCTAAATCTGAAGAAAGCTGACAACTTGCAATGGGAAGAGCCTCTGTATTCCCTCTAATAAGCTATTTTATGAGACCCAGTACAAGGGTGTCTTTCCATATGTTTAATTGTGTTGCAACACAAAAGACCAATGAAGAAAGAGATAATAATGCTGGGTGATGTTTGCAACTGATACAAACCAGCAACTTCACAGTCATAAGATGATGCCTTTCTGTAAAGCTGACCAACTCTAAGACAAATGACTTTAGAATACTTTGATTAGAAGATAAATAAAAATTATATAGCTCCATTTTCTTAGGAAGCAAACTAGCCTGTACAGCCAAAAGAAACCCATTCAAATTACTAGTTGTGTGAGAATCAGATCTTTTTCTGCTCTGAGCTTCAGCATGCTAGGCTGTTGGTCTGGCCTCCTCAAACACTCCTTCCTGGGGCATCCAATAGCACTTTGCTCTTACTAAATGCAGTACTGAAACCTGCCAGAAAACGAGAGAAAGAGACTGTTCATAAAGTACCAACTGTGTGCTCCCTACAAACTGGCAGAACTGACTCTGCTTGCATTCTTAGATTAAAATCATTAACAGTGAAAAAGTGTACGCAGTTGGGTGCTATTAAACGGAGAATTTCTATGAAGAAAAGGAATGAGGCAGGTTTTTTAATCTGACTTTGAATATTAACAATAAATTCCATGTGGTAAAAAGAAATGCAGCATAAAATGCTAATTAAATTCTCTGTTCAATTCTATAACACTTCTGAATTTGATCTTACAGGTTTACCATTCATCATGTTCCACAGCAGTTTTCCAAAAAGTATTTCTCATAATATTCTTGAATGTCTGCTAGTTAAATGTTAAGAACAGAACCTAACGTGCATCAAGCCTATTCATTTGCTTTTAAAATGAGTAAACAGGCACTCTACTGTTGATTACCACATTCCTGTATCATTGGAAAGCTGCCAGCTCCAGTATGTATATAACATTAGTAGTTGTTTTTCTGCCGAAAGGCAGTCCTCTGCGGTAATTATCATCCTGTACCTAAAGTAAATATTATTCTCTTGCTGCAAGTAGAAATAAAGGATTGACTCTTCCTGTACTTTTACTGTTTGCCATCCAGTCCGTCCTGTCGGTACGCTACGTGCCCATTAAACGTAGTTCCTTGAGCCCTCGTTACTGGGGCCATCTCTTTTGTCTGTAACCAGTGAATTACGAGGATTAGTCCCTCCTCAGAAGATCACCGGCGCAGAAACTCCGCGGGCCGTAACCGAGCAACTCGCCTCCAAAAAAAAACTACCGGGAGTAAGAGCTCCAAAGCCGGCGCCCAGGAGAGCCGCGGGACCCCGGGCAGCGCTGCGGGACGGGCGGCCGTGCCCGGGGGATCCGCGGGAGTGCCCCCCACGCGCGAGGCTTCCCCCCGGAACACGTGCGTGGGCTGCAAAGGCTGCAGCGACACCGCCTTCAGCCCAAACTGCACTGAATCCGGCTCGCCGGAGCAACCCGGGACAATGCGCCCATTGATCGCCGGTTGAATCGGCGCTCCTGGG
>VYXB01010053.1:17618-158692 GCA_013397135.1 Pachyramphus minor | reverse complement strand
CCCGCCCCGCTCCGGCCCGGCCCGCCCTGGGACACCGTGGGACGGCCCCGTCGCCGCCGTCCTTCAAACTTTCGACCCAGCGACAGGGCGGCCGGCGGTGCCAGGGCGGGGCAAAGCCCCTCCTCCCGCACCCCCTCGCCCGGCGCATGTGGCCGCCCCGGGGCGGCGACAAAAGACCCCAGCGCCGCCCCGGCGGGGTTGCCCACTCCAAAAGCCGGGAGCCGGTGTCCAGGCACGTGTGGTAGCCGGGGTAGCGCTTGTTGCTGCTGCCCGGACTCCCCCCGTGCCGGCGCTTCACCTGCCTGCTGCGAGCTCCGGCGGCCGAGCCAGCAGCGTTTTCTGAACACCGCGGGAAGAGCCGCCGGGAAGTGGTGTCAGCCCCGCGCGTTAGGGCGGCGGGGGAAGGGGCGCCCGGGTAGGTCAGGTTTTTAGGTTGCGTACTAGGACCGCATCGTTCTCCCGAGGAGAGGCGATCGGTCACCGATCGTTCCCTGTGGGAACGCTGCCTCGCCTCCGTCGGTGCCTCATGCTTCCTCGTACTACCCCCTTCTCCCGCCCCCCCCGCTTATAGTCAAATAATTGCTAATTACAGACAGCAGCAGGGATGCTCTTGCATCCTTCTTGGAAGACTGCTAAGTGCCCATACACGCGCGCGCACACACACGCACTGGTTGGGGAAGGCGTATTAAATAACAGTGGCCAAGCGCCAGCGCCCATGGATGGAAGGAGCGGGAGAGGTCAGTGGGAGAACACTGATCAAGGGCCTGTCCGCCACCTCACACCTCATTCCCAGCTTCTGCTGTGACCAGCAGCAAGAAAATCGTTTCCTCTTAGTGCTCATTCCTAAGCTTTGAAATTGTTAGATTCTTGAAAAGCTACTATTTCAAGCTGCCATTTGTTGGAAGTACCTGCATGGGTTGGGGGGAAGAGGGGGGAAGTGATGTATTTAATGGATTTTGAGAGCTCACACCGTTGAGCAGTCAGTAGATTATCCAACATCCCTCCAAGCCCTGCTTTCTGCCAGGCTGTGTGCTACATGCCCTGCATCACCCAAATGCATCTCAGAGCCTGGCTTAGAACTTCTGCTCCCCTCCAGGCTCCCAGTTTAGCCCCAGGGTCTCCCCTCAGCCTGCTCACCAGCCCTACAGCTGACAAGGTTCACAGTGATCGCACAACACCGGTGGCAAGGAAGGGCTGGAGCAACAAATTTGCTAACAGGGCTAAAAGTAGTATCTGGAGAAGGCATAGAGGTAAAGCGGGGTGACTGCACTCTTCGTCTTCTCTCCATGTTCTCAGAAATGCTCTTTTTCTGTCCTCAAAGCTAATATTGCATATTTTACCAGCACTGGAGAGAAAAGCTGGTCGAAACACTTCCTTTCTCATCAACTGCTACACAAAGAAAGGGACAAGACTTTTCTAAGCACTGTGTTAGTGCAGCTTTTGCTGGAGTGGTGAGCAGTACTCACAGAACAGAGAAAAAGATGTGGGGAGCACAGGCAGAAAAAAAATAAAAGAGAATTATGCTGAGAGAAAGTGGTAAAGAAACCACCAATCATGTAGAAATGTGCACTATTTTATTAACCCTCCTCTAGGATGCACATTATGTAAAGCATCTTATTATTGACTAGTAATGAGAAATAATGAAAGGCCAAAACCAGGTATAAAATCTCTTTTAATTGGCCTTTAAATTGTACATGACTATAAGCCTATGAAGTATGCGGATAAAGGCGTGTCAGTGAAGTCTCTCAGTACTTGAGATGGCTTGCATAACTCAAAACTGGTTTAATTAGGGCTAATTTACTTAGTGACCCTCTGAAATTCATATTGAACCACTTACAACAGTAATATCAACCTCCTTTTAAATATCTGAACAAGGCATACAATCTCGGAATTTAAGTATCTATCTTGTGCTCCTCATGCACTCTGTTTTCTCTACTTTGTCTTTTTTATAGATGGATGCATATTAAGAAAAAAACCCAAATGAACCAACAACTTTGCAGCACAAAGTCTAAAACCTCCTTGTTGTGTCTTGGGCAGCAATAGATTAAGATCAAATAGGTGCAAGAGGCATCACTCCCACTTGCCTTGCCCCTCCCTGCCAACCAAGGTCATTGCTCCTATGCAATAATGACTACACCACTCACAGAAACAGGTCCTGATTATCCACAGTTTTCAGCCCTGCAGTACAGGTAACAGAAACTAGATTATAAATTGTGGTGGTCCAAGAGCTGCTTCCTGAGCCATGATGTCATCCCTTTTGTGGAGGCAGCAGCTTTCATCAGAGGAGCCTAATGCATGGCTGAGGCAGTCTTCCCCTCAGCCTTTAATTTATCTGAGACACGGAGCCTTTGATTTTAAGAAACGGAGATAAGGAAAGAAAGATCTTGACTCCAGGAGCAGTTGCTTTAAAAATCAAATGGACATGAGAGAATCAAAACAAATCCATGGCAGTTTACAATAGCCAACATCTTCTATGGTCTTGCAATTAAAGTATTTATTCATTTTCAGACTTCCACAAGATGCCATTTTTGCAAGACATTCAATTAATACACCTGCTAAAATATTCCCTGCTCTTACATCATATAGAACCACCCCCTCCTTCTATATATCCCAGGGTTCCTCTATTTCAATGATGCCAATGTCCTGCAGAACTGAATCCCAGGGGTATGTAACAAAAACCAGCTGCAACAAGAGTATGGAAGTTTTAGAACAAGCAGAAACTCAAATCTTACAAGAGTTTTGAAGCCCAGCTATGAGTGCAGTATTTCATTTATGTTACATCTGCTCCTACAAAATTCCAAATTATTTGAGATTTGGCATGTTATAACACAGTTTTTGTTTGCAGTTCTATCTGTCATTTTCTAGACGATAACTCAAGCAACCATGAAAGACTGCTTTCTAGAAGCATGTTGTGTTGGACCTCTGTATTGCTACTGGGAAGAAATAAATCTGGTCAATTTTCTGAAATTTTTGTGATATATCACAGAAGCTCTGACCAGGGTGTGTAGCATTTGGAAATCTTGGCAAACAGTCATTGTGCACCTTCAGGGCAGCACTAAGAAGAAGGGCAACAATCCTGATATGATTCCCCACTGTGTTGCCCTCACAGTGTGGCTATGAAGCTCCTGCAGTTGTTCTCTGCAAATCTCTAAACAGGAGATGGAGAAAATTGACACGTATATGGTCAGTCTAGTTTTGCTGAGTTATGGCAGATGCACTCTGCATATGAGCATATCATCCTGTCACACCATCAGTTACACATGGGTGTACAGTTAATAAGAGTTTCCCAAATTTACAAACCAGGCGGGAGTAACCAACTTGGAGAGCACTCCCAGCTCAAGAGAGATGGATCTTCTTCTAAAGGGTTACTCAGAGCAGAATCCTAGCTCCAGGTTAAAGTGGCCATAGAGAAGTTCATCTTTCTCCTTTCTTTACTGATAGTTTAGGGAGATGGCCTTCAGCAGGACAAACTCTTTCTCTGTGAAAAGCACAAACCTCAAACACAAAAGCCCGAGTCATTAAGCAAAAGATGACAAACTTTCTGTCCCGAAGTAGTGTGAGTCATCTCACCACAGTGTCATATAAAAGTGATACAAGGGTTTCAACAAAGTATTTAATAATGAAAAATTGAAATATGCATAAAAATAAATTGGAAAAGCCAACGGGCACTATCACAACTGCTGTCTTCCACACCAAAGGCATTTAATCCAGCAAATCTATGCCATAGACAATCTCGACCACTTTGATATCAATTTTAAACTATATGCAAGAGGGAGAGATGAGGTTGCCTTGGAAAGGGGATCATGCTTGCAGAGTAAACGGACACCAGACTTCATGGGTTCCTGATAGATGACCTCAGGGAAATGGCTTCCTGCTCAAGAGACCTGGCAATTAACTCTGCATGCATGAACAAAATATATGAGGTTTCTCAACATCACTAACAACACCCTGCCCAGTATATCAAGTCTAAATTGGAACATCAAAGCTTCAGAGAAATAAATAAGCAAGCCATTGTATGCACAGAGGCTGCAGGGAAAGGGAGAAATAAAAATTCCAGCTAGCCACTACAGGTGACTGGCAAAAGCACTAAAACTCTTAACACAATCACATTACAATGCAACACACTATTAGCAGTGATTGAATCTTCTTTTAGCTCTTTCCCTCTTCCCCCTTGGTGGAGTTCATCAAATTGAAACGTGCAAAGTTTCACATCATAGCCTTTGATTGGAAATGCAACCCTTAGTCGTTGCAAGCTCCATCCCATCAATTCATCAATATCCATCTTGAAACAATTTTATCTTATTGTCCTTGCTACATTTTCCTTCTAAAACATCATTTCTTTTACTTCTCACCTCAACTTCATTTTTAAAGTATTTTCCTTAAGAATTACTTAAATAATATTATTATTTCTGGTAGCATTGTCCTTTGGAGTGAATTTCTCTACCTCAGCTGAATCAGCCGAAGGAGCCAGCAACTGCTCTCCAACAGAGAGCAGACATGCTGGCAGCTGCTCCTGAAAGTCTCTACTGTGCAGCAGGATGGGGACCCACACACTCGACCCATCAGCTGATCTGACAGACAGGCTGTTGCTCTGTCTCAGACAGTCCTAGTATGTACAGGCATACTATAAGAGAGAAAGATCCATCATGTGCATTTGCACATCAGACTTCTATATATTTCAAAAGGATCATGTTTCAGCATCGTCTGCCAGTTAAACAACTACAGAAAATATTCCTACTTTAAAAGCAATACAGACAGTACTTATCCTTATGGCTTTAAAGTAGACAGTATACTCTATACTGTACAGTCAGAAATTGTTATTTATTCTTTTAGAGGCTTAGCTGTCAGCTCCCAGTCTTACGAGTATCACATCACAGTGAGAGCGGCACACTAATATGCCTAACACAAACCAGATGGAGTGAAGTCTGTTTAATTCTGTCAGTAGAAAGCAGTTAGGAGCAACAAATTGCTTTATTCTGATAAAAGTCTGAACTCTCCACATTACACCCGATCCATCATTCCCCTGGATATCAGTACCTTACTAGATTAAAAAATTAGAAGGAGGGAGAGACATATGTCCAGGAAAATCATTGCAGTAGCCTTTATGTTTTGGGCTAGCACCACATGCAGTAGGCACTGAAGTACTGCTAAGCTTGGCAGGCTTCATTTAAAATACAGTGGCTGTGATTTTGCATGACAAATCATATATGGAAAACAAATCTAACCACAGCAGGTATCACAGTACTTCTGTGAAGGATACATTTTAAGGAGAAAGGAAAGGTTAACATCCTTCCCTTCCTGGAGGTGTGCTCCACAAAGGTCTCTCATATCCTGCCCCACTCCCCTCTCGGCTGTGGAGCACAGCAGTGCTGGGAGGCAGTAGGACCAGCTCAGCCAGTGGAGGAGCTTTGGGAGCTGGACCATGGCTGGTGAGGAGCACACATCCCTAAGGAAACCACACCTATGATCCTGCTTCGGTGCACAGCATGGCACTCCAAAACTGCCTGCAGATCAGGACTCCAGCTGCCTCCTGCAATGTCAAGCACTATCTGGAGAATTTCCAAAATTTACTGTGACTCTTTCTTCTTAATGTTATTTACTTCTCCATTCTCCTCACAAACTCAGCATTCCTTCTTCTCTAGCCGCATGGCAAAGCCAGCTTTGATGCTTTGTTATTTCCTGTTAACATTGAAATAGCATTCTTTTTCTCTTAGCTTTCTGCAGCACTTTTTACAATGTTTTCTAAACCTTAATTATTTTAAAATTTCTAAACCTTAATTAAAAAGGATTTCAGCGTCCTTTGGGATATCTAGGGCTAGTCTCTGCACTGTCATTCACAGGAGCTCACTCAACTGATTATGTTCTTTTCGTAAGTGCCTGCTAGAAGGAATGCATAAAAATCTTTTTTATAAAAGACTTACAAAATACATAGAGACAGAACTATTTAGCTCAGTGTCTTTTGACTGCTCTCATCCCAAATAATTTTAGAACTGTAGAAGTGAAAAAGGTGAAAAGCAAGCCTCAGAACTGGGAATGGAGTAGCCTTTGATTCCTTTGTTGAAACTCTTAGTAAATTACTAATAAAAAGGCGTCTGATGATCTCATCATAAAGCACATCATAAAAGCAGCATAAGGTTCAACTTAATAGTGTATGATAGCTGTGTGTTTCAGAGATGCTCAGTGCTGACAAAAGTATCACACCAAGTTGGCTGTAGAGTTGGGAAGAGCACTGCGAGATGGCCAGTCTCACAGAGTGACACATTACTACTCACTTTGTGACCAGCACACATTTTTAAAATAAGAATGGATGCAACTCAGAGATGATGCTTATTGCATCTCCCTTTGAAAGAGAAATAAACTTCTTTTAAAAGTATTACTTCCTGGAAAAAGAAACCCAAGAGCTTTCATTAATTTCAATCTCATTATTTGTATCTTTGCAAAAGCAACCAAATATGAAATGCAAATGCAGATCTTAAAAAAAAAAAGTTATGTGCCTGCTATCAATATAGAGATAAAAATTTAGAGAGTTGTCCTTGGCAAAATATTACAGCAAGGTACATGTGACACAAACATGCCAATGGTAGAAACTTGGAAGAAAACAAAAGAAGAAAAGTTGCTTCGCTTCTCTTCCAGAACAAATCACTTCCACCCAAAAGTCACATCCTCCACACTCCACCTAACACCCATTCCCCAATTTACCAATTAAATGTTACCCCAAGACATAACAGAGCACAAATTTTTCCTCAGGTGTTTCTTTAAAAGTTAATGCACTCCCTCTCACCACCACCTGTCCGAACAAGGGGCAAACCGACCCTACTGATTTTCAGTTCCATAAGGATTCAGAACTGAGCTCAGATGCGTCACTTCTTAAGACAATGTCCTAAGTCGCATAGATATATTAGTAGTGAAGGAGTAGGTGGGTGTAGTTAATGCAGAAGCTAACCAAAGAAACCTGCCTAATGATCTCAGCTAGCCACAGGTAACCACATGTCATAATTTGATGTTTCCTTGCAGATGGTGGCAGCCCAGGATCAATTCTCCCTACTGCAGCCACTTGAGAACAACATACTGGCTTCAACCTCTTCTTTCTGATCAGTTTCTGCTGGGGTAACTCCTGCTCCATCACCAGCTTCTTCTCCTGCTTCCATCTCTAGAAACAGCTCTCATCGGCTTTCTTCCCTCACTTTGCAAACTGTTGCCCTTTTTTCCTTTTAAATGCTTCCTGCTCATTCTCCAGAGTACCACATCAGAATAAAACATGTGTGTCCTCCCCATCTCAGAGCTGCACCCTGGGTTAGCTGACCTGTGTGCCATGCAGCAAGCCCAGATATGTACATAAAGAGATAATTTATGGGAAAACAAATGGCAGTTGACTAGCAAGCAGGCAAGCAGTTGTGTTGCAAATGGTGTTTCAGTTTCTGTTGTAATGATAAGTGTTCAAAACTCACAGATGTCAGACACCTGAAAATTACATTCGTATTAAAATATAGTGAAATTTGGAAAGTAAGACGTTTGGAGCGCTTGTCTAAGTCATCAGGGTGCACTTAGGTCACATCTTCATCCTTTTACTGGAAAATAAAAGCCAGAATTTACATTTCCATTATTTAAAAAACAGCAACAAATTGAATTTTTTACATCACTGGCTGCAGGTGGTAGGATGTTAAATAAATCATCAAGCCAATGATGAAATCAGAAGCATTCACAAGACTGTGACGATGTAGACAAGATGATAAGTATTCATTTCAGCTGTGACTGTAAACATGAGCATGAGCTTGATTCACAGAACCTGTGGTCCTCTGGAGAAGCCTTACTCTTCACTACCTTGCAACCTCTACAATCAATCATTCCAGACTTTGTCTCAAATCAGAGTTTCGAATTGCCATGGAAAAATGTATTAAAATCTGCTCTACACTTCCTAAAAAGAGTTAAGAAAGGAGTGGAGAATCATATCCGATCTGTACCTTTCATTTTTCCTATATTGTTAATGACATATTTCACTTCATAAAACTTCGTCAAGTAATAGAGAAAAGAAAGGAAACATCTCTATGCACCCAGGCACATACTGTGCATTTTATGTCCATAAATGCATTGAAGGGACACAAGACACTTATTACTTCTGTAACACAGCGAGGAGGGGGAGTAATTCTACCAAGCAGCTGCTTCCAGCTAGAGCAGCTCAGCTGGAAAGTAGAAGTGCCTGTCAAACTAATTAAAGTGAGAAGAAGCCGTCTCTCTGAGACTCTAGCTTTTAAGCACTGGCCAACCCACTCCCAAAATGTAATTTAAAAAAAAAAAAAAAAGAGAGACAAGTGAAAACAGGCTTAAGCATTGCTGAAAACATACCTCCAAGCTATTCTCTCAATAAATATTTTGGGAAGTTCATGAACAGAAAGATTATTGAGACTGTGGTGTGAGTGGGAGGAATTTACCCTCCACAACTCAACCAACTGCATCAATGATGATACAACAGCCCTTGAGGGCAGTGAGGTTACTGCACTGGCTCCATGTTTATAAAGTTTTTTTATTTAAGTATATGTAGAGTAGGCTGGTATCTCTAGTTCTCAGAAAAAATTAGTGTTCATTTTCAAGGATTTAATAATTAGGCAATTCTGTTTGAAGGCCAAATGTGCTTCCTCAGTACAATGTGTATCCTGTAGCAACATATGCCTAACAAAAAGTAATTGAGATTTGGGTTTTTGTAAGTTACTAATACACTTGATCCCAGAAGTGCATCACACGTTCCTTTTGACTTCTGTGGGAAGATGTGATTTATGAGAATAAATTTAAACAAACAACAGTTGCTTGGCTAGATGAAGGTTAAAGGGACTGGAAAGGATGCACCGATTAACTGAAAGCATGAAGGGTGTGTAAACACCAAGGGGAAACTCAAATTGCTGAAGAAAGCTCAAGAGGGTGTAACTCAGGGCAATGAGATAAATGTATGTGTTTTTAAGCCCTGAAATACTGGCTCATAAAACGATGACATTATTTGTGTATACAAACCGGTCATTTCAAAGTCATTGCTGTTTGTCATTGAGGACAGAATGTGTGAAAATGAATTAAAAGGAGTGAAAAAAATTTGCAATATTGGTGAGGGGAGTATGAGAGAGAGCAATAGTAACTCTGTGTTTTGAGGACAAGCCAAATGACATTATGGAGTCACTCTATATTATCTGCTGTCTCTACCACTGAGGAGGCAGCATCAGGGATGGGCGGTGAGCCCACAAGGCTCTGGGCTAGATACAATCCATGACTTAATTTCACATGACTTGCAGCTACATGAATTATTTTTTGTGGTTTTAACGGATAATTCTAAGGGGTATGCTATCTGAGCAATTGCCTAAGAAGTCTGAAAAGCCTATGTGGCCCTTAGGTTCCCCATGGTTACACATGAGGCATTTATGGAATCCATAAGCATGCGGTAAGATGCCAGCAAGGTATTGGGCCTCATGTAGATGATTTTCATTACTCCCCAAACTTCACGTTTTTTATAAAGAAATCTAAAACTCCTGGAGGAAAAAAAATTATATTATTGTATATTATTTATTTATTATATTTGTATATGTAAACTGCATGTTCAGACAGAGCTAAGAAAAGACTGCCTTTTGACTTTCCAAAAAGATAAATTCCTTACATCCTAAAACATATCATGTTGTGATACCTTTTAAACTCTTAGTATCTTCTGGGTACATATTAACAGATATGGAATTCTTATGAATAGAAAGGAAATATAATTGTACTCTTGGGTAGTTACTTAAAGCACTTTTTAACGTATCAAACATGATTTAAACTTACACATTCTATTGCCTGTACTTGCCCAGCTAGTGTTTATGTTTGTCTGCAACCAGAAAGTAATTCAAAGGACCTAGTTATTCACAGCACTCCCAAACATGCACAGTATTACCCTAATCTGTAACTAGATTTCAGTGAGGGAGAAACAGTTTTAAACTATTTTAGCACCTGCTCTTTCCCAAAGAAATGTGTATGTATCTAGTAACCGAGATTAAATAGCTGAATTGTTTTATATGGATGTATGAGAAACGACTGTAACAGGCTTCATGTATGACAGACAAGTCATGGCAGTGTCAAAGGGCTAAACAGTATTATAGTATGTAGTGTGCCTGGTGCTTTCAAATAAGCTTAACCTGTTCATGTTCCTCCAAGAAAGCCCAGCCTTGGCTTTAAGATACGAAGATTTTGGCAGCAATAATGACTGCTGCCTCCATCTCTTGTTCTCACTTCTGTGCCATGGTAATTACAAATGAGGCTCATGAAGAGGAAGGTTCAAGAAGGCTGAGGGAAGGCAATCATGGGGCTGGCAAGACATACAAATGACTTATATAATGTTTCTTTTTCCACCTAATTATTGTGTAAGAGTTTTTAAACAGCCAAATGGATTTGACAAGAATTAATTGTGTCAAGTCAATCTAATTTCCTTCTTCAGAGGAGAATTGGTAGTGGATAACAAGTAGCAGCAGACAGAATACATATAGAATTTAATAAGATTTCTATCTTATTCTACACAGCTGATACCATTAAAAAGTGATACACAACTGGTTGAAAAAAACACTTTCAAAGATTAGTTTTCAGTAGTTGGTGGCCAAAGGGAAAGAATATATTGAGTGGGGCTTTCCAGGGATCTGTTCTTCAATATTTTAATTGACAGATTGGCCGGTAGAATAGAGAATATGCTCACTAAATTTACAGATGACAGACGACTCCTGAACATGAATCAAAAAAGTCATCTTGCTACAGAACAGCATGTTTCATAGGAGGACATACCTAGTACAGCCAGTAGGATACAGAACCACATGCAAGGTGAACAATCTATAAGTTGCTCACCAAGCCCAAGTCTTCACCTGGAGTACTGGGTTCTATTTTGACCCAGCATGCCCTAGACATCAAAATTCACATGGACTAATGGGAGAAAATGTAGAAGACAGCCATGTAAATGAGATGTTTACAAGCAGAGATTGAAAGGATGAGGATGCTCTATCCAAGACAAAAGAAGATTGCCAGAGAATAGAATAATAATTTTCAAACACATAAAAGCTTTGCTTCAATAAGAAAAACAAACTTCTCTATCTACTGGGGATAGGGCAAGAATGAACAGGTTTAATTGCAGCAGGGGCGATGTTCGGTTAAACACTAGAAACAGCTTTCTAACTGCAAGGTTCATAAGAGTAGTGGAATTGATTGCCTGGGGTCAGTGTGGTGTGCCTTTATCACTGTCTAACCTGTTCCTGAGAGCCTCCCAACATCCCATTATTTTGGTGTAACTGATTCTGCTCTGCATCTTGCAGCTGGCTAAATAACCTCTTAAGATTTCTACAGTATTTTTTTTTCTAAATTACTTTTTTTTGTATTTTTAGTTCTTTAAAACCAGACTGTGAAAGCCCTGTGCACAGCAGCCAGCACTCACTCAAAAGGACATCTGAATGGCATTCATGCCAAAAGGCCAACATACAATGCTGCAAGTTAGAGTTTACAGGTATCAAGAATACCACAAAAGGGCATTAAAATGCTTTATATGCCAGTGCCACAGAAATCATTATCACCTGGAGAACTGGAGAATTTGTTATTTGTAAATCTTGTGATTTTGATAGTGAACTGAAGTTCTATCCCAGAGTTTGCTACCACCTGGTCTGCTTTTAATATTAACATTTGCACAAGATGTTTAAGTATCTGTGGCAGCATGTAACTGATATGACTGAGGATGGCAGTTGCCAGAGGCACAAGCTGCTGCACAAGGAAGCCAAGAATCTCAAACTCAGTATGCTTCATAGGAATGATCCTAAAAATTACAGCTGCTCAAGGGCAAGGGGTTTATTAGTTCATTTATACTCCAACTGAAATGCATTAAATAGTTGTGTGGATGTTCAAATCCCTCTTGGTCACATCCAGTGACGATCACTATTAATTACAGCTACCTTTCTGAAAGTGAAATCATTACCTGCTTTCTCCAAAGCAGCAATTTCTGAGGAAGCATATGTGTCTTTCAGGATTTAAGCACATTGCAAATGTGGCTTTCTTGGTTAAACCAGACCTGCCAAGGAGTGTACAACCTTTAACAGAATCTACAATTAAAACAATTGTTCTGTGTTTTTTGTACGAGACATGTATGTGCAAGACCTGAGCATCATGGGGCTGTGCCAAGATCAGCAGAAATGATTGGGACATACATTCTTCTCTAAGACCTTGACAGACACCAGCCTTTTGGAAATAAGACCATCACTGTGTCTTCAATCCCAAAACTGGACATTTGCAAAATCCCTCCATTGGGAGTCTGAAATGGGGAGGAGGCATGGAGAAGTGTTCATTCACACATCCCCAGAGACACCCAGCTTTTCACAGACATCTCCATGTTTTGTACACATATTCAATTACCTATGTCATTATGGGCTTTTATAGACAGGCAGCATTGCTGTTTATATTAAAATATATACACACAATAACATCTGTGGCTACAGATGCAAGTAATGCAATATATGGTAGCCAAGTCAACAGTAAGTGACTAACCAGCCAAAATGGCAAATTCAGCAGCAAGAAGGTATGAATTCCCAAAAGGTTTCCCAGACCAGTTAGCGAGTTATCGCTCTCACTCTTCATCTGGCAGTGAGTTAAGCAAGCTGCTGATGAGGAAAAAAGTGCTCTCTAAAACTCCACAGCCCACACTTTCCAAGGCAGGATGCATGGAGAGAGTGAGTAAGGTTCTGTCAATTAATCCAACAGTAAAATGGCATCCCATCTGCTCTACAAATGTCAAAGAGCTCCTTGGCACCTGTCTGGGGGAAAAAAAACCAACACAAAAGAGCAAGAGTTTACCACAGGTTTAAATGTTCCTGTAAAACAAAGGACTCTTTGTGCTAGAGCTTTCTGCAGCAAAAGTCATTTGGAAAGGTTTGGAATTTTTTTTGGAGTAGGATTTTATACCAGAGGGTGAATAAAGGGAAACCCTTTCCACATTTCTGCCTTACCACAAAAGTCAGAGTGAATTTTGTAACTTTGAAGGTGCAGTAATTGTAGCTAAAGACTCCACTGGTAGGAAAACACTTTCCCCTCTCAAATACAAATTTTGAAAGAGAAATGAAGTTGGAAACTTCATTTTATGTATCTCATTTCCCTGCAAGAAGGGCCTAAACACAGTCCTAGTGCAAAAGCTACCACACCAATCGTAAATCACCCACTCACTTCCCCGGAAACATGAGCAGTGGAAAGGAGCAATAAAAAGTTTGGTTTCTCCTTCAATATCCAGGCAGGACAAGGAGAGCCAGTCCGTTCTCCCTGCTGCACTGAACGGAGACATGGTCTCTTCCGAAATCCCAGTCCTCCACTCCTGCATCATCTCAGCATTAGCTGTTTATGCTCACTTTAAAATGTCTGATAACCAACCTAATATGCACAAAACACAGAAAATTAGTATTGACGTGGATACAAGAAATTACCAAAGCGTCTGAAAAAAAGTTTTTTTTCCTTCCCCCCCCCCATCTTCTCTGTTAAAAAACAAACTCAGTTTAAAATCATCAGTGCTTGGACTTTATCACAGCTGACAATTACCTTGGCAGCTGTGAAAGGGAGCCCCCTCTTTCTGAAGCAAGTTGTTCTTACTGCCTAAACTGCCACAATGACAGCCATCCACAAGTTAAGATATTATAATTCTTGCAGTAATATAATGAGTGGCAATGTTACCAAAATTAGAGTTACCAAAGTCAGAGGAAGATATGACGTAAAATGGGAGCTTTGTCTACACATAAGATTCTGGAAAGTCTAGAAGTAAATGGGACAGGAACAAATACAGAATTAGGAAATTACAAGTAGCTGGACCATGAGGAAATTTTTCATGACAAGTGTCTGCCCAAATAGGTCTTTTATGTTGTTCCAGTTTCTTAAAAAGTTTTGTTACTTCTCTAAATATTATTTAGCATGCATTTAGTGTTTACTACAGGAGCATCTGGACACCTCAACTAAACAAGATTTTTCCTATTATACTAAATACTGGATATAGATTAAGAGCATTTTCATTCTACATTTGAGTCAGGAATAGATGGTGAAGATGCACAAAGATGAAGTAATTTGCAATGGGAAACACAGCAAGTAAGTAATAAAGCCAAAAAGGAAATCAGGATCTTCCTAAGTTGTGGTCCAGGGCACTGCTGACTGGACCATGCTGCACTCCTTGTGCTGTAAATAATCATGCACCAATCCAGACTGCACATCACATGCTCCATGATTCTAGGAAAGCAAAGATATTTTAGGAAGTGATCTGTTTTGCTGGACACCTTTTATACAGTGAAGCGTAACAGAAATAAACCTGCTAAAAACATTACAGCAACAACCACAGAAAATACACAGCTCCAAGGAGACACTCATCTAAATGGGAAGGGGAAATGCTCTGTAATAAAGTCTCAAATCATGTGAAGACATGCGAGTGTTTGCTGGAAAGTAATATTTCTGTACTATAAAGTGTATGCAAAATGTAGAGTTTCAGAATTAACTGAAATATCAAGTAATTTTAAAGTCAAGTCTTTTTGTGAGGAAACTTGTTATATTAGAAGTAAAACCATTATAGTCTGGAGAATTTTATCAGCACTATGATCATTGTGGAAGGTAGCATAGGGAGAGACAGTCATATTTCAATTGTATTTTCCATACAAAATTGTATTAATGATAATTATAGAAGTAGTGGGTACTATATCATAGGGACCCATGGCCATCATTGACTAACACAGTATTAAAGATGAAGAATCACAGAGTATTTAACTACAACTGCACTAATGCAGTTTTATAAGAATCAAAGTGAAATCTCTTCGTTTCAGGCTCTCACATATTTCTGGATTTCGTGTTACCTCCCCATATTGAAAACTATATGGCAATATGGTGAAAGGGGAGAATGAGAAATGAGACATTCAGAATAATCTAGCTCCCATGCCAACATCCATGGAGTAGACAATTGCTTTTGAAACCTCTTCACTGCTTAAATAGATAGCAGATGCTTCCTCTTATTTACTAGAAGCAATGAAGGTAAGAAACTCTGTGAATTCACCACTAATTCCTAACAGATTGTTTCTGAAGCTGTGATTTTCCACTTGTGGTTCATGGACTTCTGAGGCTTCACTAAGTATCTTAATGAAGTCTTTATAAAGTCATCAAGAAAATCTCTTAGTTTTAATAGCCTTAAATTCACTGCACTGATTTGCCTCTGTGCCTAGACATCTTTCAGAATACAGAAAGATTGCAAATCACTTTTTCTGAGTTTCAACCAGAGTCTGAAACTAACTAGGTAAGTTACAGTGCCAGAGCAATGGTTAAACATGCAGCATATGCCATTAAACAATGGTGCATACTAATGGCAGCCACTCTAAATTACTGGGACTGTTGCAAACAAAAAATATGTAGAATAATTAGTTAATCTGGGGCAGTTTAGTAGTCAGTTCTTGTGGCAAAGTCCTAACAGTCAGGTGACTAAGTAGCATAGAGGCCCTCAAATACATGTACACTGCACTAAACTGCACCATCTTTAAAGTAAGGAGGAAGAAGCAATTAAGTGGAGGAGGTGGCCACAATATTTTCAAGGAAACGACAAACACTCTTTTAAGACGTCACAAGAACTTTGTTTCCCTTGGTTAGAATCTTGAGCCTCTTCCCTTGCTGTTGTTCGCTCTTTAATTTATCAGGAGCCCCGACACGCCCTGTCTGTGTGGGAAGAGCTCATGCCCTTCTCCAGGAGCTTAGGCTCCTTAGTGACCTCCCTCCATACATAGTTCTGGCCTTTTTCAGGAGGGGCAAAAATCTTCACTTCCTTCAAAAAAATGGAAGAGGAAATGCCCAGAAACAAACCCACGGTTTCCTAGGAAAAGCCAGACAAATTCGGACAATAATTGGGCTAAGCAAGAAGGCACAGGGGCTCCCTCAGCATCACCTTGGACCCTACCACCTAGTGTAAAAGACCAGGCAAAGGAGAGGGGTACACATGGGCATACATGCATATGAACATGTTTGGGCTGGATGCAGAGGCTGTGCAGAGGACACTCCCAAGAATGCTTTGACTTCTTTGATCACAGGATAATGGCTCCACGACAGATTCCTTGCTATTCTGCTGTTATCCATCTAATGAAAAAAGACAGAAAACAACGAAGTGAACTAAATTCTCCCTTCCCAACTCAAACAATGTAGACAGCAATCAAAACCCCGGGAAGTGATGGAAAGGAACAAAAAAAAAGCATAAATTGAAGAGGGGAAGAAGGGAAAAAACATACTGGGGTTCACTATAAGGTCACAAGAGGGACAGGAACAATAGCAGCTCACACTGGCTACCATATTAAAAGCCTGTGTGCTAATAAAATAGCCATGTGGAATAAACCAGGAGAAACTATGTATCTTAATGCATAATAAAGTGTGAGATTTAACTGGCATAAGAGAAACTTTCTGTGAATTCACAAAACTGAAATACAATTGTAGAAAGTGTACAGCTTCTTTGGGTATTACAGGCAAGGGAGAGGCCTGCAGTTGTATTTCAAAGGTAACCTACACAATAGTCCCAAACTCTGGAAAGACAGAGCGGAAAGACAGAGCAGAAAGCCCAGTTAGTTTGGGGTGGGGGCATTAATAAGAAGAGAAAATAACGTACGTTCTGATAGTGTTCAACACCTTGTATGGATGACTGCATCAGTTATAAAGCAGGTTGAATAAGGATTGTTTATTAATAGTATCAGACAAAGCAGAAAGACCTCACTACCCACATGATGCTTAGACAAATGCCACAGGCCACTAAGCACATCTTTGGTATGCAGGTGAGAAAAAGTGGTCATGGCAGATGCAGCCTGGGCATGAGACAGGGAGAGAAACTGAGACCTTCTCATCCACAAAGAGGTCACCTGCATGGTCTGGGTTGCTGCAGGTTTGCCAGCCCCCTGCAGGGCTGACCCACACCAGGAACCTCCTCCACCATGCCTCTGCCCTCCATCTGTCTCAACTGCAGACACCAAAATCTTCTTGCCACACAAGTCTGGCAAGGCCAGTAGCATAGATCCAGGCACAACAGTACAGATGGTTACTGTTGCAGAAGACAGAAAAAAGGCAAGTAAAAGCTTATTTTTATGAGCCAAAAGTAGGTTTCACAGGGGCCCCACTGACCTTTCAGTCTGACCTAAATTTCCAGGAAAAAATGCTAGGGAACAAAGAATCACACACACTATTTGTAAGCACATACAGATTTTGAAGTCACTTGCCTTTGTGCGAAACTTTGTAAATTATTGTCAAACAGAGTTAATTTTTGTACGGTAGTACAATGATATACCTTACAAATAAGAAGGAAGTAGATGAAATGTATTTCTGTTTTTATATGGTTCCCAATGCTGCTTCACATGGCATATTCCTGAAGTGAATGGCCCATAGGAAACTGTCAGTGCATGTCAGTGCATGACAGGGAAACCATATCAAAAAGCGGTTCCTCATCAAACTGGAAAGATGCATCCAGGCATTTTGACACTATTCAATATTTTTACAGCATTCTTGTTTAGGAACTGTTCACATTTTGAATCTTGTAACCAGGACATCTGTTCTGAGGCTCTTTTAGGCCTCAGTAACCATCCTCTCCAAATCACGGCACTCAGCAACAACCCACAAGTGCCCAAGCGTGGAGAGGCCAGCTGAAAGTGCTGAAAACCATGAGTGAGTAAGAGAGAACCATGTCCTCTGATGATTCATCCTGATTTCTGAATTTTCAGATTGCAGAAAGCTAGAAGGAGCTTCGGGCATATTGGAAAGCATGATTAGATATACAGATGGATATGGAAATTGGAGAAATGGGCTAAGACAAAGGGGAAGCAGTATGCAAAAAGGACATATTGTAGCAAAATACTTCACTTGGGGAGAAATAAGTTAGGAGAATGAACAGGAGATGGGAGACAGCTGGCCCTGCGGCAGTTCTCATGAAAGGATCTGCAGGCTTCAGGCTGAACATGAGTCAACTTCTTTCTTGCTGTCATAGAAAAGCAACCATTATATAAAGATTTACTAACAGATGGCACATAAAATAAATCTTTTGCTCTCCTCAGCATTGCAAGACCTCCATCATCTGGGCTATGAGACTCATTGCTGACATTGCACTTCAAAAAAGATCTGAACCAGTTATGAAGAATCTAGAGAAGAACACCTTAAATAACCCAGAGGCCTAGTTATTAAGTCCACAAAATATGTGCTTCTAAAAAAACCAACTGCCTGGGAGTTAGTGCTAGCTCAGTTGGAAGATCTTCAACCTAAGAATTTATGACAGTTGACATTTCCTTGCCCCTCTATAAACGCATAGTATTATATGGACAATTTATTTTTTTTTTTAATGGAAATGGAGAAGAAAGCAGGGATTTTTAGCCCTCTTTATTTTACAGTTCATGAAAATAAAATTTCAGCATATTTCAAATACTGAAAAAACCCAGCTAGCATAAAAAATATATAGGGAGGGAATTGCTTAAAGTAGAATTCTCATTATTGAGGAAACCTAACCTAAACTTATGCAGCTGAGACCAAGAATACTGCCTATTTACAACAGACTATAAGAGGACAAAAATTGAAAGTATTAAAGATGTTCTTCAGATTTTATGAAGAATTTTAGAATAATGCCCAGTTTCTTTATTTTTTTTTTTATTGTCTTAAAACAGCAATCTGCACTTAAGATATATATAATTCTCCCTCCATGGTGATATCTTCATACAATGTTCAAGAGGTATATTTCACATTCATTTAAACCAAATTTACAGAACTGCTACATGTATTTCATTTTTATTCACTTTGTCTACTTTCTGTGTTCAGAGAAATTTAGTGTCAGTCCCTTTAGGGCACAGCAGTTCCCACTGAGGCAAACAGCATAAGTCTTCAGCAACCAGAATGACTTGAGTCCTACTTTTGTAAACATAATTTTCCCTAACGAGTGTTCTGAAAGTATAGGGACTTTGAAAATATATTTTCAGTACTTGTCGAGGGGGATGCATTCTGTATTTATCACCACTGAAGGAACAGTGAAATTGAACAGTCCAGATTTTTTTTTTCATTTAAAATTCTTCTATAACAGAATATTACCCCAATATGTGAGATGATTAGACTTGTGGAAATCCACTTATTTAGTTGGAACAGGAGTCTTTTCAGGAACTTTTCAAATAGCTTGGTTCAGCTCTACACATAATTCTAGGAATTAAGAATCTTAAACTCAATTTTATACCATCTATTATAAAGTGTATATACTATAAAGTACTATAAATTATACTTTATACTTTAAAAATTTTTAGAATTTATTTTGCTGACAATTAGTCTGATTTTTTTGAAAACTAGGCATATAATTGAACAGCATCTGAGTTAAAAGTTACAACTGGCTTATATAAAAGGCACTGCCACAAAAATAGTGACAAGTCCTCATTTCATGCCAACAAAAATGATATTTTCACAAGCTTTCACAAACAGAAAGTTTGTAAATCATGCAAATGTTCCAACTGAAAACCAAACATTTTCTCATTTTATTTTCCTAAAGCCCCTTGGTTTGACACCTAATTTAATCCCCAGAGAGTGAGAAGGGAATATTCTGTTTTACTGTGCTCTGGGATCTTAAAGCTCAGCATGTTGCTAACATCCATGCGTCATTGGAAACAGGCCTTGGATGCCCCCGGGCACTTTTTTTCACATCTTGACTGCATTTTCTCAACTAAATTACCCCCACCCATTTGGCAGACAAAAGGCTTAGAGGTATACTCTGATTCAAAGGCTTTCCTTTGTAAGGGAAAGTCACTCTTAATTGAGATTTCATTTCTTGTACCATCTCCGGGAAGTACTAACAGCTTCAGTCACCCAGTGAATCACAGGAGTTTGTTTTTTTTTTCTCCAATACGGGTGCCCTGAACAGAAAATTAGATCTAGACTAAGTGAATACATAGGAGCAACATTCAGTTTCTCTTGGCTCTAAAACAATGTGAATAGGTGACTAATTAGAAGAGGTAGCAAGTGAGAAACGATCTGAATTCAAGATAAATTCAAGAAGCAAGTTTTCACTCGTATTTAAAGCAGAGAGAGAAAAAAAACCCTGCAAGACTTTTTATCCACATCCTACTGCTCAAAATTTGTATTTATTAATCTCTTTCCATTCAATTTAAACATTCTTCACCTTCATATTTATCCACAAATTTGATTCTAAGGGATAAATTAAAAGTATAACACTAAAATCTTACCTGTAAGGATAACTAACTGTCTAATTTAATGTCTTACCTTTATGACAGGTAGAGAGTAAGCAGCAGAACTGTTCACAAAGAGTAATATCAGAAGCATTGCTTCTACTTCTCTGGGGAAAACAGTTTGAAAGTAACTATTCATTTTCAATCAAATATTCAATGCCACTAAATTCAGCTATAATTAACCATATGATAAATTTCTAAAAAGCATCAGTGTAATCTGAATGAGGATGGAGTATAAGGATGAGTGTATGAGGATGGAGTGATCTCAGTGACTTACCATCTGACCCCACAGAACAGCAACTGCCTATATAGTCAATTCTTCTTTACAGCCTTGACTGTTCTCCAAAGCATTTGTCCACGCACTTCTCCATCAACTTCCAGAGCCAGCAAGGTGAAAAACCCCATCAGCACTTCATACTCCAGAAGAAAAGCACCAGCAAGCCAGTCTCATTCCCGAGGAAGAGCCATGCCTCCTAAAAGCACTGGGTAACCACTCCCTAAAGTATGGAAAAGTATATTGACGGATACATACAAAGGCTCAGAGCAGCTGAGCTAAAGACCTTGCTGACTCCCCAGCACTACATTTCAAACAAAGGCAGAGCCACCCAGCTGCAGCCCTCTGTTTGACAAACACCTTTTTCCTTTTCTGCTAGACATGTGTCACTTCCACCACCGCGTGCTGGCTACCCACTCTTGCTGACTGGTAAAACACTGGTGAGGAAGGTCTGCGCCTGGAATGCAAGGGCTCTCTGGCTTGAGAGGGGAGCAGCCTCCTAAGCTGCTCCCTGGCATCATCCCAACATCACCCCAGCATCACCCTGAGGGTACCTCTCACCTGGAAGTTGTGGTTTTGGCCCTGGTGCCCAGCCCGGGCTGGCTCCTTCACAGCTTCCCCCCCCCCAGCCTGGACCAACCCGAGTTCTGCTGGTTATGAAAACAGCTGATAAGGATTGTACTGCCAATTTGTTGTGGCACTCTGAATCTTATCTAGGACTAAATACAGCAGAAGCTTTGTAACTGTGCAAATGAAGGTGAACTTGGAATGCAGAAAGCAAGCAAATGTGTTGAAAATTGTGACTTGTTTCTACATATACATATACAGACATATTTCCCTTAGGCATATGCCTGCACACACTCATGAAAGATTTTAAATGTTAGACCTTTAGAAAGGTCCCTGTATATGATTTTCCAAAATACATTTTTAGTTCTATTTGGAAGCAAATTAAAAACGAAAACATTCTATCAAAGACATATATCACTATGAGTTCAAAAGGGGTAAAATAATTTTGAGATGGAGTGCCATATATCAAGTCTCTCCACACTGCTGCACGTCACTGATACTCTTAGACTTTGCCTTTCAGGTTGAAAAGGTCTTGATGTCTTTCTCACAAGAGCAAAAAGTGGCATTGCTCTTTTGGACACCGAAAGAGCAAAAAACCACTTTCTACAGATGATGGTGATTACAGTGATTTTAAGTAATTGCCTCACACACTATTACTTGCATAAGCTCACTTTTGCAGCTCAGCAATTCCTGCATTGCAAAGCTAAGCTGTGCTCTGGCAGCAGCAGCTCTTTCCAACTACTGTGGATGGCATTTCCATCTGCAGCTATTAAATTGGGCAATTCCTGGAGGGTCTGGTCTACACGAGGAGAAAGAGGGCCTGACCTCATATTGGAGGGACAAACAGCGCAGGCTAGAACTGCACAAATCCCAACCCCAGCAACCATCCCTACTGCTGTGAGAAGAGGAATGATGGCTGAGATTGAGTGAGATGCATATTACAAACAGCCACAGTCCTCATGCTCCAGGACAGGAATTTACAACCACATTTCTACTCAGTGCCAGTGACCTTGGGGCCAAAGTGAGCAGGAGCAGACTGAGCACAATGTCCAAGGGAGACAAGAGGTAGAAGCACCGAGGGAAAGGGCAGCAGGTGGGCTGAGGATGCAGGAGAGTCAGGGGCTGTGCCCAACAGCTGAAGATTCCTGGCAGGAAAAACGTGGGAAGGAAGCAGGAAACAAGCTGTTGCCTGTTCTCAGGATTTCATTTAAAGTCTTGAGAATCTCCTGTTTTCATTAAAAGACAAGGAAAGAAAACCCCCTTGTTTACTCCTTCTGGTATCAGAGAAAATGATTAAAGTGAGAAAACTTAAAATGCTTCCTTATGCCTCCACAGGGTTTGAAATTTAGAAAGTAAATATGAAGACTTTAACAGTCTATTTTTAACCTCATGGTTCAGTCTGATTCAAGTATTTAAAATGTTTGTATATGGCCACAGAGGGAACAAATCCTTCTTAACTAGACTTCCATCTGCTTCATGTTTGTGGATGAATTTTATATATGTTTAATAACAAATATCCAATTAGACATGAGTGTGCATCCAAAAATCTGGTACAACCACCCCACACTAGGAAATCAATAGCAGGAAATGGACAAAAAAAGTACACCGTCTTATTTGTATGGCAATGTCAGACAGAGACAATTTTTGGGTTTCAAGTTGATCAATTTCCTCACTGAAAGCAAAGCTTTACAACCTCTGCTGAACAGCCACAACATCAGAAAGAAAAGGCTTAAGCTTCCAAATTCTGAGTATGAGAAGGAAGTAAGTTAGTGAATCACCTTTAGCTGTTTCTCCCACCTTATATCCATTGAAAATAACAGATGCATAATATATTTCCTGAGGAAATTGTATTGCCATCAGTCTCGTGTAGTGCACTGCTGAGGACAGTCTCACTGCATATGCCGCCTCTGCTATGCATCGGACAATAAAGACATTGGGAGAAAGGGACTGAACTTCTCCCAGGGCCACACAAATTGTTCCTGCAGCTGAACATGGTGTCCCTGTGCCAGCAATTCTGTATGTACCCCATGTCATCCCAGTATGGGCTTCTCTAACCCCTGTATGCCATCTGCATCCCTGTGTCCCATGTACCTGGGTCTGTGATCATGAGGCATTGATCCATGTGTGACCCTTTTCCTCCTATTGTGCCTCCATTCCTTGACTGTCACTGGATGCTACAGCCTGTCCTGGATACAGTATTTGTGTGTTCCCCCATCTTCCCCCTCCACATTTCCTGACAGGGACACTTAAATGCCCTCCTTAGCAGGATCCGTGTCTGTTCCCATTTGCCTCTCTTGCTGAATGCCTTTATGAGTTCTCTTCCTTATTTTTCCATGTCTCTCAGACAAAGATCTTTTAATGCATCTGACTTGCCTATCAGAGTTCCTTATGCCTCCTCCTCTCCTCATGCACCCTCTTCTCCTTGCTGCTTGTGTGCCTCATTTTCCTACCTCCTGCTGCTAAAGAACAACACTCCTGGGCATCCAGGCATTGCGTTCTCAAACTGTATTGAGAGAAGTGGGGAAGCTGCTTTGCTGGTTGCCATTAATGGATATGACTCTCAGCCACTTATTTATTTATCTGTCAATAAAGTTATTCTGCTATCTATTACCTGTCAATAATGAGGCGATGCTCTGTGGTTCCCTTTATTCCTCTAGTGTCAGCTTGTTTGTTTCAGGCCAAAACCTCCAATTATTTAAGAACATGAACTGAGGTGGTTGCACAATGTTTATGCCTTTAAACATAAATCTATGCATTGTTTATGCATTTAAACATAAACATAAATGCATTAAATGCTAAATGCATTTAAACAATCCTGCAATGTTTAAATGCTACAGATGTGTAAACAGAAATGGCATCTAGTGGAATGAAAGATCTTCCAGACTGCCCAGTTAAACTGAGGTTTACACAGAGTCTTGAAAGTAGAAAAGGATTTACTCCATGTGTTCCCTTGGAAAATCACAAGTGCAGAGATAAAGCCAGAAATGGCATGGAAAAACTCAAGAAATTATGTCTCTCACACATGCAACCAGTAACTAACAATTTTTAAACATAGAAGAATTTTCTACCTAGTGTTCCTGGTGTGCTCTTTCCAGAAGTGGGGTCAGGATTGCTAATATGATTATGATAACAATGCATCTCATTTCAGTGAGGATGGTTTTATTGCTTGTCTCTTGCTATGGGTGTCAAGATCCAAAAAAATCAGTGTGAGGAGAGTGTGAGGATTTGAACAGATGTTCCCTCACCTCTTCCACAGGAAGGGCTTCCCTGCCGCCACACCTCCCCCCCAGACCAGGTAATGCCACAGAAGGTTTCATCAGCCAGATTAGACTAAATACTTATGCCTTAACAGGGAGTTTGTGTGCTTTTAGGAGTGTGTAACTCCATATTCTTTTGATGCAGCTGTGAAACATCTCCACCCTGTTTCTCAGGCACAGCCAGCCTTTGCTGGAGCAAGGAGGAAAAGGTTTGTCCCAGAATCCATCTTAGCTTTTCTGCATCCAGCAGACAGTATGCATTATAGTCCAAAAGAGCAGAAAGTACTCAAAATTCATCTAATGCAAATTTTTTTAGCCTTATTGAGTGTGAGACTTGCAACAAAATGCTGTCTGAAAGCCCTGACAGCTTTATGCAGCCCTCTGACCATGGGCTCCCTCCAGAAGCCCCTGCCCAGCAGGGATAATCAGGGCAGAACCCAGCCTGGCAGCCCGCTGCAAGCAGGGATCACTGCTCAGCTTGCCAAGAAGCAGCAGTGTGCATTCCTGCTGCAGCCCACCCAGCATCCTCCTGTCTAAATCCCACCTAGGGCTGAAATGAAGAGGGCAGTGAATACATACGTGCTGCTCTGTATGACTGCGAACACCGTTTTCTGGCTGAGGTAAACTCTGTACATTGAACGATCAATGAGTTGGTCATGGTAAGGAATTGGTTATGGCCTCTTGGTTATTAGTCTGCATAACAGTCCTGGGCAAATCAGTCATGCAAGCACATAAGACTCTAAGGCCTGACTGCTTTAAAAATATAGCTGGGTTCAGGGACCGGGTTACAAAATGGTTCCAATTTGTAGTGCCAATGGGACCTTAAGAATATCCTATAGGCAAGCACAAGCCCTAGGCTGTCTCATTTGTATTATTCCTTGTTCTGCTTTCTCTTTCTTTTTAAATAAGGAACAATACAAAGAATGAAAACTCAAAATCCAAGTCATGCTGTCAGGAAGAATAATAGACCTATTCTGTACAAAAATGCCTGTATTGTTGGTTTGTTTACTTCATCTGTTTCATGGCCATGCTGCTGTCAGAGCTGTGGAGACAAAGCCCCAGCTCTGAGCTTGCTTCTGGGTGCGGGGCAGGGAGATCTTCCCCCCTCTGCTGCTTTTACCAGGGTGGCAACAAAAGTCAGTGTCAGAGCAGGGCACTCCACCCACCCCCCTAAGCAATGTTGAGGGAGGGAGATGTGAGATAATTCAGAGGCATCCAGGCTTTCCATTAAATCCAGCCCTTCTATAAAGATCCAATATCTCAATGGCACATGGGGATTTATAGGCAAAAAGCCCATTTAGCATGCTAGGGAGTTAGGCATGGCTAGTACAGCTCTGCACATCTGTGAGGAGGTTTAAGGCTCACTGTCTTTCACTGTCAGGGCGTCTCCAAAACTATACTCTGCTTCACATCCCCCCAGTAATGACTAATGCACTGTTGAAACGTCTCTATTAGATTGATGACAAGGAGAGGGTTTTAGAAAGTCCCAATTCAAATAAATAACTCAACAAAAACAGTTTGTTCCCATACAGCTATAACAGCCACAATCTGCTAGGAACTTTCTCAACAAAACAGAGAATAACAGTCCTACATGAAATCTAAACAAAGATCCAATTAGAAAACAAAGGCAATGGGTAAAGGAAGGGGTAGAGTGCACAACCTACAAAGAAAGAATCAGCATGGTGGGATGACATGCATATTAATGGTGTCTGTTTTTTGTGGGTTCTGGTCTCTTTTTATATCTATTTTTAAGCAGTTTTCTCGGTTTCTGGAATGACAATTAAAAAAAGAAAAAGTTCCAGTCATGGGTTACCAAACAAGAAGAGAAATAATTATACTTGACTGGCAAGTTAAATCCCAGAATGAAGAAAGCAATTTCCGAATCTCAGAACAGCTTATGGAAGAAACAATCCTGCTACTTTATTCTGATAATTTTAAAAGAAAACATTCTCATTCTAGTTAAGCAATCTGAGTTTCTAAAAGAAATAGTGTCACAGCAGGCCGTTTTGACTAAAACAGGAATTGTGCATTTTCGTAATGGGTTTCTTTAATTGTCAAGAAAAAGCCTAAATCTCACACTGCCCACCCCCTCCTGTCCCCCCACCCCGCACCGCAGTGCTGATGAATTATCTGTGCTGCTGCCACGTGTGTACATGTAAATAGAGTGGAGGGAGATGATCTCTCTGCAACACAGAGTGTAACACAGAGCTGTAAACAAGGCAGGGACCCAAAACAAAAATACCAAACATTTTGATGGCAAATCTGATTTAGTTGAGCCAGCTTCACGCAATGTTAATTTAATTCAGTTTTACAAAAATATGCTCTCATGTGAAGCATTTTCAAATGCCTGTAACAATGTTAGTGTGAAAAATTCTTTAACTCATCCAGTTCATTCCTAGACGATGTTTCCTGCCAGCTACATTCACCACAAATGCTGTCTCGTAAATAGCAGCTGCAAAGGAAGGATAAGGATGCCAGGGTACACTTCAGTAAACACTCCTCAGTGGCTCACTATATCCTGGGCCAAGCAAGCTAATATACATTCACAGCCGTGTTCATAAATCCTCAAATGAAGTAGCACTTTGCTTTCGTAACTTCCCAGAAGGTGAGGACAGGAGATTAAGGGCATGCCCGTACTTAGTGCTGCCTTTGTGGAAAGGGACTCAGCCAGGTGCAGCCAGCTGGGCCAGTGAAGGCGTTTGCCTCGTGTGGCTCTTGTTGTGCTGCAGCACGTTCTTGTGGTAGCACGCTGGGGCACATGGGGGTGGGCACACTCCCTGGCCACCCATCCTGGGCTACTCAGGTTGTGCCCTGCCTTTTGACTGGCAGCACTGAAGTGCTCAGGCTCAGAAATTAAACCTAGCTGTTCTCATGCCTCTTCTTGTTTCCTCACCTGGCCCATGTAGTTTTCTGAAGCCAACACCTTTCCCCATAGGCTGCCAGGCAGCAGAGACGAGAGAGGGGTGAGGGCCATCTTCTGCCACAAACAGCCTGGCTCAGCACATACTGCCTTGGCAGCACCATAACAGCACCTATAAAGGATGAGGCTGCTATTGAGCAACACTGCCACAAGATCTTGTCCAGAAGTGGCTCCCTAGGCAGGATGGCTGGAGCCGGACAAGCCACAGTGACCAGCCCGGGAGACTACTGCAGGCGCCAAAAAACAGAGGGAGAGACAGGGTTTCCAGGAGCCACACCTGTGGGGGTAAACACACTTGCAGGGCAGGCAGGCCTCCCTGGGGAAGAGATTGCTGCCTGCTGGCGTCACTGCCTCTCCACCAGAGGTTATCAGTCTTGCAAAGGCACTAAGGAAACTGCCGGTGTGAATGGCCCTAATCTGCTTCTTCTGCAGCCCCTGATAACCTGGGGAGGGGCCAGGCAAACAGGACGCTTGTCCAGCACCACAAGAAGTTGAAGGAAAACTGCCTTTCATCAGCACAGAGGATGCAAAAGAGCAGGATCTACCCATATCCCGATGGAAACGTTATTCTACAGCTACAATGACCAAACACCCTATAGAGCACTCACAGTACAAGTACAGCCCTTCCTAGTGGCTCTAGCCGACCCCAGTTCATGCAGGAGCCAGATGGGAGCTGCTAGCAGGCATGCAGTGCTATTGAGGAGCTCATTATTCTCATATGGCTGCTGACTTTATGCTACTGAAACCTCCCCTGACTCATCCCTGGTATCTCCAGTTATACAATTGTTTCCCAAGATGGCTGTGTGCCAATTTGTTTGATTAACCAGGAAGTGAGCATGTTAGGAAAACTGTTGCCTGCAAAGAGAAGAGACAGAAAAGGTAAAGAAAAACAGCATCATGAGGAAGTCATATGACAGCTTCTGTCACACAGGAGACAGTTTGGAGTGATTGAAGGCCCAGTCCATAACAATACCAGAGGAATGAAACGAAATTTTAAAAATTTAAAAAATAAAATTAAAAATTAAAAATAAAATTTTATCACTTTCCCCCAAGAAATAATGAGAGGTCAAGACGCGGATACACCAACATACTTCCAGAAGCTCACAGGGAGAAGAACACATCTAATCTTGTCACATCATGGCAATAACCAAGTGAAATGCACAGGGGAAGAACAAATAGCAAAAATTGACAAACTTTTGCTTCAGAAAACCCTGGTACATCAAACTTAATGTTGAGCAAACATCAGCTCCACCTTCCCAGCAACAGTCTTGGACAATAAATGGGAGGTGTCCAAATGAGACCCAGGTGTTGCTAGTACACCACCAGTGTCTATATGGGCTGAGGTGATACCCTGGTCATTAGTATTTGCACTCCATTAATTAAACTACCTAAACTCATATACAAAAGAAACCCATGCTGCATGGCTTAGAACCTTTTTAGCAGTGATAGCCACAGACATCACTGGCACTGCTTGAATAATACCTTGTGACAGAGATTTTAAAAGCAATTGACAAAAGCCCTGTAAATAAGAGCCAACTTTCCCACATATAGCAAAACAAAGCTCTCACTGATAGGTACCAGGGGAAAGGAGAGGAGAAAATGTGGTGATATCATCACATAAAATAAAATTACTTTTATGCTGCAAAACTTTCCATATTTTTTTCTCTCTTTCTAGCCACCTCTCATATTTTAGGTTGAGGTGGTTGAACCTACTAAGGACCCCATTTCTAGTTGTGTCACCTTCTCCATAATTTACTAACATTTATTACCTAAAATATAAAAGTCCAAACAGCTCAAAATGAAGAAAATACAGGTCAAGAGAGCTGAACAAAGCTGAGAATGTGGGAGGAAAACAGTCCTGTGAGAAGCTGCTTCAGCACTAGACAAATAAAATCCCCTCTCCCTGGATACAAAGACATAACTCTTATTTATGTGAATGGGAAACATGCTCATGCACTGAGGGGGGAATAACTACCATAGATCAGCAGAATGACTGCACTGGAGATAGCTAAACCCAGACTACATGTGCAATGAATGTGAAAATCATTTTAGCCATCTGGGCTATGTAATTTTTCACAGATGCTTTTAGAGATGGATGGACCTTGTTGCCTCTCTTTCCCAGACATTTCTTCAATGTTTGCAAATTGTTTTCTGGGGCCTGTAGGATGGTACTCCATAAAAATTTAGTCTGTTCCTTTCTGCCATCATCCCAAGTGTTCGAACAGACCTCTGTAACCAGCTTTCCTTCCAGAAGGATTCTGCAGAACACCCTGTTCAGTCAGATGCAGACACCTGGCAGGTATTCAATGTCCACACAGATTGCAGTACAGCTACCTCCAGAGACATCTTCAAAAACCTTAAATAGAAAATGGCTTAACTCAAAATGTAAAAAGTTTTGTAAGTCTGAGACATTAAAAAAAAGTAGAGAAAACATGCTAGACTTCATGTTTTGAAGTTTGTTAGCTAGACTTTAATCAACTGAACTTAGCTGGGGAGATGCTATGATTTTTTTTTTTCTTAGTCATGTTGTAGTTCTTGTGCAGAATATCAGGTTGGTGCCACACAGTGTGCTAACTCTGGTTCTAGGGCACATAGTACCAAATAAAATAAAATCTAGCTATTTGACATAAACCACTGAATCTGTTCAAATCTTCATTTCTGGTTTTAATTTGTTTTAAAGTATTTCTGAAGGATAACTTCTTTTTTCTGGCAGGCATTACAGTCTGTCCTCTCAATCCAGCATAAACAGCAGTCTGAAATACATACTGTTTTTCAGGTTATTTTGCAGGCTAATTGAGTAACCAAACCTATCAGGTTTGATATGAGACACATCTATGTTGCCAATCGATCTGGATCCTGGTGTTTCACAGACCTGGTCTTAATGGCATAGTAAGTAGGATGGATGTTTGTGGGACCTCAGGGCTTGCAGCACCCATTCCAGTGGTCACTTTTATTTACATCTGGAGGTTGCTTTTTAAGAGGTACAAAGCTACTTCTTGATGGTATCCAATGTTGAATAACCATAACCAGCATGGTTCATAACACTGAGAGCAGCTAGCACAAAGGAAACGGATCAGGGTGAGCCTAATATTTGTATGCAATGGTTTCTCAATTTTGTATGGGTTCTTCATGCACACTGAAGGCAGCTGGCAATCTAGGCCTGTGCTTTTGCAGTCCATGCAGCTGGGACTGTGATTCTTGGAGCATTTCTCTAATGGCAAGGATAGTTTAAACAGTCCTGGCTCCCCTTCTTCTTTGGATATTGGCGTCACCCCCACTCCCCTCAAACTGCTCTGCCAAAGCCAACTATTTACGCAGCTGTGTGGTAAAATGCTTCAAGAGCTGATCTGGGCAGGGAGGAAAAAAACCCAAAAAAAAAATTCTAGGCTATTTTTCCAGCTGGATCACTTATGTGATCAGGTACATCAGGAAGCCACATGAATACTTTAGGCATAGCCTAGGGTGGAAAAGAGGAAAGAAGGCAGGCTGCTCTATGGGAGGTGTAATTCAAACAGTAAAAAACCTGGATGTGGAGCCACAGCCAAAACACTCCCCTAATGTCCTTGAGAAGTGGGATTTGTGGGCACAGTTCAGGTCTTCATTAATAATAGCTGAGCCCCCTTTATAATGTTTCTCTCCTTCTCATGGGGGTGTGTGGGGAAACGGGCTTACACGGTTCTGCTGGCATGAAGTTAAAGCCTGGGTATGGTTTTTATAAGCTTGATAATAGCACCCTGTGGAAACAGGCCATGACTGCAACCACGGCAGTCTCTAACTGCATCTTTAAGTGGCATCCCAAGTCTGCCATATGGATATTTTTGAAGGGCTTTGAAGCAAGAATGATCACTGTTATTAAGATTAAGCAGTTTTAAAACTTTTAAGCTCCAGCCATTAATGAAACAAAACTAGGTAAGCATTGTATATACATCTTCAGCTAGCTGAAGAAGTTGAGTCTTACTCTGTGACCTGTCACAGTTACTGTTGATCTTAGTGCACAAAACCAACTATATATAACAGGCAAGCATAACTCACTGCATTCCCTCCCCTTACTTCAGAAAGCTGTCTTGTGTCTACTTGTGTATGGAAAATCTATAGACTGCCTATGAGAGAAAAAATCTTTACCTTCAACTTCAAAACTACAACTTCCAAATCACTGAAGCTGAAATAACTAAAGCTTATCAGGAAATAAGTCTGTGACTCCTGAGGTTAGCCAAGCTCCGAGAAGCTTCATTTCAAGCCTCTTTTCCTGCTGCAGGGAATATTGCTGGTTAAAACTTCCCAGTATCTCCTTGAAGAAGGGTTCCTGTCTGTTAAAAGGACAGGGTGGTTTTCTTGTACAGTGTTAGAGGCCACATGACCAAGTACAGCTGAAACCTAAGCAGCACAAAGAAAAGGTGGAAGTCTGAATTTCCGTTCATTTGGGATATGGAAACACACTTTATTTAAAGGAAGCAAGAGGTGTTGGACAGTCCAAACGTTTTACAGCTAACTGACTCAGCTGCTCTAAGCCTTTGCAATGCATATCAGTTTTGCAGGTGGGACCTGGAAAACTATGGGAAAAGGAGAGCAGCAGAGATACAGAACAGAATGTGACAAAGATCAGGAATCCTCTAAAAGATGCACTACAATTGTTTTTAAACCTGTTAAGCAGCAAGATCATATATAACTATATAACTAAAACATATAACTAAAACATATATCTAAAACATATAACTAAAAACTTGCTTTCTTTCTACCCCAGTTCACAATCAGAAAATAAATCATAAGCACTACAAGCCCCTGATGGGCCATTTTTAACTTTTTTTTTTTTTTTTTTTTTTTTTTTTTTTTNTTTTTTTTTTTTTTTTGTCCAGAAACAATCACAAATATGCAAACACAGCACACAGAGACTCCACTTCTCTGCTCTTTATGTTGGCTGTCTTCTTATTTGGAAATAAAATACTTCTCTGTAAATAAACCATCACTCCTGCAACAATCTGTGATGTCTTGTAGCATTTAAGGACTTCTGAAGGAGTTTAAAGGTGACATATAAATTCATATTTATGTATGATTAAGTGAGATTTCTGCATTCAGCACTGAAACCTAATCCTCTCCAGGGTAGAATGCAGCAACTGTTCCCAGCTGGAGCAGCATCCCTCTGGCCCCAGTCAGCGCAGAGGTAAAAGTGAGCAGTGACTCTTGCAAGTGTGCAGGACCTGGGCAGAAGATGCAGCCCCAAGATACTTTTTTTAATACGGGGTTGCAGAGCGGGGTTTCACAGTCCCTGCAGCGGCACAACCCCCCGGCTTGCAGATGGTGAGCGGAAGGAACGCCACTTTTGGCCTCGCAGGGCCCCCTGGAGCACGGGTTCAGAACTGGACAGAGGAATAGTACTGCCCGGGGGATTCCTGCTCCCTGCTGCCGGCCAGCAATTCCTGTGCCAGTTCAAAACAACACCGTTTCTTGAAATATTCAGCTGGATTTTGGAAATTGTCCTGCTCACCCACAACTCTCACTGCATTGAGCCTGCGTTTTAAGATTTTTTTTTTTTTTTGGTCTTTTTTTGGTCTTAGCAAACAGATACAAGGTCAACTACATTATCTTCCCAACTAAATCTTACTGGCTTAGTATTTAAAAGTTTGAATTCTTCCATTTCTGAAAACATCACCACTTCCTGAATTTCAAAGTTATTTTAAAAGAGCAGGAGGATGGTGCATATCACTTTTACCTTGCATCTGATGCTATCTGCAAGTGCCTGGTCCCTCAGTGACTTCATCTGTTCCCATCTCACTTGGCAGAAGAAGTTTTGCGTAGATAGTGAGTTGGCTACTACTGTTTCATGTGCTACTCTCAGAAACCAGCAAGGAACAGCTGGTCTGTGTTGCATATACCCTTAGATTGTGGACATCCCACTCAAATATTGTAGCTTGCACCCCCCAATGTCCTACAGTGGCTTAAACAGCTGTGTAAAAGGTAGATTTCAGGGCTCTTTTTCTATTTGGAGTTTTGCATCTCCCAAGTATATGTTATCAAAGTCTTTGCAACATCAATAAACGCAACTTTTCATTTATTTTATTTAAATTAAAGCTGTCTTTCCCAGGTAATCACTATATTCAGCAACTAGGGATTAGTAAAAATACCAAATATCATGAGAAATGTAATAAATGAAACAGAGACAACAATATTCACCACTCGTTCTACACTCCCACTGTTGCTTTTGCCAGTGGATCTGGGCCAACAGTTTGGATAATAGAAAACATTTGCAAAGAGGTCTTCATGCATGAAGAACACTTTACTTTTCATATAATGGAATTCAGCAATATTTTCCTGACCGTGTGGGGCAGTGCTTCCCCAGTGAGGTTTGCTCTGAGTGCTTGCATAACCTTACGTGACTGATAGAAGATCTGCTGGCTTAGGAAACTACTGCAGTAGCCAAGTTAGTCCACTGCATTTTTACACAACAGGTAGGAACAACTGTTCCAAAGGGGACTTTTTTTTTTCTTAGGGATGTAATTTCCAGTCCCCAAAGAATAAACAGAAGTATCAGCCATTTCAAAAAGAAAATGTTTTTTTCCTGGATTCCTTACATAATACCTTTATGAAATTATCTTACCAGATAAACTTTGACATGCGAAGAACAGCAGTAAATAACGATACAGGCGAAAGTGAAAACCTGTATTTTTTTTAAGCAAGACTCAGAGATACATCAGTCAAAATGTAAGTTACTCTATGGAGTAATTACTGGCTTAAGACTGGGCAAATACCTTCCCTGTACTTACACATCTTATATTTGAATCGAATTGCAACCTGAGCTGTAAACTTCCTGTGTTTAGAGGCCTAACAAGAAAGCACAGTAGATTAACTGTAAGGACCAGGAAATGCTTTGATCCACACTTCAGGAGAAACCTAAAGCAAACATGCACTACAGAGACCACTGATGTATGTAAAGATTTTGTTGTTTCTGTTTCACTAACAATATTAACTGCTATCAAGTGTCTAATATGATTAAGGTGAGTGACAAAGGGGTGAGAATTTAGGTCAGATTAGGAAAAAGAAGTAATTACAGACTGCTTCGGTAAATTGCACGTTTTCAAACCATCTAGTTCAGGTTGAAATTTACTCTAAAGAAACCAGAGAATTGTCTGAAGTGATCTCATATTATTAACGCTGCATTAGACCCTCCTGAGAGGAGTCTGGCATTGCATAGACTGTGAAAACACAAACAGAGTACCTCATTTTGGTGCTTTCCCTTTACACAGCACTTTATTATCTGTCTTTCTGTCATAAATTTTAAAATGTCACCAGTAATTCCTTTGAAAGCTCTCACTTTTAAATTCACCTTAGCTTTGACAGTCTGAAAAAGATCTCTTGAAGACCAGAACCATTTTTGGTTTTCTCAAAGCAGTAATTGCAATGACACTCATGATAGTCATAATACAGAGAATAAATATGACTTCTACATGCTTGTCCAAATGTACACATATTCTGAATTTGCTTGTTATACTGTTAAGCAAACAGAGATTGAAATTACAAGACTGTTAGAACACTGCAGAATACAATAGAGTGTATAATTTATATGTATGTTCTTGATATTTATTTGTCCTTTATGTCATGTGGTCTATAAATGAATAAAGGACGAAAATCTTTCTAAAAGCTGCCTCTAAGGTACTAACCTGCTTTCCAATCATTTGTCATTGCTGCTAACTAATAAAAACATAGAGAGTGTTAATCAACACACATCATCCCTTTCTCTTTAGAAATGCTGAGATGATAGAAATCCTTCAAGAATTATAAATAAAATAAAGGTCTATTTCTGAAGTTAATGCATGAAAAAATAATCACACATCATTTGTCTTGGGGTAAAAAAAAACGTTTCCCATTGAAAAGGAGGACTTTTTTTTCCAGAAAAATCTTCAATAACAAAATCAGTATTCTACATATGGATATGCATTGATATACAAGATATAGAAAGTTTTGGTGAAATGGTCGACAAAAAGTAGTGATCTGGTTTATTATCTTTATTCTTCTATACTACCTTTGTCAGTCAAAACTAAAAAGCTACTCTTTATTGAGTATCAACTTTTCAAAAAGAATGCATGTTGTTAGTACTGGCAATGTTACCCTTGACTGTGGGCAGGATCCTATCACTGAAGGTGGTTACAAATGGAATTAAAGATCAGGGATATTCCTCAGCCACTCTGATGTAGTTCAACACACATGAAACAAAAATTCCTTCAACCAGACAACCAATGAAATAAGAAACAAAAGCCCCATAATGGTGGACAAAACCAGTGGTCTTACAGCTGGATGTAATGATATGGTTACAAGTGTAGTGTAGACATATCCATACGTGGTTTGCTGATTAATAAACCAATGCCTTGTTCTGACAAGATGCTGGAAAGTGCAATGGTGTCAGTCCAACAGGACAATTACACATGTATTTAAGAATAAAAATGTGCGTCATCTCAATTCAACTATTTATGTTATTACAATTTAACTCATCCTTAAATGCTGTATCCTGCAAGTTTGGGCTCTTGTTATGTTAGAATAGGAAATAAGACTCACTTGAGTATGTGGTGTAACATTCTGAGCCAATTAGCTTGTGCATTTATCATGGCAGATTTATCAGGGCTTGCAATGGGACACTCACCACTACACCCTGCTCAAGACTGGTGCAGCCAGCTCACTACAACCAAGCAAAATTTATGTGAAAGTTGATGTATTTTTCCACACCAAGCTTTCACTATCTAATCTAATCTAAATGATGAAAAATGTTGATTTCTCAGGGAGAAGGTAAGTGCCCATCCCTGATTTTACAGATATCCAGTAACCCTAAGTCTTGTGATGGCACAACAGCCACATTCCACTGCTTTTTGTTCCTCCCCTAAATTAATGATAACAGCACAGTACATTTTCTTAAAAAACCCAGCTTGTGCACTGATAAAGCATTCAAGTAACAGTTTTCTTCCTTTTACATATGTAATGCAGAAAGACTTATCTGATCTAACAGCATATCCCTGTCTCATCCCCAAGACAACATTGTCTCTCTGGCTTTTGTGCTCCTCTGCCATCACGAGACTCTCAGCAGTAGTGTCAGTGAGTCAAAACCAAGGAATGTGTCTTCAACATGATCAAAAATAAATTAAAGAACAAGATGAATACAACCATCAAAAGCTAACTTTCCATTCCTATTGATTTGGGGTGATCTGGATTTTCAGAGATGGAAGAGCTATCTATCAATCTGCTTCCTTAACTGACCCTCAACAACCCATTACTCAAATGGTTTGAGATACTGGTAATCTATTAATTCTACCAATCAACATTTTTGATACTCCAGTGTTAGGTGAAGATAAATAAGCCACAAAAAAAAAAAAAAAAGGAAAAAATCTGGCCAATTCTAAGACAAAGATGGTCTCATGGTAATCTGCAGTAATTTCTGGCATACACAAAAATCTGACATCATTTAAGGGATGCTGGCAGGTTCTCAAAACAAAACAAAATTTTGGATCTTTTAAAGAACACATCACCTCCTGGCCAATACAATAACTTCAACTACGAGAATCTTGTATAACATAAATTTTCTTAACACCATTACAATATTTATGATCAATGGACTTAGAAAAATGAAAGTGGCAGCTGACCAGATCAGATTTTGCTCCCATTTTTTCAACAGCTCTGAAAAAAAGGAAGAAACTTTCCCAGTGACTCTTGCCCCAGCTTTCCAAAATCTTTTTAGCTTTCATTATTTCCCTTACAATGAATCAACAAAAATCCTTTTTTCCACTTTTGTCAGCTATTTGGCTCGCTATCCTTCATGTGGTTTTAGGCACTGGATGTAACTCATACCTCCTGCAGGGAGTCAAGCTTTGATTCACAGGCTCATTTCCTCAAAAATTAGGCTTATTGCCTCCCACAGTCTTGTCCTGTCCCAAGCAGACCATCCAAAAGCAATTAACAAAGTGGTTGTCCATCTCTGCTAATGACTTTTTGAACTCAACATATATCTAGATGATTCAATTTTAATTTTTGTCACTGTTGTCCCAGATGCCGAGACTTCATTTTACATGAAAATGCCAGAACAATAAACTAAAATAGCATAGCAGTGTAACTTTATTCTTCGACTTTTTTAAGAAAAGTGAAACAGTCAAGGGCAGCTTCAAAGTGAATGACCAGATACAGCAAAATTCCCTGCGCTTTGCTCTGTCACCTCTGGCATAAGCTGATCCTTAAGTACATCCTCCTTGGATAATGATTACAGTATGCTTTACATGGTTTTAAAATTTTGAGATACTGACATACTGCATTTTAATTTGCTAAAATGAGGCTTCCTTTCATGAAGAAAATTAGGTCACACATACGATTAAAATGAGAAAGGGCTATGGAAAAACTATCTTTCTACGGTATTTTTAAATACATTTGATGGTTACCAAGTTACTTAACTACTTTGTTCTCCTTGTTATCTTAGGTAAAAATGGTCATGATAATTTGTTGGCTTGTACCAAACCCAGCTCAATTCTGAGTAAGAATTGTACTAAATGAGTACAAATATGTGTTGGCTCTTCAGAGTTGTAGTCTCCTGCACAGTAAGACCAAATCTAAGTCATAATTTAGAGTGTGATATGATGCTATCGAGGCACAACCATGATTAGAGCTGTTAGGCCACATTTTCAGCTGGAGGAGGAAGCAGTGATGACCATTGAACTGACTGAACATCTATTGCTTACACAGTTAGGTTGAAGCAAAAGTCATTGATGCTGTGCAGCACATATTTCCTTGTTAGCCCTGTAGTCCACTCTTTAGCACACACTATTCCTTTTCCTCAACTAACAGTGTCAGGTATTTTCAAAAAACATAATGTGTATCTTGTACGCCTCTGTCACTCAAAGGAAGAAGTTAATTGCTTGTAATTCCACCATATTTTATTTGAAAATTTACTTCCCATCTGACTAATTTCTAGTGTATCAGTGATTCTGATGTAATGCTCTTTAATGTAGATCTGGTTTTCATTCAGGACAGATGCAGACTATTTTTTTTTTCAGCCACAGATATAATCAAATCACTCTTAACATGGTGCATAAAAAAGAGAAATTGATTCCCTTGCAAGGCTTACTTAAGATTCTGTCAAACTGTCAGTAAGTTTTTGGAAAAATTAAGGCTTACATAACTGACCAATTTTAAAGAAAATGATGGGATTTGTTATGTATGCTCTTAAAAAAAATAAACAAAATTTTAAGTGCTGCCATTAGGTGCCAGACACACTGTACATTTTAAACATGTTCTAACCAGACCCTGTGATTCCGTTGTATAATAGTTGAAAGACAACACATTCCAGAAGCAGTTAAATGGTCTTGCAACCAACATCCTATTTTCAAAACGGATTTAAACACTGTTTCAGTTTCGAAAATCAGCAATGGAGCTTCAAAGGCTTTAGAATCCTGTTCAGCAGTATAACCACTCTTAGGTTTCTCCCTAGCATGAATAAAAGCCAAAAGTCCCAAATGGAATTTCAGAATTCCCACTTATGAAAACTAAAAAGTGTCATATATTTAAAAATGTCCCCGCAGTAATAGATGTAGAAATGCTGTCATCATATTTCCACGGGAGCATCCATGTGTGCTTTCTGACTTCCTCCTCTATGAAACTAGTCAGCATGCCTCACGGTAAAATGTGGAAAAAAAAAACCCAAACGTTTTATTTCTGAAATGTTGCATGATATTTTCTGACTTTTAAAAACAAAATAGACAAATCATTATTACCGGGTATAGACTGAAAAAAGTCACACAAAAAGGAATATAAAATTTAAGACAGGTCCATTTCTCTTCCTTTAATACATAAAAAAACATGCATTATAAAGCTATGACAAACATTTGACTTTCCATGCTTAAATATGAAACAATGAGTGTATTTATTATAGCAAGGTTACATCATCAATTGAAAAAATGGCCTATTTCCTTTAAAATTATGAGCAATGTGCCATCCAATTCCTTTACTTAAAAAATTTTTCTTTAAAAAACACCAAAACACTCCAAACCCCCCAAATTGAAAGGAATTATGATCTCTTTACTTAGGACTGTAATTTTTAGAGTCCATTCCCCTGGAGTGCAGGCTCTGCAGGCTCTAGCCCCACAGTCTGAGTCACATCTCCCTGGGCGGAGCTCTGCTCCGGCCAGTACAGCCTTGCTTACTCCCCATGGCAGGCAGGAGAAAGCTACACACATGCTCTCCGTATGGCTTCAAGACATGCTTGCCTTTCAGAGGCTCAGAGCTTCCAGAGAGGAGTTTAGACTTCTATCAGACTCACTGATGCACATGATAAAGTTTGTTTCTCTCTTGAGATAATCTCCTCTGCAACAGAGCTGACCTTAGTCCTATTTGTTGTTTGTGAAGCCCTTCATTAAAAAACCAGGTTTTCTCTGCATAAAAGAAGCATAAATTAAAAAAATCTTCTTATTATTTGCTTTTTCAAATCCAGCATTTGTTCCACAGGGCTGGATCGTGGCCTTGAGGAACCTCGGCCCCAAATGTCCATGGCCTACATCAAAAGGGACATGGACATTGTGAAGTGCAAATTTTAACGGAGTCTATCCGTGAAAAGGTCAGTGTTTATGCAGTGAAACAAAGGAGAACAGCACTGGGAAGAACTCTGGAAAGGGAAGCAATTCCTGTATCTCCATTGCTACACTGTAGATTACTGTTATTCTGTCATTCATCTATCTGGAAACACCGACTACTGCCAGGTCTTGATGCCCCAACATCCAATTTTTCTGCTTTGAAAAGCTTTCAGGCCTGCACTGGAATTTGCAGCTGGGAAGAATGGCCCATGAACTAAGTCCACAGAGGAAACCTGGCATAAGGCAAAGGCAGGAACATCTCCTGCCATCATGAACAGCTTGTTGGCCACACTCAGCCGCAGAGGAGTGCCAAACAAATGATCTACTTCCCCACCTCTCTGGTTTGGCTGGTAGACTCCATGTGAATTAATCTAAACCACCCAATACACTGAGTCTATTTGCTCTGTGAAGGACTGATCAGAAAAGCATTATTTAGATTGATTTCTCCAGAAAGTAGTCATTCTAACACTGAGAGATAAATTCTACTTTCATTTGCGAAAATGGAAAATGCTTTTTGATTTTATGGAGATTTATAGGTATTTATAGGTTATTTATCCTTTCCTAAGCATTTGCTTTTTAAAGCCAAAAATAGGAACAACTTGGTTAATTCATAACTTAAATATGCAGAACACTCGCGTATTTCTCAAACCATTTTCAAATTATTTTTCTTAAAAGTGTAGATACTAGATTTAAAATACATGTATAGAATAGCTTAGGTGACAGATGGCTACATCACCAAGAAGAAAGATTGCTTTTCCTAATGACTCACTGCATGGACCTCTGGAAAAAGATGAACCATTGTCTCACTTTTCCTATCCCTACTACAGCGGTCATAATGCTTATCCCCCTACCTTGCTGAAACATTTGGAGGAATGCTTAATTAGCAGAGTCTTGTGCTTTGCTTTAGGTGACATTCATGGAAAGGATGCTTAGACTGTTTTACCCATCTGTATAAAAACCAGATTTTATAGATGATGAAACTTTTTACATGTGTTAAGTGGTCATAGAATGAGTATGAGCCACAGGTGAGGTTACCTTCTTTCTCTGATTGCCTTAATTCCATAGACTAAAGGAACTAATTTTCCTGTCTGTCCTCACATCTGCATTGCTTTCTAAATAAAAAAAAAAAAACAACAAAACAACAATCCCCCCAAACAAACAACCCTCCAAAAAACTCAAAAAACCAAAATCCCAAAAATTAAAATATCACCCATCAATATACTGAGAGACCAAAGGTGGCACTTTAACAGCCTGACCTGCCCAACTAGTAGCCTTGCAGAAAAGCAAAGTGGGCTCTTGTTGAACATCAAGTGGAATGTGGGCCAGCACTACACTCTTGCAGTGATGGAGACTAGCTTTATACCAGGTTGCATGAGAAAGATAATAACCACCAGGTCTAGGGAGAAGTTTTTTCTATTTTCTCTGGTACCTGAAATGACATCCAAACCACTGTGGCCAATTTGGCCACACATCACAGGAGGAATACTCATAAAGTAGTGAGAAATGCAGCAGAGGCTGGGCCCAAGCCTAACATTGCCACATTTGCTTACCATGGACAAAAGAAGAGAGAAGGGCAATGTAACCAGTCTTCACCTACCTAAAGCAGGATCATAGAGAAGACAGAGCCAAACCTTTCTCAGAGATGAATGACAGCAGAACAAGAGCTAGTAGTCATAAAACAACAAGAAAAACTGATCAGACACAAGGACAAAATTCTTCACAGTGACAGTGGTCCAGCAGTGAAAGAGGCATACAGGGAATCAGCGGAATCAGTGTCCCTGAAGATAGTCAAAAATGAACAGGACCTGATACACCTTTGAAGTTAGCCCTGCTTCAAGCAAGCAGTTGGAACTAAATGGTTTTCATAAACCCCTTTCAACCTAAATTATTATGTGATTATATAATTTATGACTAATAAGAAGCATCAATAATGTTCCCATTATTTGTTCTCTACTCTCTCTCTCTCCCACCCCCTCCTTTCCCCAAGGGGGACATTGGCTCGCCAAGATGCACATAATTGTGCAAGAATATTCTCAAAAGTACACACTGTCCATGTAAGGTGTCAAGTATGAAACACTGCTGTTGGCAAAGAGCCAGATGCCAAAATATAAACTTCTAGAGCTCAGCTGGATTTTTGACTTGTCAGATCTGTGTCATAATTGCTGTTTATCCACATTCTTCTTTGCTGACACATATTTGCAGTCTTGCGGTCCCCACTGATTTAGTGGGTCATTTTGTGTCTGTAAGGAATTGCATAATTAAATATTGTGATTTAATCCCTTGAAACACATTAATGTAACTTGCCAGTAAAGTTAAGCATGGGAAAGATGACATTTTCAAGATCTGTATTTATGCTCTAGGTATACATGTTTAAATGAATCCAAGTGTCTTTTAGGGCTTGTCCCCACTGGCAAGTATATTTAAATTGAACATGATTCAGGAATAGCTCAGTAGAAAAATTTATATTCCAAAATCAGAACGCCTAAGTTTTGGAAATTACTTAAATGCCTTCTTGAAAGTACAAAAAATTTAGTATGAAGATAATATTCTTATCTTGCAATAAGCATATCTATCTACAGAAATTTAACGAGGAATATTTTATGTGAAATACTTACTCCTTCATTATTACTGAGGCAATAATTATCCAGACAGATAAACTACTATAGAGCCTATACCTGCAATTCAAGTTAAAAAAGTACCAAAGTTCAAGTACAAATAAGATAATCACAATATTATACTGTAGCACAGTGTCTAATGTTAAAGGTTAGGTAATTGCCTGCTTCAGTGCCTCTCAGGGCAAATAGAGGATGCCTCTTTCAATGGACTCCCAAGACTTTTCAGGCATTTCCAGCTCTCCCATTCCAGCCTAGGAAGATAGATGACTTTTTTGGCATCTTACAGTTGCCAGATAAATGCCACTGCATTGTTAACAAAGGACAAGCAGACTCAGGAGGAAAAAAAAAAAGTGAAAGTTAGACTGGTTATGTTTCTTTGAAGAAACCCCAGTCTGATGTTTTGTATTCAAGTTTCAGCTTGGAGATAGGCAAACTTTTATGGCTGAGTTATTAACTCCTGAAAATAGAGCTTCTGTAATAGAAATGCTGACAGACGCTTTAGTACAGCAGTGCTATTGGGCACTGCTCTAGTCATCAGTTTTAATGAGAGTTGTTAATATCACCTCAATCAAAATAGCTGCCCTGGGCTGACATCTCGGGCTGTGCACAGGTGGTCTCAGCCAAAAATGTAATGAAGGTTATTACATTATCAATGAGGCACAGATGTACATCCCGTCTGAACTCAAGGTGGTGTTATTGCCAAGCAGGCATCTCTTTCAGCAGGTCCCAGGTCTGTTTATATCAATATGCTGTTCCAGCTCAGTGAACCCAAGCACAACCTTCTGCTGCTCCGTGGCACTGCCAGTGAGAGAATGAGCAACTTTTAAGAATGCAAGGATTTACCACTGACATGCAGGTGGGTCACAAAAAATAAAGCCAAACAATAATATAGCCTCCGAACATGGAATTAATGCAATTGGGTCTGGACTGCTTGAGCATTTCAGAACAGTTCTTCTTTTTCACCAAGCACAGTAACAATATTGGCTTGGGAGAAAACACATCTTTGTTCCCTCTTCTTTTTCTCATCTGAAATCTGACATACTATTAATTGTATTCGCATGTTTTCCAAACCTTGCATTACACTTTGCTCATTAGTGCTCATGTTCACTTACTTCACTACACAGATCACACAAGCAAGCCACATGCCTAGTTCCTTAAAGCATCTCTTGCTTTTATAGTACATATACTCAAATTTTTCAGGCATCTCCTGAAAAATGGGATCTACAGTGGCACCTGGACATCCAGAAGCCAAATGAGCCATATCCACTGCTGAAGCCATCCTTCTTCCACTGCCCTCCTAGGACCCCAGCCTGAAGGATTCAGTACTGCAAGAGGACTGATGTAAATGAGAAATGGCATTTCATTGGGACAAAGAGCACATTTGCTTTAGCAGAGGATGGCAACAGCTCACAGATCTCAGCTGGCACAGTGATGTTACTGTGCTCCCCAGAACCATATGTTATACCTGGAAGCACTTAAACATAGGTAAAAGAGCCAAGAAAGCACCACAAATTCAAAGACCGAGGGTGTGTATGTGTGTGCATATACATATGCATACATCCACATGGTTAAGAGAAAGAGCTGACCAAGGTAGCCACTATTGCTCAGCCATAAATGTAATTCCTGATGAATTCTGTCTGTAGAACGATGAATGTGCTGGCTCACTCTTCATCTTTATCCACTTCAGTCTTTACTAACCAAGGCAATCAAAGTGCTGAACTATTTGTGGTTTCACAACTGTCCCTCTGTAACTTAAGGAATGGACAAAGGCGAACCCTCTCCATCAGACTAAGTCTGGAACCCCTAGCACTGCTCCAACATAAATCATAGATTCAATGGGTTCCATGCCAAAATGCCTGGCACTGTATTGTGCAGGTGATACCAATGATTCTCTGGCATTAACATCTGAGCACGAAAACCAGGCTGGAAACTGAGTCGCTACAATGAGAGAACATGACACAGAGCACAGGCTGCAATGTGACAGCGAAACGTACAGATAGGTACCCTAGATGTGAAGGTAGTGGTTAAAATATGGCTGTATCATTCATCTCTGGTACTGGATGCTGCAAGTACAAATTAAGCTCTGGTTCCCAAATATCCCCCCCCAAAGCAATGTAATCTGACAAGTCAACCTGGAAATTCAGCAAGACGTGAAATCAATGAGTTTGATGGTTTGAGCTTTGCAATTGGATGTCTTTAGATAATGATTTTGCTTAAAAAAAATCAGCCTTTTTCTTGTAAAGGATTGGATGACTATNAACTGAGTCGCTACAATGAGAGAACATGACACAGAGCACAGGCTGCAATGTGACAGCGAAACGTACAGATAGGTACCCTAGATGTGAAGGTAGTGGTTAAAATATGGCTGTATCATTCATCTCTGGTACTGGATGCTGCAAGTACAAATTAAGCTCTGGTTCCCAAATATCCCCCCCCAAAGCAATGTAATCTGACAAGTCAACCTGGAAATTCAGCAAGATGTGAAATCAATGAGTTTGATGAGCAATTGAGTTTGAGCTTTGCAATTGAATGTCTTTAGATTTTGCTTAAAAAATATCAGCCTTTTTCTTGTAAAAGATTGGATGACTATGATTCTTTACAGAGAAAGTGGTCAGGCATTGGAATGGCCTGCCCAGGGAGGTGGGGGATTCACTGTCCCTGGAGGTTTTTAAACTGAGATTGGACATGGCACTGAGTGCCATGATCTAGTAAATGGTCTGCAGTTGGACCAAGGGTTGGACTTGATGATCTCTGAGGTCTTTTCCAACCCAGTCGATTCTATGATTCTATGATAAGCAAAGCTATATTTAGGTGCTCAATACTAAAACTGGAAGGAAACAAGACAAGAGCTATTGCTTAAGCCAAGCAAAAGCAATACTGCCCAAGAGCACTGGTTTTAAGTCAGGAGATGAGGACTGCTTTATTTCTAACAAGAGTAAAGCTGCACTGCCCCATGCCTCCTTAGTTGAATGCTTTAGTTGAGAAATGTTATGTGAATGAAGATGCTCTTGTTCGACATTTCTCAGCAACAAGTATAGAGTAATCTAGTTTCAATCTTTTTCTGGTTACCTTAGTATGTTCCTGTATTCTTGTTAGTGTCCAAGTGGAAAGAATTCAATCTGTCTTAGTATGCACTGACCTCCCCCTTGCCAGTAGGCAGTCTATGAATGAAGGGCTACATTCCTTAAACCTGATCTCCGTGAGCATATACTCACATATCCTGATCTAAACCTGAAAACGGATCCCCACAAGATTTTAATATTCTTGACCCATTTATACATTTCCTGCAAAACTTCATAGCAGACAGATAGCAAAACCCACTGCAAGTGACCCAGTTATGTCCTAGAAGGAACTTATGTTGACAGTAATTGCTACAAAGGAAATAAATGTTCAGCTATCACATTCTGAATAACTTTCAATCTACAGCTGAAAGGGTAATGGCAGACAGTTGCTGCTGATGTTTCTCCACAGCTGTTGCGTTTATTTACTCTCTGCTCTTTTGACTGCCACAAATTCTTCACAGTGTCTCAGAAAGGGTGCAACAGCACAGTCTGGTTCATGAAAAAAGTCCTGAGAACCTTCTAAAGCACCTTCTCCCTAATCATTACATACATATGAAACAGACAACCCCAAACTTTATCTATTGAAAATGCAACAAGCAGTTTAAAAGATCAGTAGCAGCAGCAGTCACAGCTTCCTCCCCACCCCAGTATAATAGACGGCTTAGCAGGAAATTAGACTGGGATTTCCTTAAATGAAATATAATACCCTGAGTAGAAAACAATGCTTGTTTTAAAAATGTGTAGTTTCTGGCTCAGTTTTCTTCAATAATAGTAATAATGAATACTGTAAGTTGATGCTAGTACTTAGTACTGTCAAGGAAAGCAAAAATCCTGATCGTAGAATCATAGATTTGTTAAGGTTGGAAAAGACCTTTAAGATCATTGAGTCCAACTGCTACCCTAACTCTACCAAGTCCATGCCTAAGTTATCCCAAATATTAAACACCTCTAGGAATGGTCACTCATCTACTTCCTTGGAGAGCCTGTTCCAATGCCTGAAAGTGACCAAAGTGCAGGACACAGCACTTTGCCTTATTGATCCTCATACAGTTGGCCTTAGCCCCTCGACCCAGCCTGTCCAGATCCCTCTGCAGAGCCCTTCTACCTTCCAGCAGATTGATACTCCTGCCCAACTTAGTTTCATCTGCAAACTGACTAAGGGGGCACTTGATCCCCTGGTCCAGATCATTGATAAAGATATTAAACAGGACTGGGCCCAACAGTGAGGGGAACACCACTTGTGACCAGCCACCAGCTGGATGTAATTCCATTTACCACCACTTTCTGGGCCCAACCATCCAGTCAGTTTTTAACCCAGCAAAGATTGTACCTGTCCAAGCCACGAGCAGTCAGTCTCTGAGAGAATACTGTGGGAAACTGTCAAAGGCTTTACTTAAGTCCAGTTGGATAACAGTCACAACCTTTCCCTGATCCATGAAGCGGTTAACCTTGTCATAGAAGGCGAAAGGGTTGGACAAGCAGGACCTGCCTTTCAGAAACCCCTGCTGGCTAGGCCTGATCCCCTGGATCTCCTGTATGTGTCATATCATGGTACTCAGGATGATCTGTTCCATGACCTTCCTTGGCACCCAGGTCAGACTGACAGGCTTGTAGTTCCCCAGATTTTTCTTTTGATCTTTCTTGTCTACAAGTGTCACATTTGCTGACCTCCAGTTGATGAGGACCCCCCTGGTTAGCCAGAACTGCTGATAAATGACTGAAACTGGCCTTGATGTTGCAGAAGGAAGTATTTACTGAGGGGAGGGGCAGGAGGTGGACTGACTTTCCTAAAATTTTGACTTTTTTTTATTTCCTTCCACCCCGCATGTGCATGTCCTTCCTCTAATAGTTTAAAAATAAAGGATGCAATCTGTATTCCAGACATATCATATGAATAATTTTCTCTTATCGCAGACCAGCCACTACTGTCCTTGGGTAGCTAACAAACTATAGAAATTGCTCCAGCTCCCAGCTGGAGGAAGCATTAGGTTTATAAATACATTTTAACTCAACCGCACTACAGTCTCTCTTTTGCATTGTGACATTGAAAAGAAGTTCATCTGTTCATCTGTATGTTCATCTGTTTCTTGATAAAATTCCTCAAGAATTTAGAATCTGTACTGTCACACAGTAGACTGGTTACTGCGAGTATCCCACTGGCACAGGAATGTCTTTCCCATACCAACTCTTCTGCTTCTAAAGCTATGTGCTTTTGCTGGGATCCAGGTGTGTCCCTGGGGGACTTCACTCTGCATGGGGTCTGACAGAAGGAATGGAAGAAAAGTGTGTCTGTCCTCAAGCCTTCCTCAGGAGCAGGGGGTGCTCTCACCTCCCCAGAAGGAACAGCCAGGTTGGCATCAGCAGCACCATCCCACTTCAGGAGCAGAGGATAGCAAAAGAAGAGGCTCAGAGAGTGGAAGAAATTAGTAATTCACTGATTTTTTAGTTTTGTAAATGCCACTATAATATTGGCAACTCATAGTTTCAATGCTATTTATCAGCTGATTCATGATGCTGCCACGTTATTGACGAATGTCTGTCAAACAGCTGTCAGGCTCTTCCACTTGCGTAGTCCATAATGGTTCATTAGGAGATGATTTCTCATGGAAGCCCTGGACCTGACAGCTGGCAGAAAACAAACTTTGCCATCAATCCTGAAAGAAAGAGTCATGACTTTCAGATGTATAGACTAAAACTGGTAATTTTTGTATTACTGCAAAAATTCTTGGAACAAATGGCTCTATGTAGCTATATCAACAGTGGCCAAGAAACAGCTTTTTCCTGAACTGTGGTCCAGGAAGGCATCAAGAGTAATACTAGCCATCATAATTGGTTGAATAAAGGACTCTTATCATTACTCAAGCATAAGCAGGAAATACACAGGAGATGGAATCAGGGTCAGGACACTTGGAATGAATACAGAGAGGTTGTCATTGTAAATAAAAAGCAGACAAGGAAAGCCAAGGCCCATGGAATATACAAACAAATGCAGTACCGACTTGCAACTAATCACAGAATCACAGAATGGGTAAGGTCGGAAGAGATCACAGTGGGTCACCTGGTCCAACCTCCCTGCTCAAGCAGGGTCATCTTAGAGCATATTGCATATACAGACTACCTATTTAAGGTACTAACATTTTGCCTTACATTTCCTTACCAACTTCCAGGATCTTCAAATTACACTTTCCCTTTTCTCCTACCTCACTGATATCTGAAAGACCTATAGAGTCCAAGAACTAATAACCATTTCAACAGACCTATGAAATGTGAGGCCTTTTACAGACCTATGTAAGAGTAGTTTAAATTAGCTGGCAACTGTTTCAGTTGCTGGAATCTAACACTGTGTTAATTCCATGAAAAAAATAAATCATTGTTTAAGTATGAATAAGCTAACCAAAAAAGTGTGTAATTCTTTGTCATTTTTGATGGGTTATGGCCAAAACAAATTCACCTTTCCTCACAAAACTTTCCTAGTTCTGTTGACAATAGTACTCCTTTTTCTACTACTCCAGCCCAAGGGTTGTGTTTGATACCTTTCCTCTTAGGCACATTCAAACCACCTCCAAGTCTTGACACTATTCTCTTTATCCTCTTCAAAATTCATCCTTTCCTCCCCATCCTTAGAGTGCAATCCTTTTCTTCATCTCTAACACATACTCCTGGTTTTTTTACTGCAGCTTCCATTCTTCTTTCTAACTTCCCATGAGCATGAAGACATACAAATCAAAGTGCTGCCAAATAAACATGTGTTTCTTGCCTGAAAATTTGATCCCCTGTTTTCCTTCCTCTCCCCTCCATGTCTTTTTTTGCTCACCATTAGATTTCCTTCAGAATCATAACACATCAGCATCTTCCAAGCTCCATGTAATTCTGGGCCCTTTTAATTTATCTTCCCCTTGTTAAGCTTTCTCTTAACTTCTTGCCCCCTTCTCTGCCCCACCCACCTTTCCTCCCAGCCCTACTGCCTGCCAGGTTTTTGGAGTTTCCTTGTCTTTTGCCCCATATCACCACTTCTGTCCAAATTTCCCCAAAACTTCTGCTTCACCTGAACCTGGCAGATCTGCTTCCTACATGCTGCTTTGAAAACATATTGATTTTTAAGCTGTTATCCTCAAGTGCCAGGTACACAGCTGCTACTCCTACAAACACTCAACAGCAGCGAACTGGGAACAACACTGAAAACTGATTAAATGATATGCTAGAGGTTACAGCAAATGCAGCTATTCTCAAAATGCTGTCAAATGTGTGAAGCAAGCAAGTTGGAGGAAATTTAGAGAAGGAAAAGTGCTTCATATCCATTTAGTTAGGGATGTTTGCTGTGTATTTTTAAGAATAGCTGCTGTTTATTTTTCTGAAGAGTCACCTCTACTTCCTCTGCATCCTGCCTACCTCTAGCAAAATTCCTGAGTATACCACAGCAATTAAGTTCCCTTCCATGTCTTAACCACCCTTCTTCAGGGTACCTGTACCCCTTTACACTCTGGTAAAATCTACGTTGAAGCCACTGCCTCAAGGAAGCTACTCTGGATTTACAGCACTGCAAGTGTTCACACAAGCTGATCCATACTCTTACAATAAAGGGAACATCCATCTATGACTCCAAATATCTACTTAAAAATCTAGCTGCTTTATTGAACAATTAACATTAATCTGCTGCAAGTCCAATTCAGAAGTTGCCTGTTTGCATCAATACAAGCACGAACAAATCCATGCATGTGGACATTCAGGCTTCAGCCTTTCTCTGCCAGACTCCTGTCAGGCTGCTGCTTCTGTCTGTGAGTGATCACTAGGAGTCAGCCCTATACCAGACTAATATTTGTCTCTCCCTTCCAATGGCATTAGAGTAAGAACTTCAGCCATTGTAGGAGAGAAAGACACACACTTCTTATTTTTAAACTATTTAGGGTCTCAAAGGGTCAAAAATTGATATTTGCTAAATGATCTATCAATGTACTGACTATTAGTGGACACTTAAAAAGAACAACTAAAGGGCCATCTTTAGATGAACAACCTTAAGGTACCTTAGAGACCTTGAAAATCTCAGCCGATATGCCAATAGCACATCAACTACCATCCTTTTTTTCAACATGGCTTTTCAAATCCCGTTAAGCTGTATGATTTAATACCAAAGAACTGTCTACTTTTAGGACTATTGAGAGCCTGCATAAGGTACCATCCTTTATCCAAACAAACAAAAAACTTTACAGTAGTTCTTCTGACCCTGACTGTGGCAAGAGATGAGTTAAACACTGTTTGTGTTGCCAAAGGGGAGAGATTGCATTAATCCTCCAAGATTTAATATCTCAGGAGCTTTCAGTATTTCCTCTCTTAAGCATGAGGCAGCTGTTTCTCCTGGGAAGGTTTCTGGAAGACATCTGAGATGAATGCAAGAGGCTGGAATGTGGGATGGACGAAGGAATGCCAGGACAGGACTTCTACTCTCAGGCAATATCCCCAGCTCTCCATTTAACTGCTTTCAGAGCCCTGCCAGCTACTCAGCTCCAGCCTTTCTGCAGTCCCACCCACCCCAGAAAATCGAGAAAACAGCTAATCCTCATGTCAAGGGGCAAAGCTCTCCAGCGTTCACCTTCCTCCAGAGGCTGATGGGCAAAGAGACAGGGTGGAAGGAGGCCAGTCTTGGCAACAGTCCGGCTCTGACACATTCTCATATGGTCACCCACTGCAGCTGCCCAGGGCTTCTATTAGGAACCACACAGAGGGGATTTTTCAATGAACTCAAGATACCCAGTTCATAAGGTTCAGGCACAGAGTTTATATGCAGGGACATATATCCCTGTGTGTAAATGAAACGCAGCTACGCTCGTAAAAAGCTATAGCACACATTCTTGGGTGCATTAGATTTGGGATTCTTTCAAAACATATCTAGAATGACATAGAAGGATAAAAGAAACAAGTAGTGAATTGGGATTAAATATTGTGTTTTATTGTAATAGCATGCCTCATGCTCTGAGCGGATACTGCTGGCAAAGAGAACTGTAAAAAGGAAGTATGTGCTTTAAAACAGTGGTATATAATTGTTGGTTATTTTGTTTCAGAGGGCAAAAGAAGAAAACCTGTGAAAGGATATGATTACTTGCCCTGAAAATACAGTATTTACAACAACAGATACAATTACTTATAAACTTGCATCCTAAAGGGCGACTCAAAACATTTGTTGCCCAGTTCCATGGCAAGGAGCTTGCTGTGCTCTGCAGCAGCTTTTGCGGGAAGGTAGCAGTGCTCCTCCTCTGATCCACCGCTAGAGGGGAACGGCTTGGAGGGAGAGGAGGATTTCTCAGACACATCCTGCTGTACCAATAATAAAAATCCCTGAGCCATTTTTTTTTTTTTTAATATAGGTGGGGAAAAAAGGAATCCCTCCTACCTTTTCATGGTCTTTTTACTTTTTTTGTTTTTAAACATCACATGGTGATAACAACAGGACTTTATTTATGTGACACACTCACAGTTTAGGGTGATCCCATGAACAGGTCTCCCCCCTTATTGCCCTTCCACACCAAGGAGAAAAAGCTTTCATCAGACAGACTTGATGTCAACTTCTGCCAGACACATATCCTGGAATTGAATGTTTAGGGCTGATTTGGGTTGGTAAAAGTGTCATATAGCCACTTTCACTTTTCCCCTCCCTGCAAAGCGAAGCCTTCTTCCACATCTGAACTGATGGATTGTGTTGGCAGAGGGTTGAGGGGAAGATCCAAAGAGCCACTGGAGGCATGAAGACGGGAATGTGTGTACAAAAATGACTTAGTAAGAAATTGCCTCATTGTCTCATATAACACATGTAAGAAATTCCTCCTGCAGCTTTAATGATGGAGTGGGAAGCTAAACCTCATAGGAATTCCTCCCTCTATTTACCAGAATGGCAAGATATGGGCTCCAATGATGAAGTGTTCCATTAATATTAGTGCTAGAGGAAATAAAGTGACTTAATTGTAAACTAACGATCTCATCCTAATAACCAAATTCTAAACAGAAAAGGGAAGAAAAACCCCCTACTTTCAGCCATGCTGCCAGCTCATAAATTAAGCAAATGACATTGGCATATAATTACACTAATTAGTACTGATGCCATGCAAAGACTATTTATGGATATGCATTCACCCCATTTCTAACCCTAGAGCCTAAATCTGACGTAGTAGCTCAATCAGCACACTTCGGAAATTCAGTGTTATTGTTTATGCCATTGTGGATCTAATTTAATTGATACCATATTCTCATTAAATGCAAGGTCTGTTAAAGATGGTTCTTTCACAGGCCCCACAAATGAACTCTATTGGATTCATCTCATTACATTATTGCTCTAGGCTTAAATATGCATCATTAAAAGAAACAATACACAAGTTAAATATGAGGTTCTATAGATCACCTTAAAACAACGAAGTCACATATGTTATGGTCATAAGTAATTGGAATGATGCAGTGATTGCAGTGATTGTCAGATGCTTTTTGGCTTTTTCACAACAAAACAGGCCATCAGTGTCTGGTGCCCTTCATAATCCCACAAGGGAAGATAACAGAGATGGGCTTCCTGTGCCCTACAAGCTATACTACATAGGTTGGATTTTTTGTTGTGTTTCCTGCTATCACTAGAGAACTACTGGAATGCCACTTCTTTCTCTGTATTTACCCTGAAGCTTTCTGTGTTCCAGTCACAAAGAAAGGACTGTAGCACCATGGTGCAGTAGGCTTTGAGTGGTCAACATATGTAGCCATATAATAATATCCTGAAGAGATCAGCAAGTTCTGTATCTTGAACTACTAGAAGTAAGCATAGACTAATTTCTTCTCTTACTCCTTCCTAATTAATACCAAGATGCATATTATACACATGAAGAGTGTGGCAGCCTTATCTAGCTTTGGGGGATGCCTCTTTATGTTTTCTTGCTTTTAATTATGACTGTACATTTGCCATACTTACTACTGCTCTCCATTAGTCTGTGTGCTATAAAGTGGTAAAGTATCACACATGAAACACACAGGCCTGTCTGGTTTACATCTCAAATAACCATGCATAGAAAATTTTTCATTCATTTTGTTATGGTATTAAGAGACACTACTAAAACTTGCCAACGTCCATTCACTTAACTACATGCTTAGTTGCAAAGCTTCAGCCACTTCATTGACTTTACCAGGTTTGGCTTTTTATCATCTTTTTCTTTTCCTAAAACTGGCCAACAAGGTCAGTGATAGTCACTTAAGTGTTTACTGGAAACATATACATGTATCTACAAAGAGTAAGTGAGCACATGTAGAAAACAGCAGAAAATGTTTCCTGGCATAAATTCTTTTCTTGATATTTCTACTGACCATTTCCATGTAGAGTTCTTCACTGATTATAATTGCTATAAAATTGCATGTTTTTGCTTGTCCCTTTGGACAAATAGGCTGAAATTAGTGGTTGCACAGATCTGTAGCTGACTCATTACAACATAAAGCAGCCGACTGTGGGACTTGGGGTTTTTTTGGATCTGTTATTTTAGGATGGAAATTGCTGAGTTGGCAGGCAGTCTGACCATATAAATCAACAGCAACTGCATACTTTTAAAATGACATGGTGCGTAATCAATTTAATATGTGAGGTTTGAGGGAAAATAGCTTTATTGGGGAAGCACTGCTAATAAAAATTCAACCTATTGTACCTCTTAGGTCACTAAGGGCAAAGCCATAGGTTAGTATTTATAACATCAGACAACTGGGTCTTTCTTAATCAGCCAGCCTTTCTTTGAATTGCTCCTGGATGAACACCTAACAGGATTGATATAAGTGACAGAAAGAGACCACTGGTATCTAATGGAGTTATTGCTTTCATCGGCCCTCAAGAAGAAACACAAATATTATTATAGTGCAAAATCAGCATAAAGTCCTGCTGTGGCTCTTTCATGAAGATCTTTCCTCCATTTTGCAATAGGAAGTCACGAATGCCTCTACAGCATCATCCCTCAAGTCTTTTGGTTCTACAGCTGCATTTTGATCGGTGCCTTTAAGAGAAGCAGAACGCCTGGAGGGACCATACATCATTCCCTACTGCCTGTGGTGGAGTAGCATGAACTGCAACTTCTCTTTCTGTTGTCAACCTGAGAGGAGCTGGACTTGAGGGGGCCCTGTTCAAGGAGTTAAGGAATTGTCAAGTCAAGTCTTGGGACAATTTCACAACATTTTATGCATGGGGAAAAATTCAAGCCTCACTTTCACACAGGATACTCTGGGGCAGAACAGACATAAAACTTCTTAGGGGGGATCCTCCAGGGGGATGGTTGGAACCAATGCACTGAAAGATGGTGCTCAATTTTGTCAGTCATGGATGCCAAGACACTTCATGAGGATGGGAATTTGCAGGTGGAAAGGTATAAAAATCAGGCTGGGGGACAGCAGAATGGGACCCACAGCTCTTTCCCTGTGTTTGCCTGCAATCACTCTCATTCAGTAGGGCTCATGAGGCTTTCATTTTCTTGCTATCAGGTCCTGTATTCAATAACTGATTATTGGAATGGCTTATCCTCATGTTGCAAATAGAAAAGCAAAAATCGACTCATATATGAATGAAATGTATGTTTTATATTCAGTTATTTTGTAGGTTTTGACCAACATAGCTGGAAAAATGAAACCAAAATGTTATTTTTCAAATATGATTGAAATTGGCAATGTCGCCTAAAATTTGCCAAAGAAAAAGAGCAGAGAATTAACACAAAGTAAATTTTTTTGTTCAGTGAATGCTTCCTTTTTGAAAACAGAAGTGATTAATTTAAAAACACAGAGGATGAGCCCTTTTATATGGAGTATTATGGAAATCATAGGGGCAGATACAAGACAACAAAAAACTGCCTTCTTCAGGAGACCAAGGTGGTATTCAGTGTATCTCACTTGGGTTTTGACATCAGAGGCATCTAAACTGAACAGATTTGATACAACTTATTTCTTGAATTCCAATATTGGACTATAGAAACAAGGCAAAAATCCTGCAGTTGTCAATGTATGTCTCTGAAATGCTGCAGAGGTTTAGGGGAGAGGGAAGAAAAATTAAGTGAACAGAAAAAGTGTGCCTGAATTAGAAGGGACAAAATAAAATTGACAGTTTTTGAATTTCAAAATATCTCCTTCAGTAATTTATTTATTTCTAATATTGATTTAACAGTACCAGAAAAGCATTCAAATACATGGAGAGGTTATTTTTTGAGAGTCTTCTGGAAAAGCAAAAGATACTGGCAAAACCAAAGGAACAGGAATTCAACAACCCATTTTGCTTGAATAACTTCTTTGAAACTACCATGTTCTATAAAAGAAATGAAAAATTCTCACTTTTAAGCAAATGAAAGTCCTCCTGAGAATCAACTATTTGCTTTCATTCTCCAGAGAGCCTCATAAAAAGGCATAAACCATATTTTAATGAGGCAAAAAAGGGTTTCTTTCTAAAATATAATTCCCACTTCGGCATTCACTTTTAGTGTAGGTAATGGACATAAACCAAAATGGCTTTAGAAAATGGCTTCTAAAAATAAACTGCTTTTGCACCAATTTTTTCCTTTTTTTTTTTTTTTTTTATTAACAACATTACTCTCTGTTTACCAGAGGCAAAATAATTTTAATATAAGAGGTTTCCTTCATACTGTAAAGTCAAAGGAAGATTTAAGGGCAGATTTTCCAAATGGTGTAGAAATACAGCTCTGACTGATTAATGAAAATGTATAGCTCTTAGCCTTTAGAATGGTTTGATGATATATCCCCTGAATAGCATGCGATTATTGACATACTACTGATATCCAGGAAAACAACTGTCACCACACACAAATTTTAAGTCTGTACAAAAGCTGTTAATTTCTCTCATTCTTTTTCCAGCACTCAATGGTATTGGCTTTTAAAACCGTATTATCTTGTCGTGGCAGTTGCTTTTCAATGTCTGTTGCTACTGTGTACTGTGAAAGACAATAAATTGATAAAATGAATAAACTTTCAGAATCTAAGGCATGCATATCTTGTTCTTAGAACTGCTTTGATCTCAGTTATTTTAAATCAAAACTTCAAAAATACCAAGTAAGAAGCACCTGTTGATCAACATCTGCAGATTATAAAGTGCAGTGGAAATTACCATATGTTTGTCACAAACCTGACACTCCAGTTCAAGAACTATAATTAAACCTGTTATTTAAATTACACTTGCTCAGTGCATCAGCTTAGTTTCTGCCCGCTCTACAGGACCAGACATGCATGTGTATAAGCAAGAAGGCAGCTGGCTCTTGCTCACCTAGGTGGAGAACATTTTTCTCTAAGTTCAAAGGATAAACTCAGGCAAATCATACTTGTTGTACTTGCTTTTAGATGAGATTTCCTCCCCTTCAAACTATTGCACTGATGATAGATGCACAATTCTTATTTTCTACAGCTATAACTCAACATTCACAGATTTTTTCCCAACCTCTCAACTGAATTCTCAGGATTCCTGGATTCAGTAGGATGAGTTTTACAGTATCTGAGTGATTATATTCAAGTCTGTCTATTCAGCCACAGGCACCTATTACAGAGGGAAGACCAGCCATGTCATATTGCATGAATACCTCTAGTGGAACTTCTTGATCTTCACACTTTTACAGCTTCAGTTACTTTTACTTACCAGACTAAAAGCATCTGTACTTCTTGTATTTGGAGCATGAATTTTCCCAAGTTCAAACATTTTTGAGAACTGTGAAACCTAAATGTTATTTTCAAAATTATTACCATTTTTAAAAGGAGATTTTATCCCCAAATACCTAGCTAGAGAAGCAAAATATTTGGTACAAAAATATTATTTAAGGAGAAATAAGATGCAACTTCCAGTTTTAACATGGCTCAGAAGGTGCTCAGGGGAAGCAGCCTCTTACATAAGCTGAGCATGATGTATTTGGATCTCTCTTTCTCTAGGCTTTTCCCACCCACACTAAGGACTGTGAATTTTCCAATCCTTTTCCTTGAAAAAAGAGTTTGAAAGGATCTGAAAGGTATGTTTGCATGCAATTTAAAAGATGTGTTTGGGTGAGATGAGACTGTCTGGACCAGTGATTTCAAGAGGGAAAAGGTGGGGGCAGAAGGAAGGAAAGGAAGTTCTCAGAGTTATAGAACCACAGAATATTTAGGGTTGGAAAGTCCAACTGTCAACCTAGCACCATCAATATGTTCATCACTAAACCTTATCCTTAAGTGCCATATCCACACGTTCTCTGAACACTTCCAGGGATCGTGGCTCAATCACTTCCCTGGGCAGTCTGTTCCAATGCTTTGCAACCCTTTCCATGAATATTTTTTCCTAATATCTAAACTAAACCTCACCTGTCACAACTTGAGGCCATTTCCTCGCATGTTTCCTGTCACTATTTACTTGGGAGAAGAGACCAACCCCCACCTGGCTAAAAACCTCCTTGCAGGTAGTTGCAGAGAACGATAAGGTCTCCCCTGAGCCTCCTTTTCTCCAGGCTAAACAAGCTCAGATCCCTTAGCCATTCTTCATAAGATTTGGGCTCCAGCCTCTTCACCAGCTTTGTTGCCCTTCCTCTTTCTTCTCTAAGAGCCTTGGATTGTGGCTGGCTGTCAGAGGAAGGCATTTTCTGACTTCAGTATATAAATTGAGAGAATAAAAAATCCACAAAAACTGAAAAAATGCAGTCCAGCTGGATACCCCAATTTCTTAGGCCTTAAAGCAAATGATAGGAGGTATAATTTCATCATTGTTGGTATAAATATGGATGAACAAAAAAGTGGGGGGCTGGAGAGGGAAGTAAGGGATTAGAAAGGAAAACCCAAGTTATTCTACCATGCACGAAGGAGCACATACATCTCTGTATGTCAGGAATTACAGTGTCATGGCAAGCATCCCACCATCAGACAGGGGACTTGTACTTTACTATTTTGTAAAAAAAAAAACTAAAAAATTGACCATATCTGATGCGTGAAAATCCATCAGGGTTAACTATTTCATCTTCTCAAAGAACTGATTTATTTCTTGTGCTTTTTTGTTTGCTGAAACAACACAGGCCCAGATCATTACACATTTAAACGGATTGAGGATGTTGGGTTGTTTGGTTTTTTTTAAGTATTATTAACAAATAAATTTTTTATATATGTTGTCATACAGCAATCTGAAGTTATATCCTTGCTCTGAAAAGGAAAAAAGGAAAAGGACCACATCTAAAAATTTACAAATTAAACAACAACAACAAAGCGATTAAGAAATTTAAAAGCACTGGCATGGGGAAAAAAGAGCAAAACCAAACAAAAAAGATTTTCAGCTATGCTTTGAAATTAGATTGTGAACAGATGCTTCAGAAAAATAAAGAAGGACTTCCTTCAGGCAGCACAAGTTTTAAGCAGCCTTTGGTAGGACCAAAAGGCCTCTGATGCTAGATGAGAGAGGTTGAGATCAGACAAAAGTTGTGCGAAAGCAAGGTGTCTTTGCAAATGAGGGCCTTGCAGGAGAAAGGAAAACCTTTTGAGAGAGTTGCCACACATCTGTCCTGTTTATGTAGTACCACCTGCTTCCTGCTACCACCACTTCCCAGCAAAGGACTAGATGGGGGGTCTTTGTCTTTCTCTGGCTCGATTATCCTATGTTTCATCCAACTCCACCCTGACAGCTACTTGTGCTCCACAGTTTCATAGGAATAATATGAAAAAGACCTTTTTTCTGTGAGTTGTACCTGAAAAAACCCCTTCCAATAAGCCAAAGTGATCCAGCACACACCTCGCTGGAGCAGAGGCAGGGATCATCACACATCAACTTCCAGAGCATATGTGAGGGCTCCACTCATCTTCACTGGTGCTCAGGCTAAAAACATCTGTTTGAAGTGTTTGTATGTTGCATTCAAGATCTAAATACAATTTTTGGATGTTTGCAAGCTAAATGAAACTCCCAGAAAGCCTGTCAAGATTTAAAAAACCCCAAACCCTCTTGAACTGATGACAATTCCTTCTCTTGCTTTTCATTATACCATTACATTGCACATAAGAACTTTCTTTCTAAAAGATAACCAATGGCAAAGAAACTCTAGGAAGAAGCAACTTGAGCCTATGTAGTCATTTGCAGGAGGTGGATTTCATAATTAGCTCAGAGCAAAAACTGTCTTTTATTAGCATAATAATCTTGGTGAACGGTATTCATCTTTTTCACATTATTTTATAGTGTGGTATTCCTTTATCAATCATTCAATTATAACACAGTAGCTTATTGGAATTTAATCTAGGCACTTAACACAAGATTTCTTTCCTCTTCCTTTCCCTTTGGAGAGGGAATTTTAGAAGACTTTGGGTCACATGCTGTAGAAATCAACTACAGGATAACCCAGGTTATCCTGTAGTCTAGTCTGTGTAACAGGTTTTAACTTGCATTCTGAACCCACAGGATTTAGACTCCTTAATCATAGTCCAGGGGAAAAGACTACCAAGGGGTGCTTTATCTGCATTTTTCATGTTTTTGAAGGGACTACTTTCAAGAGGAGAGTCGAGTCCACTGCAATTTTTTTCAGTAAACACATCCTGTCTTCACAAAATATTTCAATTTGCCAAGAACATGACATCACAGAGGTTTGCATTTTCTGTGGTAATAATTTTTTTTAATGATTAGTAATTTTAGACTAAAAAAATTGGCAAAACAGGGTGCAAAATGGAAGGAAAGGGGGCACAAAACAAAAAGAGACGCTGTAATTCCTTTTTATGTAATTATTTTTAGTTTGTGAATTTACGATGCTTCTCAGGAGTTAGGCTTTTCCTCCTACTTTGAGAGTGAAAAATGTGTTGCAATGCTTTAAATTCTCACTGCATTAAAGGATTAGTTCTCTACCATAAGCAGTCAGGAAAAAACCTTTTTCTAAGTTCAGAAAGCTTTAAGGGGTTGCCTGTGTTGCAACGACCCATTAACCCAAACCTTGCCTTGTTCTGGCACATTCATGAGTGGCTCGGCCCTTCTTCTGATTCCTCGTCTTTTACTGAATACTTCCCTTCCAGTGGTTTACAGAAGGAGTCCTTCAGGGTCTGTGCTGCCAGCGCCTCTTTCCATTTCCCAAGGGAACCTTAAATCTTGGCTCTGCTTTGGTCTTCTGCTTTGGCAAACATTTTAGGTAAGCATCACACTTTTTGAATAAAGATGCAGACCACGCCTAAGGGTGGCCAGATGTGACATGTTAAATGTGGCTGGGGAGTTAAAAAGGGCTGGGCAAGGTTTAGTACAAGCAGTGACTTCACTCATTAAGCGTGAGGAGTGACCAGTATATGTGGTGACAGAGTGGTTCTGTCACCCTTGGCTTTGACTTTGTAACATAACAATTTGGAGAGAAATACTAAATGAAGTCCGGTGGCAGGGTATGTCTAAGAAGGCAGAGATACTGTTTTGATTTACGGATAAGGACAGATAAGAAAGACAGAAAGACACCTTGTTTTCTGCCTGAGTTTCAAATGCAGCACATCACTGTAGGGGGATAGGTGCTTAGATGAAGTTTCACCTCTCTGTCTCTGAAAACAATACATATGGACCTTGAAATGGATAACAAGACAGTTCTTTCATTTTTTGCTTTGTATGGCAATGATAAAAAAGTATCCCAGAGTTCCTGGTCAGGTAAAAAATTACACGAGGGATGGGGCACTTCCACTGAAGATAGCAAAGAAACTCAGCATCTATGAGGGATCCCAGATCTGCTTTTTACAGTGATTGCTGTTAAACAGTTAAAAACCAGCACCCATGAATGGTAGTGTGTCTCCTCACAGAGAAATGCTTGCTACAGCTAGGAGAAATTAACTGACTTATCCTAGCACTTTCTTGCATGTCAATGTCTAACTTTTAATCACAACCACCCTGCAAAATATGGAAATTAAGAACATCATAATTTCCAGTAATTACCAGAAACATACACATTTTCCAATGGGATGACATTATGTCATGAATTCCCTTGTCAAGAGTAAAAAAAAAAGACAAAACACATCCTACTTGTTTGAGAAGGCAAAGTGATAGATTTGTCATGAGGGTAATCATCTATATATATATATAAAAAATCCACTATTATCAACTTCCTGAATTTCTGAAAAGGGATTAATTTTCTGCCTGAGCTAATAATGAACATTTTTCTTCTATTCATCATCTTTAGCTATTCTCTCTCTTGAGATTCATTTATCACTAACTACTGAACCCAAGAAATAAAAAATAGGCAACATCCCTTTATGAAGTAATGGCTTACAAGACTATAAAATCAAGAGGCAAAAGATAGATTTTGAAGATACATGTTTGAAATTCCTGTAACAGCTGCAGGTTTTTAACAGAGGATCTGCACCACTGGTTTAGTAAAGGTATTGGAGGAAGTAAGTTTATCCTATGACAGCACAATGTGGGGGACAGTAAATGTTTTATTTCAATTTTATTTTTTCTCAGATAAAATTCACAATAAGAGGAATTAAATTGCAGAAATAATGCAATCAATGGCACTATAAGGTGCAATTCATGTTGCAGGAATTAATCTAGGATGATAGTTCAAGCGCATTTTAAATCTAAAATGCCTGCACACAGCTCCCAGCCTGTGAGACCCTCGCTTGGCCCAAAATGCTTCTCCTATGGCACAATGGGACCTCAGGCTCCCTCGAGGATCTCAGAGTCTCAGTGTTGCTGAGCTTTCCCTGCTGCTGGGATCCCTACTCTTTGGCAGAACTAAGAATGGGGCATTTCTGGATGAGGAAAGGAGGAAGACACAGGATTTGCACTTTTTTCTTCTCTCCCAAGATTTTGCAACAGCAAAATCTTATTATCCCTACCTTGCATTTCCCAACAAAACAAGCCCTCATACCATCATCCTGTAGAAATACAGCAAAGAAGCTCCCTTACAGGTAGGAGATGGAGGGAGAAGGACTTTCTTTGCTTTTGAGTAGAATTCAGAGAAGACCTCCCCAAATGCCCTCTTACCTCATCCTGTGCTCAGCCTTTTCTGGCATGCCAGGTAAAAACCATACAAACAGTTGCTGTTGGAGATGTTTGCCCAATGCTAATGGATGAGCTTTTGCAAGGTTATTGCTAAGTGCATTCAGATCACTCACTTGGGTCCTGGTAGAGGTCTCTGGGCAAATCAATGAGTCTAATTTACAGAAGGAGCCTTCTGAGAGGTGTGCTTCAGTAGCACCAGGTCAGGATTCACATCAGGGTACAGGTTTCTGTCATAAACTGGTTCCATACTTTCCATGGTATCTCACTGGGATGCTGTCCAAACACAGCTTCTTGCTCTAACCTGCTATGCTAATGCAAGCATATGGGATTCAGGAGATTACTCTTTTAGATTCTGGCTTGCTGATCTGAAGCCAAAATGCAGACAACACCTACAAAGTCCCAAAGCTAAGCAATTTTAGCATGCAAGGCTGCCTTTGTGCAGACGAGACTCATTTCAATGGCTTTCAAAGCCGATAGTGAAGGCACAGACCCTCTGCAATTTATTTCTACAGTGTTTCTAAAGCCATGGGGCAGCAGAAATAAATGGGTGTAAATTCAGTCTCTGCTCATGGGTTCTCTGCTAGGAAGCAGAGACAGCTTTCAACAGTGAATTCCCATTTCACTGTTGTATAAACTAAGGACAGGACTGGAGGAGGAGCAGAGGCTTCAATATCTGGTATTGAAGGCATCAAATCATGTCAGAGGTCAGCAAAACAATTTTATTCTCTAGGTGATTTCTTGACACTGATTGCTCTAATATAAATGTACCAAGAAGCCCATCTATCCCAAAGCAGCACCCTAGAAGTAAATACTAACAGCTATTTCTAGAATTTTGCATTGTTAGTATTGAAATGGATTCTCTACTTAATACAGCACACAGCTAGCAAGAACAAAGCATGAAATCAAATTCCATCAATCCCTTAAATTTGTTTATGCAACCCATTGTTACTGCTTACAGAACAGCTCTGGCAATCAAAGGCCATGACAAAACATAGCTGTAGTTTATACAGAGAAATTTTTCCCATCTGCCATTTTTGTTGTCAGTTGGTTTATATTGATTTCTCACCATGCAGTTCCAAGTTTAACCCAGGCACAACTGCATTGATCCAAGAAAGCTGAAGTAATTTGTCTCTTCTGGTGAAGCAGAAATGAGGCAGAAGACAGCACCTATCATAATTTTTTTTTCTGGTAGAAATACGTTAGAAGTTCTTTCCTGTAGCACTGATGTAGATTGAGCCTGCACTTATGCCTTTTCATACAAATATTTCTGGTAATTCCATTTTATCTGTGACAAGTGAGATGAAATTCACACCAAGGAGCATGTTCTCAAGTAACTCATTTCTTCACGTGGGAATGAGCTGACTCAGCACATGAATTATGGAATCACAACCACACAGTGGCATATTACAGCCCTTACATTTATAAAGATTTTGCATGAACTATAAGCAGCACTGCTTGAGTCCTGGAATAAAGGGATTTGACCTGTATCTACCTGGAGCTCCACTTTATTCATATGATGAAATGGCAGATGGGATGTTCTCTACAGGTTGTTCTCAGTGGTCACAAGGGTGTATTCATTCTTGTGGGGGTCTATTCTTCAAAACCTTTCTGGTCACTGCACTACATTTTCACTTCATGAAAAAGAAATCGTAAGCAGGCAGTGTAATCACAGCAGCAGATCATCTATCGTACATATACAGAGGAACAGATACTGTTGACCTTAGTGGAGTCTGAGATGGAGACTTGCTCACACCAAGCAGAGGGAATAGAACTATTTGAGTTAAAAACATGCCTCTGTGAGATGCCCACAAGGGTATCCAAATTAAAGGGTTGCTAAAGCAGTGAGGTTTGGGGCTGCTTGCATAATTACCAGTAAGACTCAGAAAGTCCCTCTCAGTCCTTTTGTTTCTATGGTAGCTGTAGCCTTCACATGAAAAATTCCAAGTGACAGAGGAGTACTACAGATACATTTAAAAAAATTAAATGCAAATGTTAGAAATCATTATATGCTGTCAGGGAATTAATCTAGTTTAATTTTAAGGCTTTTCAATAAGAAGGCTCCAGCGTAACAGCAAACACTGCTAGAAAGTGTGATCACTTCTATTGATAGCCACCTTTCAACGTACTCTGAAGTCGGATGAAGTCCAGTGGGTTTTATTTACCAGCAAAGCTTCATGGCAGATAAAGCATATATTGCAAGAAACCTGCAATTCTTCTTTGCTAATGAGCATTGTTATATTATTGTGTGACAGGAAGAATATACCCAGGGAATACCCCCCTGAATGTTTCATCCTCCCTGGACCATGCTTTACTGAGATAAGTCATAATAAATATAATGTGCCAATTGTCTAATCTATTGGGAAAGTGCAGGTACATGAGCAACTTGGTGCAAATATGAGAGAACCTGCTGACAGGCACAGATGCTGTTTAAATGCCATTTTCAACAAGAGTACTATAGGTAAAGGCCAGGTATGCAGCTCAGTTGTATAACATCTGGACACTGTCCTCCTGCTGTTGACAGGAATGACAATGGCAAGTCTTTTCTTACAATGCCCAATACAAAATCCAGGAATTACCAAAATGGTCAGCAGAAAAATGCAGAAAAAAAAGAGGTTCAAACAGGTAATTGATAGGAGTCCAAAATGACTGGTACTAGCTGAGAAATGCAGAATGTATCTTTATAAAATGGAATTCCAAGCTTTAAGCATGCCATCAATGCATGCTTAAGGGCATGAAGTGACACATATTTTAAAGACTACCTGGTTTATTCTTCCAATTAGAAACTTCTAATTTATTGATTGAGAGAGTCAACTGATTTTTTCTTTGAAAGGGCTTAAGCGCATGATTCACATTTTCCTTTTGCTGAGAACTCAACCAGAATGTCCTTCCCTTCTCCCATTTGTATAGTGATTATTGAACACAGCTTCTCTATCTGTTCCCAAAGTCCAAAACAAAGCTGTCAATGCTCTCCCCATCAGCTAAGCATATAAGAAAAAAGTTCCAGTGGTTTCCAAGAGGAGAAAGATAGACAGGATGTTGAGTGGCAAATAAGGATATTTGGAATACATCTGTGGACATATACTTTGTCATTCCCTACTCAGCGCATCTCCAGCTCAGAGAATGGATTCTCTTACACAGCAGCAGCTGTTATTGTTTGGATTGTAAATAGTCATAAGCCATATGGTGTGGCAGGAGAAAAAAACTGCACACTTTCTCACATGGACAAATATTATTATTGCAAAGCATAAACACATCAATATATAAGTCTTTTCTCTGGGGAAGCATACAGCCTTCAACCTGATTCTAAAAAAATTGTTGGCTTCCAGATGAGCAGATTACCTGCAAATATTTGGTTTGGATTTTTAGACTTTAGATGCCCTGACAAAAAACAAATATAGGTGTGCAGTACATACAGTACTTGCAGATCAATAGATGGGATGAAAGAGACACAAAATATAGATAGCATTAGTAAAATGGGAATGAAAATTAGGAGGAAGGGAGAAAAAAGGTAGCCTATATGAAACTACTGTGGAAAAATATATTTCTGTATCTTTTGCTAGCTAACAACTAACTACATTAAAAGAAGTGGGACCGTGCAGTATCACACAAATGGATCAGGAGTTTCTTCACACAGGTTAATTTGAACTTTCTACCTGGTTGGTGATGGGTAAAACATTTCAGATGTTGATGGATTGTATGCAGGCAGGAGCAGGCCTCTCCAAAATGGTGGGACCTCTGTTTGCTAAGGGAAGCTGGCTACAATCAGCATTTCCAGAACTTGGAACTAGAAGAACATGCAGTCCACTCCCTTGCTGTTCTAAGTGTTGCTTTCATTTTAAACCATGGTGCCTTCAGACTTCGTGTTTAAAATCTACCAATGCTTTTACTTATGTTATTGCTAAAGAATTGTTTAGCTTACCTTTTTTAATTAAGCACTTAAATTAAAGGAAAGTATGATCACTCTTTCCATTGTGTGGTGAAGCTGGCAACACACACAGTTAACTTACAGTTTTGCAGAACCGAGTTTCAGAGCTACACCACAAAAGTCTTAGTGGAGTGAAACTGCACTTGCCAATAGCAAACACTGGAACATCCTGTTCATATGGTTAGACAGACCCCATGAACCCGTGACCTACAGAATTAACAGTCCTTCTGTTCTACACTCCTTCCAGACAGTTTCAAATGCTGCATTGACACCATTGGGCACACCACAGCAGTTCTGAATTTATAAGAAATAAAACCCCATCACTAAGAGATTTTGTTGGTGACCAGCTGTACCTCAAAGGAAATGATCCAGAAGATGATAAGGACAGCAGGGCACTCTTGAGCCCAGAAGAGTTAAGCCTGGCCTCAGAATGCCAGCAGCCACAAAGGAAGTCAAGAGACCTTCCACATTCATCATCTCTTGATGTAAGTCACAGTTCAAACCTGACCCATAAATATAAATAGAGGCAGCAAATCAGCATCTAACAAGAACCGAAGCAAAAACCCCAATTTTTCCACAGTACTGGGTGGCCCTGCATCAAATAGCCATTTTGATCTAATGGGGTCCCTCCCATTCCCCAGTTTTCAATGTAAAATGACTACACCAATAAACACTTTTCTACCACTGTTACATTTGCTAACCTGACATCAATAGCCACATTATAGTTATCACCTATTTCTTTACTAAAACTCAAAAACGGAAGCAAAATACCTATGGATCAAGAAAGCAGGTCCAACACTGCCTTTGAAGCGTGCCTCAGAGTGTTTTCTTGCTTCTATCTTTAACAGGGGATGTGGCTCAGACCAATGATCCAATAAGGGCTAGATTGTGCCATTTTTTGATTTCAAGAGATTGGAAATCCCACAGACAGAAGTTTTCATTGCATCTTCTTCAAGTAGTGTTTCTAAAGCTCAACTTTGAGTGCAGGGCTCTGCTCTTGGTGGAGAGAGCTCACTGGAGAAGAAGAGTCAGGTGAAGGTGGAAGTGCTACTATACCAGGGGAAATTACTGCAAAATAAGAACAAACTGAGCTGCTGTCCTAGTTTTATATTTTAGGAAATATTTAAGCCATTTAGCAAATAAATCATGGAGACACATTCTCAAAGCTGTCACTGGACTGAAGCGCACCTGAAATAACTAAGTTGCAAAGGCAACTTCCACAGCTGAGAGAGAACCTGCTCAATATTTATATTCAGACAATCACAGAGGTTGTCTTAATTCCTACAGCTCTATTATGCGGATTGTTCGGGTACTCCTGAATTTTCAGCAGCTGGGCAGGCAAATGGTCACTTTAGTTGCCTTTTTTAAAACATGGAACTACAAATAAGCCTGCACAAATTTGAACAAGTTTTGTATTAATCATGCTTTCCCAACTGCAGTGCTGTCCATGGAGGAAAGACCTAGAGATAGCTGAAAGGGTGTTGTCAAAGACTAAATTCACCAGTAGAATAAGAAAAAAATTATTGACATTTTAAGAGTATGGAAACCAAAAGATTTTGCACATGAACAAAGTCCAATTAACTTTGTAAGCAAGTGTACTAGAATTCGTTGTACAGTGGCTTCTCAAACTCAACAAAGGCTGCTTGTGCCAGTGCCTGAGACTGTAAGACAGACACACTGATTATAAACTTTACCAGATAGCTCAGGCTGCCTTTCTCCCTCAGAAAAGAGAGTGTTCCTTAAGTTACTTTAGAAAGCCACCAGCTGATTTTTCCTTTTCATCAGGGTAATATGAATGTCCTGATTACCATCAGCAACAAGAGAAGGCAGTAAACAATAAAGTTTACTTGTCCTAACCTGCAGCTATGCTTATGGGTACCTCCCTACACTTAGGCAGCATTATTTTGTCTTGCCTTTCTGCTCTTTTGGGCAATACTTGGGCTTAAAAACCCACAGTTTCTCTTTGGATGAAATAAATAATTCAATGACTGAAATATTATTTGCATTCTGATAGCAAAAAAAAAAAAGGAAAAAAAACATTCTGATAGCAAAAAAAAAAAGGAAAAAAAGAAAAGGAAAAAAGAAAAAAAAAGGAAAAATAAAGGAAATAAAAAAGGGGGGGAAAAAAGGAAAGAAAAGCTGCTTACAGAACATGCAGAATACAGTTCCCAGAAAGAGAACAATCATAATTAGTCACTTTTAAAACTTTTTCCCCAGTCTGAAATAAAATTAGGTTTTGATTTTATCTTTCCTTAATTTTTTTAAAGTAAAAAATACCACCTCTTTAAATATCTAGATAGCAATACCACAAATTATTTTGAAAATCTAGGTTACACTTACATTAAAAGCAGCTGCTTAGACAAAATGCATTTATTTAATGAGCTGACATGTTTCCCTCTCAGAAGAAGCCAGATGAACTAACTGTGAATCAGATTTGTATCTTGGTATTAAAAGAGAAATCACATTCCACTTCCCCACAGAACACGACAGCAAGCATGCCTGTTACTGTCTATAATGGCTACATTATGTTTTTTGCTTAATAAAAAACATATAACCTTGAGTCAGAATACCAAAATCACTTCCATCTTAGTTTTCAGAAACTGCTGAATAAAACTCAGAACAAAACCAATCCCTCTTTACCCACTCACATGGTTTACTCACCATCACTTTATTCCAAAACTCAGTTTCACAGGAAAAATGATCCATAACAATGAAAATATTTCTTCTTTGTCAAAAGTATCAGTTTTCACATTTAAAATACTGAATGCAGCAAAGGAAACATTGTGCTCCACAGAGCACTCTAAACACTCACTGTTGTTTTTGCTGATGCAATGAGGCTTCTAAGCAAACGAGTTTGCAAGCAAGCTGGGTAGTGGCATTTTCCTTATGATTCAAAAGTGAAGTATGCCTCAGCTAACTGAATGCTCACACAACATATAATAAAGGAGCTCAAGGATTCATACATATCTCTAACATAATCATTTGTAAAACTTCCACTCGTATTACCATCTATAACTCTGCCACACCTCAAAAACTACGTGCCAGATACAAACATTCACTGGGTGCTATGTGCAGACAAGAGAAAGATAGCTTCAAGCCAAAGGCTTGTATTTAAAAGTCTCTGAAGTTTAAGTCCCTAAGGTGTATGAAGTTACATTCTGTGTATGGAACGTAACTGTGGATTCCTGCTTGCTACGCATATAGATATCATAAAGTTCATTATAAGCTACATATTAAAAACATATAGTCTGCCCCAACGCATTATTGGATTAATGCACAAAATTACTTCAATAGGAGAAAGATAAAAAACCATATTTAAATACGTTTATAATTTCAACTTTTAACAATTACCACTCCCCTCCTCCAAGTGCCAAGAAAAGCACAGAAGAATTCGCAGAGCATTTTCTGAGAAATGGGGATAACAAGATCCAGGGACAATCTAAATGCTTTGTGTTTTTTTCCACAGCGATGCAGACCTGTTTGTGACTAGGAAGAGAGGCGGAGTAGTTTAGTAACAAATCTCTGCCTAACAAATGAAAAGGGGAGAAATCTGTATCAACCTAGAAGCCTGATAGCTGGGAGCCTCCAGTGCAGGATGTGTCATTTTTTTAATCAGTCTTTAAAGATTATGTCAGCTGCCTTGACAGGTAACCTTGTGAAGGTTCAAAATCTCTCAAATTCCAGACCAAAAATATCACTGCAAGCAAATAAATGCTGTTGCAGACCTTTACATGACCATCAAGCCCTCACCAGATTCATCGGATAACCTTTTTTTCTTTGCAAGCTTTTACTTTTTCTGACACATTGAGGTTTGAGGTAGTATTCACTCTACACCACCTGACATTTCCTAATTAGTTGGGAGCACTGCATGTGCTGCTGCCTTTACTGCCTTGGAAACTGCTGATACAATCAAGATAAATGTACTTCAAAGTTACAAGTTTTAATATTAAAAAGCTCATGCTTTCTTCCAAGCTTCTATCTTTAACATCTTCCTCTGATGCCCTTGCTGTCCTTGTGGATTCTTCTCGTAACTCTGAGAAGCAGACAGGCAAAACCAGGTAAGGACATGGATTGAAGCTGGGAGTAGCTCCTGGGGGAGCCCCAGCACCCTCTGCTGGGGCTGGAGTGATGGGAGGTAGCCAGGCCAGCCTGCCTGGGGGGTGGTTTGACCTCACAACTGGGGCATGAAACACCTACCTGGTGGCTTTCACTAGGTGAGAAAGTAGTACTGCACACTTTGGCCTGAGATATATTCGGACTGTTTAACACACTGATCAACATTTACAATCCAGTTATCTGATTTCAGATTTCCTGAGTCTCTGTCATTCCCAAACAATGCGGGATAAATTTAGATGCACCTTTAATCAGCAGTTTTCCCCAGTTAATCATTTCAGTGTTCTACTTACACAAACAGAATGAAATAAAACAGGATGCAGATCATCCTGTATCTGAAAAAAATAATTACAAAGATGTATTCAGCAATAAATCCACTACTAACACTTTTAAAGTTTTTTCCTTTGCAAAAACTAGCAACCTGTTTTTTATTAGTATGTGTGTTTTTCTTGCTTTATTCTCTGAATCTTGAAACTTGGCAAATTAATATCATTCTTCTGGCATCTTTGTCCTATTGCAAAGGATCCTTAACCCTCTGAGCTTTTCAGTTATGAACAGAATTTAGCTGTTGTTTTGAGCCATATACATTGAACCCAGTGAGTTGGAAATACGTCTCCACTGTAAGCTCTACAGAATTCCTGTAGATCCATTATTTTACCATTCTAGTATTACTTTACTTAGTTATTTTATTTTGAAAAGCATTTGAGACTGTGTTACAAAATTTAGTTTACATGGAAAATTACCTCATCTTAGATTAGTTATTTAAAAAATTGGAAACCAATTTCCACAGTTAGAAATACTGTGGTGAAAAACTGTGGTGAAAATGCTAAGTTCTTAGTTTTGAACTAATATTTGGAGGGCAGGAGTAAAAAAGAAGAGCAAAGGGTGAGTGATGGCAGCTTGTGTGCTATAGGATCCTATAAGCAGGAGCTCTGGATAGATATGGCAAGGAAAACCACAGAGGTGAAATGGCACGCAGTAGAAACCATCTTTAAAAGTCTATTTTTAAATTTTTGTTCTCCCTTGATTCTCGTGCTAGACAGCATAAAATCTTTCATCAGAATCATAATAAACATCTATCAAAGATTTTTCTCTGCTGCCTTAGCAGAAGGCCAAATAATTCAGAGACCAGTTGAAGTTCAATTACATTTTTCTGCAGTAAGCCAGAAAACGGTGAAAAGTAAATCACCTTTATGTACCCTTCCTGAAGTTCTTTTATATTGATCCCCCCTCCCCCAAAACCATGGTTTGAACATTTTCACATGTCCATCATCTAGCTCTAGGCTTTTGTCTGTACCAACTTTATATTTTAATTTCAATACCTATGTAAATAGCTACATGTTAAAACCATATACTTGTACTAATTTCATACAAATAATTTTCCTTGGTGCTTCAGCACACTTTACCTGCTTTGATTTGTAAGAAATATTTCCGAGGTTTGGTTCTTGTATTAAGTGCAAGTATATTCTGTCTCTCATGCCCTGTTTCTGAAGCAGACCTTGGTACTGCAGTCACATACTAAGGGGCTGTCTCTCCTCTTTGAGCTGTGGAAGTGCAGCAATTCACCCCAGTGAGGGCCCTTCTTTACCTACTGGTGTCACACTGCAGGCTTTCCTTATCCTGTGGGTGATTGACAGCGATACTTCTGAGCTCAATACAACATACACATTTCTTTGTCCCAAAATTTAAATCACATTATTCTTCAGAGTCTTCACTCCAACCAGACAAGCAGAGGAAGTTTTCACATCTGATTTACTGAGTGAGGTCTGTTTTTTGCAACATGAAATAAGTCTGCAGATTGACTTCTATTGACTGATGAAGCTTTACAGCAGCACAGAAGTCTGAAAGCTAGGATATAAAGTGAAATTATTCTAGCTGCTGACACAAGTCTATGCATTGGTTAATATGATAGTTAATAATTTTGGACTTCACTAAAACCAAATTATGTATTCCTTTAGGTGAGCAGCTGACTTGCAGCAGAATTCTATGTCCCCTGCAGGTCTCTGGAGAAAACTCAACAAAACTACTTTTAACTGCCCTGTAGGTATTAACAAAACTGAGATTATCACTGTAGAAAGTATTCTGCTTCCTAGTTTTATACCACTGTGGCCTTTAAACTTGCTCACTTAAATTGGTGGCAACTGGCACCATGGGTATTTCTAGGTTTAGTCAAGCTGAAAACTGATTTTAAAAAACTTAAACTTCCACATTACTGCATGTCCTGGGCACAGGCAGATCCTCTACTGACAGGGCAACATGTAACATGATCATTATAAAGAGCTGGACATGAGCTTTGCCATATATGTGTGTAAACCTGCCAGTATCTTGCTTCCTACTTGCAACTGCTATTTTGTGACTACTGATCACACCCCCCTGAACAGTTATCCCTGCATGTGCCATCAGTAGTTTGATATTCTTTGTCTTAAGCTTTATGCTCAAATCAGTGTTCTCAGGTCAAAGCCTTATCTGCAGCAATGCAGGATGCAGGTAACTGTGATGTAGAGAGGAATGTGAGCCCTTCACTCTGCTTTATAAGAAATATCACTGCACAGAAGAAAAGATTACAGATTTGGAAATTATATAAAGTAGCTGAACCCTTCCAATGTACATTTTAGGGGAACTATAATATAAATACAGAATATTGCACAATAAGAAGTGAAAGCACAACTGAGAGATTCATAACCGACAATATTAATTTAATAATCAAGTCCTTATAAAATAATATCTAACATCAGCTGACACTGGGAGCTGACAGTACCTCCCCAATCAGTGCTAGATAATGCATCCATAACAATTGCCTCTCACTTGATTATGTTAATGTAGTTGATACTAGACGCAATTCAAAGATTATTGAAGTCAATGAGTGTTCTTCATTAATGCCAATGGAATTTGAATCAGACTCATCAAGCTAAAATATGAAAAAGGAGATAAAACTGTAGTAGGGGCATAAGAAGCAACAGTCATTCTAGACCTTGGATATTAAAAATGATTGTGTGCTCACTATGTAACACAGTAGAAGATCCTTGAAAATAACTGTTTTGGAACCTTTGTGACAAAGGTAAGTGGTCAAATACAATGTTGTTATAAATCCTCACTGTTAACTGTGCATATGATCTCCTTTGACACTTCAAAACACCCTTTGGTGACAAAATACCAAGAGTTTTGATCATAAAATCACACAGTTCTGAAGTCTAAGTAAACCCTCTATTTTACAGTTGAGATTCAATTTTACAGTTGAGAATTATTACAAGAAATGGTGACAGTTTTAACTACAAAGTCTGAGGTGTTTGAGGAATGATTTTCCTATTGATTACAGAATAGCATATGAGAATACAAAAGAAAGGACACTGGTGACTAATAAAATAAAGAGGAAATGGGACAAATAGGTCTCCGGTATCTCTAACAATGACTCCAAATGCAAACTGTATAGTAAATCTGGACACAGCTGTGCTAAGGGAACCTTAAATTTTACCAGTTGTTCTTGCTTGTTGTGCTACAGAGATTTGCAAAATCAGGACAAAAGTTAGCTAGAAAAAAATTCATAACCCCTTTACTCAATTTTCTTCAGTTGTTGTTTTCATTTATTTATAGCACTGCAAGACCATGGAGTCTTCAGAGGGGTTGGGACACGACATGAGAACGGTAAAGCTCACATCAGGTTTGGTAATTTAAAGCAGAAGTCAGCATGTTCACCCTCCAGAAACCCCCACATAGGTCTTCAGCATCAATGCGTAATAAAACTTTGTCATGTTCCCAGATACTTCTGCCAAATTGGAGGAGCAGGGAAGTGCCGCTTTTAGTTTTCTAACTGGTTTATACTTTTTTAATTCTCCTTCTCCCTCCTTGCAGGAACAATGCTACTTTTTGAATTCAGGATGCTGACAGGAAGAGTTCCCACTACGCTTTTCCTTTTTATGCATTCTGTAGCAGAAACCTCTGGTATGAGAAAGAATTTGCAGTAGTAGGTAACCATTCACTGCTGAAATGAATCTGAGACATCAAGATCAACTCCTATGAGAGGTGTAAGAAACGATTAAGAAATATTGAAAGCAGAAGAACACAAAGTCATTTCCCTGGATCAGATCTGCAGTCTTTGGGGCTGTGAGTTACAGGTAGCAGATGGCATTGCTCTCCAGCAGCCAGACTCTCTGCATCTCTCAGACTGCATCTCTCTGCAGCCAGACTAACTCAAGACATTTATCTGTACACATATGTCTCATGCACAGACCATGACACTTGGACATTATTACAAGTAATGCAAGGGTTTGTGTTGAACGAAGGAGTGCACAATGAAATATTTACTGATTTTTAAAAAGTGCGTTTTTAGATGCTTTCTAAGCAGGGCGCTCGGTATTTTTTCCTTAGCAGAGTTCATCATCTTGGACAGCCTGACCACGACAATTTTAAGCTTAGGTAAAGACCAGACCAGACCAAACCAAATCAGAACAAAAAAACTTCTTTTGAAAACACCTGATGTCTGCTAGCTGCCTTATTTTCATCTGACCTAAGTTTCATGTACTTAGATTGTTGACAGTATACACTGTGATGTATACGTTGCAGACAATGTACACAGAGTGCTGCCATTCCAGAGAGGGGAGAGAAAACCATTATGCAGCTCTGCTACCTCTGCTGGAATGATGCCAGTAATCTCTGTGAAAAGTGGGTTTGTGCTTACTTGAATTTCTTATACAGAACATTATTCTAAAATTTGCCTATTCTAGAAGATAGGACAGAAAACCACTAACACTCAGTCAGGCCTGAACATTATGTGTTTTTTTTTCAAAAAATGCAGAAATGGTTGACACTGATTTTAGAAAAAGTTAGCAGTTCATTTACCAAAAAAGAGAGAGAAGAAAAAGTCATTTTACTCTGAACTTTTCAGTAGCTCTGTAAATTATGGTGTTCATGTTGCTGGTTTCCTACACAACTTGCTTACCCATTATTAGGAGGTTGCTACTAATTATTGGATTTACCACCCTAAATTCTAGAAGCTAAAGTAGTTTTTAGTCAAAAGATCTTAACTAGAAATAAAAAGAAGTTGATTTTTCTTATGTAAAGTCCCCAGTAAACAACAGTAAACAATGCTCTTCCTCTCTCCTCCTCAGATTTGCAAACAGAGACTTTTAAACATCATTTTCTCCATGCCAGACAGTCCTTGTGTTCAACTTAACATAGCAACCTGGCAGCATGAGAAAAACATTTATAGCCCAAGCTAGGATGCAAAAAAGACTGATTACTTATCAAAAATAAGCCAGAATTATATAAAGTATATAAACAATTAGCAAGGTATTTATCAAACTCCTTGACAGTACTATTTGAAAGCTAAGTCAAGGTTTGATAGTGGATGGGAAAAAAGGGTCCAAGACTAAATGGGTCTTTGGCAAAAGCAATGGCTTTATCCCCATCCCCTCTCCAGCACCTGGGTTTAATAGAACAAGATTTAGCAGTATTTTTGGTCAGTCTGGTTCCTGTTTATCTATACATAATATCCACAGATGCTTTGATAACTAAAAATGACACACAAGCCCCATAAAAATAATACTATAATTTAAATAATATTCATAATTTTGTGCTTTCTCAAAGGTATATAAGCAGAGCTTCCATTTTTAAGCTTCAGCTCCTAGAATCATATTATTTATGAGAGGTTCAGTTTTCGCAAAGAATATCATGATGTTTTAAGTACTCAGGATCACAGAGAAGGGACACAAAGTTTGATGTTTAAAAAGTAAAAAATGTAATCAGGTAAATAAAACTAGTTTGGGGGTTTTTACATATTTGGCATTAGCAATGGGGAAATCAAAATCTCTTAGCAACAATAGAAATCCTCAGCATTTTGTTTATATCCACAACTCTCTATTATAAAACACAATGTACTTAATTACCTCATCTATTTTTGTCCAGATCTGTGCAGAATATTATAAACACCTCAAGTTTTCCTCTCTCTTCCAATGTGCTCAGGTAGTGTGGCATAGTGGGAAAGCAGACAATGAAACAATTTTTCTGTGCTACAGACTAGTGATCTTGCAATGGTTTATCTATATATAATATCCACAGATGCTTTGATAACTAAAAATGACACACAAGCCCCATAAAAAATACAAAATATAATGCAAATCCTAGCAACATTACATTACGGATGTTTTTCTATAAAGCAACTGTAAATGGCTAATAAATCTGTAATTTCAAATCTAGGCCTTGAAAAAAGACAAATGCATTACTGCATTTCAATTACTAGACCCTAGATACTTTCAAAGAACATCTTGAATGGCTAAATTGTCTGTCACATTATCATCTTGATCAGAGAAATTTCAAATTTTTTTTGGAAGAGCAAATTGCAAGTAAAATTATGCTTATTAAGTCAGGACAAAATACCAGCTCTTCATATCACGTTTAAGTTGTGATGGTGTACATTGCACCTAGGCAAAACATGTTTTCCTTTCAACTTTGACCTGTTTATGTTGTCCTGTGATTTTCATTCTTTTTCTTCCATTTTGTTGGAATTTGACTGTTTGGACTTTTTTCCAGTGCACACAGAGTATTCGTTCTGCAAACATTTGCTTCGTTTGAAATACAAAAGCAAGTAGCAAAGCCTACGCCCCACCTGTTACCGCTGATACGGGAGCTCCCGACAGAACCCACACACGGTGGGCAGCCCGGAGAGGACCCCCCGCCCCAAACCCCTTCCGCACAGACCCCGGAGCGCTGCTGCCGCAGCCCCGGCCGAGCACATGCAGCGTCCGGGGACAGGCTGGGCCGGGGGGGGCGTGTGTGGTGCAGCCAGACTGGGTTCTGCTGGGGGTTAATTATCTACTTGTTTGCTTGNGGGCCTTCCCAGGCAGCGCCCGCCGGATGGATAAACTCCTGCCCAAAGGCAAAGGTGCCGCGCATTGGCTGTACCTAGTCGTTCCCGAAGGGGGACACGCTTGGACAAAACGTGCAACAAAGCATAGCAGTGGTCCGAAGTCGGTCATTTATACCCAATACGGCTGTAGAAATACCGTGTGTGGTTTTTGTTTGGTTTTTTTGTTTGTTTGTTTGGTTTTAATTTAACAAGTCAAGTTTTGAACAAAACGTCCCCAATAGCCCAACAATCAGGACCAAGCAAGCAAGCTCCATCATTGATGAAATCCTACAAAGCACTGACTATACTGTGTGTTTCCCCCTAAACAGCTACAATTGCAAAAGCAGCCCAAGCTTGATGTAAATTTCAGTTACAGAAACAATTAGGTTGGAAAAGGTTCCTGAGATCATTGAGTCCAGCCTTTGACTGAACACTACCCTGTCAACTAGACCAAGGCACTAAGTGCCACATCCAATCTGTCCTTAAACATCTCTAGGGATGGTGACTCCATCACCTCCCTGGCAGTTCAATCCAATGTCTATTCACCCTTTCTGTGAAGAAATTCTTCCTGATGGCCAACATAAACCCCCCCCTGCTGCAGCTTAAGACTGTGTCATCTTGTCCTGTTGCTGGTTGCCTGGGAGAAGAGGCTGACCCCCACCTGGTCACAACCTCCTTTCAGGTAGTTGTAGAGAGTAATAAAGTCACCCCTGTGCCTCCTCTTCTCCACGCTAAACAACACAGCTCTCTCAGTTGCTCCTCATAAGACTTGTGTTCTAAACCCATCACCAGCTTCACTGCCCTTCTCTGAATAATAGTGCCTGTTGGATTGGGGTCCCGGTATGGCTGTCCCACCCTGGGATGCCTCCTCACAAAAAGCAACAAAGATCTGTCAGTGGTCTGAAAACACATAGCACTGATTTGCTTTGTGCCTAGAGAGAAACAAGAGGAATGAACTATTTCTGAAGAAAAAGATTATATGCATAGTAGGAATAAAAGAAAATTAAAAGGACTGTCAACCATAGGCAGGCTTTTAAGACAAAACACAGGTGGGTGCCCACCCTTATCACCACTGAACTACTCACTAACTTGAGGAGGGAAAAGATGGCCAAATCGTGGATAAGGAAAGGGACTGGACCCAGCAGTTCCCGCCCACTAAGCGTTCTCCATCACCCTGTCCATTACTCTCTCCAAGGATCAGACTGGACAGCTAGCACAATCTAGGTACTGTATGAAGCTATGGCTTGTCTCTCCCATCACCAGACATCTAATGCTGAAAAAGTGGTATGGCTGCAAGTGGGAACACTTGATTATTATAGTTAAAGCATTAGCCTATCCCTTCATTTTTATGTCAGGGATATTGTAGGCCTACGGTGACACAAGCAAACAGAAATTCTGAAACACAGAAGGTACATTTAACATCAGCGTGTATATATGTTCCTGAGGATCTCTTTCTTTCTAGAGTGTACAAACCACAGCACAGCACTTCCAAGCCTGTTGTAGGCCAGGGAAATGACTGCCAGATTACACTGTAGACATAAATTGCCATCTAACTTTCAATGTTGTGTTTGGATGCCTTTTTTGCAGTTCTTTATGACACAAATTCAACTCTATATAAAGACGTTGGATTACCCTTGTTGTATATCCTTGAGCTAAACTCACAAACTGAATTGTCCCATTTGAAATGAAGTAAAGGAAAGACTGAATAGTAGGATTCAAACAGCTGCTTTTATCAGCTGTATAATGAAGTTCCCACATAAGATATAATTTTTTTTCCTCTCGGACAAAGATTGCTGTAAGATAAGTAAGAGGAAATTATGCAACCTGATAAATACAAATATTCAGCAGTTCAGGAACACCATGCAAAAACCCACTAACCAAATAAGTAACTACAGTCCAGACAAGGCCAAGCAGGGCTGCTACACGTAGATGAAGAAGAGATGAAGAGCAACCTAGTGTTAGGTCACACTTAATGGTGGTGCTCACCCCTTCCCCCCTGACTCTTTCCTTTTCCCTTTTTTGGTATCTAACATTAACATACGGTGCTGCCGATTTTTCTGAACCTGCTGTTAGCAAACATTGACAGCAATAGAAGAACCTGTCCCATAATGAACTGTGATACCTTGTACACTGAAAAGTCAACTTTTTTACTTCTTTACAACCTGTCTCTCTGAATGAGTTTTGTCTTTCTCCAGCCAAATCTTTGCAAGACAAGTGACCTGAGAAGTGTCATGAACCTTCCTTCTTTAAAAATAAGTTATTTCATAGAATCATAGAATAATATATTATTTCTTCAGGGGGTAATAATCAGAGGTCAGAAGGGGTTCCAAGGGACTTTATACCTGTCCAGAAAGCTACTTTTTAGTGCATTAAGACAAACAGAAACATATTTTGGGCTGTTAAGGTTCTGTAACACTGCTCAAAAAGAGAAGAGGAGGGAGGACAAGCTGAACTTGATCCAGAAAATCAGCCTGGCTGGGGAGTGTACAACTTTTCAGTTCCTATCTCTTCAGGGGGTCAGCTGAGATATTCAGCTGAGATACTGGCCCAATCCCTCATCCTGCACAACCTGTGTAACTCATCTTTGATGTGGTTACCACAACTTGCAACTCTCTGTGCAGTTGCAGACATGCTGCTCCTCAGCTTTGTAGGACAGAAATCAAACTGCAGCAAGGCCGTCTTACCCAAGACAAAAAAGAAATTCTGCAGCAAAGCAAGGACTTGGAGCCAGGGCCCCCATCCTTTCACCTAGTCACCTCATGTCTTTCCTCACCTTTTCCTCAGCCAAGAATCACTCTGCGCCCAAGGGCAGGTTGGAGAAAAAGAAGGATGGTAGCAAAGAGGAATGGTAAGAAACTGAGTTAAGGATCAAACTTCAGAAGCCTGCTGAATATTAACAGTTAAACTCATCTTTTTCTCAAATTGAACTGCAGAAGAAAGCTGTGATGGGAGGTTTTCAAAGGCAGCTGGAGCATATACACATGGGGAAGTGATTTGACTTATGATTTAAAATGTTTATTTTCAGGGCGTTGATGGGAATGTGTGTCCTGCCTAAAGCCCTGGCAAAACTTGGCAACTTTTTTCACCATGAGCAATGCTGTCATGATCATCTCAGATGTCAAGCACCTGGCACACACCAGCTGGTAAATGGCCTCGCAGTACTTGTACAGCAGCACACTGCTGGGATTACTCTGGTGTAAACTCCCTGCCTGGGCACTCCTGAAACAAGAGTGACTGAACAAGGAGTTATACCTGTGTAACTGGAGCATTTTAATTATACTGGCAAATTTTCCCTGCAGATAAGCACTAAGACAGCTAATTCTCTAAGAATCTTTTCCAGGAGAAAGTCACTCTGGATGTCTCCGGACTGTTGTGAAGTCTGTGAGTGTTTATAGTGCCTTCGCCCATAGCAGGAATAACCTGCAACCCTGGACTTTACAGTCCCTATTTGTGATCCAAAGTCCCTCTTTGGATCACAATATCTGAGTTTCCCATGCTCCTACTTATGCAATAAGTATTATAGAATATAAATCTTAAAAAAAAAAAAATACCTTTCCCCAAATACTACATAACCCTCCCAACCCTACATAGTTGGAGAAACGAATGTATTTTTTTCACTATTGTTTTTGTAAAAAGGATTACTTTATTACCTATTAAAGCTTTTCCGTTCCCCTTGGAGAATTTCAGGAAGCCAATAAAGAAACTAAGCAAACTGATTTAAAAAAAAAACAAGCTCCCCAAAAAAACCCAGCTGGACAGTACCAGTGAGGAGCATGTATGCAGCTTCTTAACAGCACCCCTGACTTCTCTTCCAGCCTGGCAGTAGTCCAAAGCAGACTCAACTGTAACAGCATGTGCCAAGCTGTGTCACAAGCTTGTTACAGGTCTTGAGTGATCCCCTGACATTTCTGCTTGTTCCTGCTGCTTTGGAGGCAAGCGACCAAACACGTAACCTCAGATCTTGTGCCTGAGACTGTTTAGCATCTTCTGTCATGATCTTAGGAGCAAACCAACCTAGATCTGAAGAAACTTAATGCTGGATGTCTCACTGACTCTAACATTTAAGCTGTGACTGAGGATTTGACATCTCCTCCAGTCAACAGCTTTCAGAAAGTGCTGGGCCTACCCAAAATCTTGAACTCTAAAATCAGGCACAAAACATATCAAAGAGAAAATTGGATTTAATCTCATTAGACTACATTCAATCTAATCACGTAAAAACATGAAAAAATCCCTTACTTGTATAGTTGTTGCACCTTCTTATTAACCAACTTGAAATATCTGGAACACATTGAGTGAAGGTAGTGGTTTTTACATATAATAACCTTCTTAAGTGAAATTCAATGTATGAACCCTTGATCACAAATATGTGCAATACTGGGACTACTTCTTTCAAGTAACAGAGGTATTTGTGGGGGAGAAGAGTGCCGATTCCCATATGGCCTGGGAGTTTGAGCAAGTGAACTGCTTATTCAGGGATCAGAGTTTGCTGGCACCATTCCTGGTTTGAGATGATAGCTTCTGTGCTATGAAAACATAAGTGAATATTTGCTTTCTATGGAAACTAGTTAGGGTTTGTCAACAATCCCATTTAAGGAAGCATTATGGGATCCTTTTCCCTGTTTTTGTATTTCTTCACAGGTGAAGAAAAAAAACCTGCCACCACTCAGCCTTAAAAGCACATTTAGAAAATAATGGAAACAAGTGTGACTGGGGTCAACCTAAACAAAATGGCAACACTGATCGCACAAGCTGTACGCTGACAAAATTACATGGGCCTTACATACAATTACCAAAACCTGCAGAAATCCTCAGACTTTGGGCCAAACCATGATTTATACTTTAGTAATTCTACTCATTTTATTGGCTCATTCCAACTCAAAAAAGTTTATTTTAAGGTTTTTACATTTCTCTCCATCATTATAACATTCATGCATCTTCCATGTAACAGCAACAACTTCAGACAAAAGTCTTCAAGTTATCAACTATCTGACACTTTCTTTTCAGAATACAAACTATTTTGGCAAGAGTAAGAGGAGCTCAGATTTATGGATATAAGGCAATGCCAAGTAAATATCATCTTCTTATGACAGAAAGCAATTTTTCATGGTGAACAATGGTCAACCTAGACATTCAACCTAATATTTGCCTTTCCATGACCATGGACTTTTCACAGAAGTTCACTGATTAATACAGTTTTTAAGATGATGACACTATAGAGAAATGCAAAGTAATTATTGTTTTTGAACACCCTTCTACTAGTTTTGGCTTTGAACTGGAAGACAAAAAAGATTCACCTTGTTACAGCAAGGTGAACAGAGAATGCACGTGCCTGCAGTGGAGAAGGGAAGCAGAAGGGCTGCAACTATGACCTCTCAGTTGTCCCTTTGAATTGGGGAAGGAATTGCCAAAAAGCAGTAAAAAAGCTTTAAACTAACAAGCTGTTGCTGCTGTCACTACACTCTCCACACAAAAATGGGCACCAGATCCTTGTTAGCAGGTTTAGCAAGGGGTGACTAAAGCTGCTGGAGGGAGTCCAGCCTGAGTGCAGTCCAAGGGGCTGTCCCACAAGGCAGCTGGACAGCCTGCCAGCTGGGAGCTGTACTGCATTTTCACATGCAGCTACAAAGCCTATAAATTAGGATTGCTGAGCCTGGAGTTAGTATGTGCATGACTCGCAAATCTATATTAGGGAGGAAGGACTGACATCCTCCAAGGGGGCTTGAAACTTAAAGGGAAAAAAAAAAAAACCCAGTACTGAAGTTTTGTGGAGAATCAAAAAGGATCTTGTGCTTCCTGCTGCTCAGCTGAGTAGGGACTAAAAGACCAAAGTAAAATGTTCATTTAGCCCTTCAGTGTTTCACCTTTTCATCCTGTAATTTTTTCGTTTGCTCCTTTTCACCCATATGTGCAGGTTTTGACATGTTAGAAGTGGAGAAGATTCCTGTCATTTGGAAATGTTCCATTAAAGTGTATGTGGAACTGCTTTTGTAATTTGTGATACTTCTGTGAGTGTAACATTGCCAATTGAGAACAATTTTTTTCACTAATTCTCCCAATATATATGTGAAGAAATTAAAAAGGTAATAATTTGAATTTACATACCTTGCCTTTATTTCAGAATTACCTTTCACCCTCTGTAATCAGACCACTGACTTAGTTTTTATTCTGATGAATTTATTTGAGATCAGAACAGCTTACACATACATAATTCTATTTATTTGATGTGTTTCCATGAAAAGTCAAAGCAGAATTTCTTTCTCTTTTCAACAGTGTTAAAAGTCTCTCCACCAGCTAAACATGGGGAGCGAGATCCTGACTCCTCCCCTACCCCATCAAGGTCAGCTGGAGTTTTACTATCAATCAGATTCAGTAACACTTCATTACCACTGGGTAACAATTTTATTCACAGGACCAGTTGTACAGCAGAGCTATAGCCCAACTGTCTTGTGGACTCTTCATTAGCAGATCTCAGTTAATGACTAGTAGACATTAGCCAGGCATTTAATTACAAAGCATTTGAAAGGAAAGAATTATTTGCAGTTCTTCAATTTTCCTTTTTCCATTGTTCTTCCACCATTCCATCTCATGCTTCAATGACTTTTTAATAATAATATAAAGGTGTCTATTTTAAGGGGGTCTAGTGTTTCTAGATAGCTGATCCTGAGTATAACTGTCACTATGCCCTGGTCTAAACTGTTCTAAAGTAATGCTTTAATTTCTCAAATACATTTAACCGGCCCTCCAGCAGTTTAACTGTCCCACATATTTAAGACAGTTTTTCCTTTGTGTTTTTTTTTTTTTTTTTAATCAGACCTGCAGCTACTCCACAAATACAGTAAGAATTACAGTAACAGCTTCAGTTCTAGATTAGGGAATCAACAAAAAAATTGCTTAAAATATACACTGCTTAGTGAAAGATTACTTTTTTCTTGCTGCAGTGGATTAGTAGATTCACTGTCTGTAACAATAGAATATTCTGATTTGGAAGAGATCCACAAGAATTATCGAAGTCCATCTCCTGCCCCTGCACAGAACAGCCCCAAGAATCACACCATGTGCCTGAAAGTATTGTCCAAATGCTTCTTGAATAAGAAGAAAGACAGTAAGAGACAAATGCCAACTTAGGGTTTGTAACTATGGTCTCCTTGCTAAAACAACCTCAACTATTCCAATAGATATTCTCTAGACAGGCCATGACTCTGCTTTCTCCAGTAATGCTTTTAACCTTGTCTGTCCTACCAAAAACTGCCATTAAGTTAGTCCTGTTCAAGTTGTTAAAAAAACCATAAAATACAGAGAAGACACAGGTGGGGAATGCTCAGTACTGTTAAGTGAATCTGACCTTCCTTCCCCACATCAAAACAAATCATGTTCCTGAATAACAGCTGTGGAGTTAGAAAGGTTTTGCACTTGGTCATCAAACACGTCATGAAAGAAAATGGCACATGATGAGCTCTTTGCAAACACTGTTTTGCTTTGGACAATCATTCCTTCTCCTGTATTATGAGGGGGACTATTACACAATCAGAACCATTAACAGTATTGCATTATGGGAGCTTGATTGCAACCCTACCACCAGTATAAAGCCCCTGACAAACGGTGTTTGGGTTTTATCTGGTATACATAACTTGCTGATTTAAGAGTAACTGAACATAACGATTTGTAAAACTCAGTACAGAGGCTGTTGAAGAGTGTTGCCTGACTAATGGATTCATGGAAAAGCAAATGCAAGAATACAGACACTACTGGAAGAAGCAGCAGCCTGTTGTTTGGTGCTTGTACATATAAATACTTTTAAATTGCATGACCTGATACAAGTCCGTTTATTGCCTTTGGTTTTTTTCAGTTTGCAAGGACACTTATACTCTTGATTTACTGCTTTTGAAAAGATAGGTGTTTATTCCTGTATGAAAATGCTTCAAAAGTTTTATGGCTTTATACTTTATGGAATGGCTTTTGGTATAACCTGTCTGCCACTCATTGGAACACAATCACAGAAAATGTTCCTAAATCATTGGGCAGTCTGTGACAATAGTGAACTGCCTTATTGGGTTCATTGCAGCAGTTTCCAATAACTAGAATAAGAAAGTGAAATAAAACTTATTACCAATAAAGTAAATATTTCCTTCCTCAAAATTTCAAGCAATCATCTAAGCACTGTAGGAAGTACAATAGCTGCTCTAAAATAATGCTTATTCCCTTAGTCCTTGCTAAGAAATTGCTTATATTATACTAGAAAGAGGTTCTAACATTTTTCAGGTAGGTAGTTTTTAGAAATACTTTCTCAAAATGCTTGTGGTCATTATCAATTTGCTTATAAATTAAATTATAAATATTAGACAAAGACAACATTCCCTTCCACAAAAAAATTGTGAGTCCATCCAGACCAAGTAGATGAAAATGTGGTGAACAAAGCACATATATATCCTGTGGGAAGTATATCCATAATTTTATCTTTTGCTTCCTTCAAAGACTGCAACTACATAAACTTTAAAATTTTCTTTTCTATACAGAAAGCAAATATTTCTAGGACATGCCATAAACTTCTAGAAATGAAGTTCTCTTTGCTATGGACCCACTGTTTGCAGATGGTACTCCTAAAGGAATTACACCACTACAACCAGAAAATAGGGGAATAAGGTATATTTATAAGATAGATAAAGCCTGCTAGCTAATAAAGCCTGGAGGCTGGAGAGCAATATTTTATAATCCCAAATTGAATGCAATCCAAAGAGTTAAAAATAAAACAAAAGCCAAAACAAAACAGTGCAGCAATTCTGAAGAATAACCAAATTTTCAGAAATTACAATATGTTTGAGGTTATTTGGTGAGCAGACACAGAGGCTAAATTCATCAAGAAAATTATTCGCTCAGAATTAGCATTACAGCTGTGTTTTGCTTCCCAAGACTTTTGCCTTTATTTGCAATTGTGTTGATTATGCATATGCAAAATATTTTATCTGTTCTATCTATTCCGTTTCCCTCTAAATGATGCACTAATCTTTAATGACAAGCATGGCACTGCACACGGAAAATTCATCTTTAGGGCAAGCAAAGGCGCTTGGTTCATATCTAGAAACTTTCAAAGATCTGAATGTAGAATGAAATGGATATGAATTTTGTCTAAAAATGTAAATATTCTATTTTATAAATGAATGATGCTCTGGTTTTAGGAAACAATTGTGGTATGTCAGATGAATTCATCACTGATTATTCTGAAAGCATGACTGCAGCAGCAAACCAGCACTTCAATTTTAATTTGTGAGCCTTGTGCGGGGTGACATTTGCATAAGAGTGACAGTAACTTTAATCCCCCTATACCCTTGACTTGTGCCTTGGTTTCCTTGAACACATTTCTTAATCGGCAAAGCTTCAGTCAATTAGGAATTATAATACTTCTTGGGAAAGGAAAAACGTTTTCATTCCCAATACAATTTCCCTGAAATAAATTATTTGCATAGAGCACAGCTAGTGCCAGTAACAGTATTAAAATGCCATTGCTAATTAAATTGTATCCTTTAAAGCCTGGCAGTTTGGAGAAGAAAAGGAGGGGAAAGTGTTAAATATATGTATCATTTCAAGCAACACTCTAAACACACATAACTTGACAAATATTTGCTGAATATTTCCTGACTAAAACACATAGTGATAGCTATTTTCCTATTCCCTCAAACAAAAGGGCAAGACAACAAAAGCAGCTGTCTGATTAGGGGCACTGTTGTCCTGAATCAATTACATCCCCACAGCAGACAGCTCCACTTATGCACCTGTTTTTAAATAAAAAGCTTCTGTAGCTCCCAAACCTTGTACAAGGGCGATGGGGGATGGGGGGAGAAACTATGAGTGAAAGAAACAATAATTCTTCTGAAGGTCAGCCAGAGCATCCTTCATCCCTTGCTCTCCACATTCACTGATTGCCTCCGAATAGGAAATCCAGCCAAATCTTCTGTTACAATCAAGAAGGGGGGAGAAGATCCGTGTTGAACATGTGCCACTTTCACTTGCTTTTGAAGGAATATAATTATTGTGTTTAACTGACTGACTTATCTCTTTCCCAGAGCTTTTCAAGCTGAAGGGTGACAGAGCAGAGGAGCCTGCTCATCCTGATTGCAGTGTGCCTCCAGCTACCGATTAGTGTTTCTCCACCTCACTCCCCTCCTTGCCCAGGCTGCTGTTTCAAACTCTGCTCACAGCAGAGGTACATGGGTACTCATCTGCTTCTCTGCACTGCATATGCTGACACACCTATTTACCTTCTAGCTTTAGGTGCTGTTCCCTGAAAAATAGCTGCGGAGGAAAGCCCACAATCTGGTTATTTTGATGAGCTCAGATCCCAAACAAGAATCTTTCTCCAATTTATGCTGTCTCATAGCTTCTTCTAGACCCCTTTTTGTAAGAAATGCACTACCGTTTACCACCAAAAATAAAAAGGAGCCTGTTTATGCAGTCTTTTACCACATACATAAAGATCTCCTTATAACGTGAAATATTTCTCTGAAGTATTTGCATTTACTACCTCTGACCTGTCTTAGCACACTTTTTCCCTTTAATATTAATAAAATCCCAGTCTTTGCTTCATACTTTTTTTTAACAGGATGAAGAAATTAGAACACATTGTTTTCTTATTATCTGAATGCATGAGGAAAAATGCAATTGAACTGATGAAACAGAGTGGATTTTGATCAGGGCAGCTGTTCCACAGTTTGTGCATATGTTCTGTTTTCATTTCTACCACTGAAGTGAAAAGTGTCCAAGCTCCCATTTTCTTGCATACATACCAGAGGAGAACTAGATAGCTACCCTCACAAAAACTGCTGCTACAAAAAAAGTGTGTTTTAACATAATTTATGAATGCTTTTCATTTTTTCCATTTTGCTTTTACATGCAAAAAGGAGTCTGCAAAGTCTTTCAGACTTAGAGGTCAGCCTTTTGCAATAAATATGGACAATAAAAATCAGGGCTGAAAAAATTCTTAAATGCCATTTTACAAATTCTTTCAAGCATTGAAGTTTTCAGGCTCTAGATATAAAATTATTAACTAGATGCAATCATGTTATTTAGACACAAATATAAATTAATATTTATTACAGTAGCATTATATAATCTAAAATTGGACAGAGCACAAGCAGTCTAGAAGGTATCTAGACCGCACTGAAGACTTTGCTCTGTGATGGATCAGTGTCTCTCTCCAGATGGTTGACTACATTCTTAAGATGACTGAAGCTGAGACAGGTAAAGAATGACAGAGATAGATAAAGATATGCTTTTAACAATCTCAATGCTTGCATAAATCCTTTGGTACCCAGGTGCCTTTAGAAATGACCTATAGTGTCTGAGATACTGTGAAATTAAATCCAGGATCTTCAGTAGTTTGGTATCAAAGACACAAGGTTTTGGGCATGTGCATACAGTCATAGTGGAGTTTCTTATCTGCAAAGATTACATCCAGATTCCTAAACTGTGATAATTTTGGGACCACAACTACTTGTATTCTAATAGAGCTTAGCTGGACAGGATATATGTAAGAACACATTTAAAAATCAGCTCAAACAGAGTCTGCCCGCAGGTGAAGGATGACCTTTTTGAAAGATACTGCTATGAAAACAAAACTTTCCACTAAATTGTATTATAACTTGTGTTTATAATTAAGAGAAATAATTTCCACTACAGATATGCATTTTTTAAAAGCCTAAAAGAGCCTAGTACAGCAAGTTATTATTTATTGAACAAAGTATGAAACTTTTCATCCCTTTTCATAACAGTCTCCATTACTTCTCTTATTAAATGAAAAATATCATTCATTCTGATTTTTGCTAAAAACTAAAGTGAAAGGTCACTCATTAGAAGAAGAGAATCTGATCCAGGCAGTCAAACGAGCTGCTTCAAAAATTTGCAAAGAAGAGGGACATACAGTGTCAGCAAATAGCACTTCAAATAGGGAAACAATACAGATACTTCCAAAGTAAAAGGCCAAACAAAGAAACAAGTGGGCCCATTTGACTTTAGAAAGGCTTGCAACACACCTCCCACAATACTCCTGAATCCATGGTAGGATGTTACAGTCCGTGCAGGTACAAAATTGGCTGGTTGGGCTCAGAGGGTGATGGTCAATGGGTTGTGCTGCCAGGAGGCTGCTTAGATGCAGGTGTCTGTCCTGGGACTCATCCTGGTTATCATTTTTATCAGTGTCCTGAAGGAGATAGCGGAGCTCACTGCTGTAAGATTTGCAGGTCACTACAGAATGGTGGGAGCCACCAATATGCCTGGGAGCAGAGCTGCCATTCAGGGGAATCTAGACAGGCTACAGGAGAGAGCTGACAGAAGCCTTGTGAGACAAATGAAAAAGCCTTCACCTGGGGAGGAATAATGCCTGCAACAATACTGGCTGGGGAGCAGCTCTAAGGTCACCACCCTGTGGGTGTGAGCAGGCATGAGCTGACCAGAAGCCAGGAGTGGTCCTGGCAAAGACAGCCAGCAGCACCAAGGGCTGCATGAACAGGAGCTCTGTGACCACAGCTCCTCTCTACTCAGCACTTCCTAGACCACAGTTTTAGGCCCTGCAACACAAAAGAGGACCAATTAAACAACCAATAGTAGAAGATAACTACCAACATGGTCAGGCCATATGAAGACAGACTGAGGGAGCTAGACTTTGTCAACACCTGACAGCAGCTCTTGGTACCTACAAGCAAGTTATTGGGAAGATGGAGCAAGCTCTTCACAGTAGTGCATGGTAGGAGACAACAGGCATACATTGAACTGAGAAGTACAGATTTTTTATCACACAAAGGTTTTTTTTCACTGCTCAGACAGTGAAACAGTGAAACATATTGCTCAGAGAGGCTACACAGTCTCCGTCCTTGGAGGATTTCAAGACCAACTGGAAAACCCGAGCAACTTCATCTTAACTCATAATTCACCCTCCTTTGAGCAGGAGGTTGGAGTAGATGCCTCCTGATCTTTCTTCAAACTTGAATTATGGTGTGATATGTTCACACTTCAAAAAAAGGAAAATGAGACCAATCTATTCTTGAATATTAAACCAATTCAAATTTTCTAAACTAATGATAGTAACCATATAATTTTATATTCATGTCTCTTGTTGATAATGCTTGCCAAGAAATTAGGCACCTTGCTAACTTCACACCAACTGACATGCAAAATCTCACATTTTATTGAGAACATGGATAACTTAGGCCAACAGGCGGGACAAATGCACTACTTGGAAGGAAGGATACATATTGACTTTTTCAAAGACTCATGATGAGATTATTTTGTTCATCTTTCTTTGCCTAGCAAAACTCAGTAAGATTGAGACCTTTAGTGTTCTAAGTGCCACACATTATAACTTTATGCACATACAAACTACATGTCAAATTAAATTACAATGAGTTCCTCAAAGCTCCTATTATAGTAAATGCAAATTGAAAGAGGGGAAAATCTGCTTGACTGGACAACGAAAAATGAAGTATAAATACCTACGCTTTTATATAGACTGACAATTAAAAAAAAAAATTGTAAGCATTTTGCACTACAAAAAAAATATTCTTCACAATGTGTTTCTATGAAGTTTTTTTTTTGTTTTGTTTGTTTTTGGTTTTTTTTTGTTTGTTTGTTTTTTGTGGCGTGAGTATTGAATTTGTCATTGGTAAGTCAACCTCAAGTGTTTCAAAAGTTGAAAGTTGTGGGCTTGAGAGTACCAGGCAGCATACAGCCAAAACCAATATGCATAGATCAGAGATAGTTCAAATAGTGTTTCACTCCCTCTCCCACAGACATGTGTAAGAGGTAATTTGTACTGCACCTATTTTAACATGGATGGTATCACAACACTGCCGTATGTAGACATAATAATTTAGACACAATGTCCTATTGCAAACTAAGTCCCCAAATTACTTAAAATAGAGAACCATATTTCAAGAATAATACATATTTGTATCTTCAGTCACTGGAAAATGAGTAGTTTTGCATCTCTTTGTAAAGAGGACTTCTAGTTGTTTATTTAGACAATTTGAGCATCAATCTTCCTTGCAGATCATAACCAACACTCAGTACTAACCTCAGCAGTCTAAATTAGAAACCAGAGAGATTGAATTTCCTAGATTATTTTATCTGCTTATCCATATATGCCATTTATAATCCATGCAGACCTTCAAGAGCAGATGAAATGATTAATGAATTTGTAAAAAGAGTTCTAAATATTTTTTTGGTTTTTATATTTGCAAAATCTATTCACACCAAACCTTAGATGAAAAGGATCCCTGTGATACAATAACCTAGGTATTATTACAGTTTTCTAACTAGGACACATAGCTCCTATTTCTTTATACTATCTGCCAAGTGAGCAGCTGGCACAATCACGAAGTGCATTTTAAACAGTAAGTGGCATTTGAGACCTTCAATGACTCTTCATTAAGTTAGTGAAAGGAAATGAGTAGAATAATATTTTTGATTTTAATCATCTGTACATAGCAACTATTATAGCAACCATGCTACTATTTACTTTTGTTGTAACAAAGATGAAATATGTCACAATGAAATGAAAATTAATTTAGCTAAAATAAGACAGAGAAGAAATAGAGGAAATAACCCTTGAAATTACAGCTTGAAAGAAGTACCTAAAAAGTCAATACCTAAAAAGTCATTCTCTCAGACAGGGCTCTGAAGCTGGGTGAACACCAATGACTGTATGGGCATCACACATGCTGGTCACTGTGCTTTTAGGGCTCACTTGACCTGATGAGATTGCAGCAATATCTGTATTTGACCTGCAAGAAAACTGTGCAGGTGCATCCAGCACTTCTTTGCTTCTGCACAGAGTGTGATAGCCCTTTGTTTTTTTCTAATTTCAAGTGTCCCTTTGTGGGAAATTATGCCTGAGTCACAAAATAATTGGACAGACTGGCAGCGGGTCTTTGCCAAGGGGCAAATTAACGTGACTAAAGAGTTAATAGGATTCAATATTGCCATTCCATTAAGCCTGTACCACAAGCCTCCAGACTTTCACTTGAATATCAGGTATGTCCTTGTAGTTGCAGTACAAGTAGTTGTAGTCAAGTGAGCATTGAATAGATCAGGAAACCAGTACAGTTAGCTAGCAAGCACTATTTGGCCACAGAAGCAAATACCTGACCATGGTCTAAACTCTGTGTGTCCCAGAGCAGGCTCCCCAGGCAGTGCCTGGCACCTGCATCCAGGACCTGCAGCCCAGCAGATCTGTGACCCACCCCAGACACCATGGTGGAGGGGTGAAGCTGCAGTGCAGACACCACAGAGGTCAGGCCAGGCCTGCCATCAGAGCAGGAGTTGTGGCTTAGAAGAGGTATGCTCAGCAAGGGTTTATAATCTGAAATTCAACCATAGAAAGAAAACCCAGAAACTGACAGGTTGGAATTAATCCCAACATGATCTTGTCTCCAACAATATCCTCTGCAGCATGAAGACCCATCCCTTGGCTGAATGCTTTTTCTGCACTCAGGTTGCTCTGGTGCATAAATATCACCATGCTCAAGGATCACCTATACCCATTTTTCACAACTTTTACTTCTTCCAGACAGCACAGCTCTTCTTTCAGTGATATATGAGAATGGAAAACATCAGCAATAAAAGATGATAACTACAATGTCTCAGCCCTGACAAGGTTACATATTTTCAGCAATTCACACCATTCCCATGGGAGCCCAAAGAAGCTTATACCATAGTATCTTTTTCCATCTAGAATCATAGAACAGTGTGGGTTGGAAGGGACCTTTAAAGGTCATGTGATATCTTCAGCTAGGTGAGATTACTCAGTTTCCAGGGATGGGGCATCTGCCACCTCTCTGGGCAACCTGTTCCAATGTTTTACCACTCTTCACTGTAAGAAATTTTTTCTTATAGTCTAAGTCTTCCCCCTTTTAGTTTAAAACCATTACCACTTTCACAACAAGCTCTGATGAAAAGTTTGTTCCCATCTTTCTTAGAAGCCCTTTTTGAGTACTGAAAAGCCGCAATAAAGTCCAGCCCTCTGATCATCTTGGTGGTCCTCCTCTGGACCTGCTCCAACAGGTCTTTCCTGAGGACCCCAGAGCTGGACACAGTACTCCAAATGGGGTCTAATGAGAGTGGAGTAGAGGGGCAGAATCATCTCCCTTGACCTGTTGGCCACACTGCTTTTGATGTGGCCCAGGATACAAGTGGTTTTCTGGGCTGCAAGCACACATTGCCGGCTCCTGTCCAGCCTCTCATCCACCACCGCCCCCAAGTCCCTCTTGGCAGGGCTGCTCTCAATCTGTTCATCCCCCACCTGTACTGATGCTGGGATTTGCCCTAACCCAGGTGCAGCACCTTGCACTTGGCCTTGTTCAGCTTCATGAGGTTCCTGTGGGCCCATTTCTCAAGCTTATCCAGGTCCCTCTGGAGGGCATCCCATCCTCCAGGGTTGCCGACTGCAGCATGCAGCTTTATGTCATCTGTAGACTTTCTGAGGGTGCACTCGATCCCACTGTTTGTGTCATTGATGAAGACCTTAAATAGCACTGGTCTGAATATGGATCCCTGAGGGACACCACTTGTCACTGATGTCCATCTGGACACTGAGCTGTTAACTCCTATCCTCTGGATGTGACCATCCATCCAATTCCTCATTCTTCAAGCAGTTTACTCATCAAATATGCATCTCTCCAATTTAGAGAGAAGGATATTGCAGGGGACCATGTCAAAGACCTTACAGATTTCAGACAGATGACATACATAGCCCTTACTTTGTTCACTGATCCAGTCACTCCATCATAGAAGGATGCCACTACATTGGTTAGGCAGGACTTGCCCTTGGTGAAGCTGTACTAGCTTTCTTGAATCATCTCCCTGTTCTTCATGTGTCTTAGCAGAGATTCTAGGAGGAAGTGTTCCATGATCTTCCCAGGCACTGAGTTGAGGCTGACAGGTCAGTGGTTCCCAGGGTCTTCCTTTCTACCCTTTTTAAACATGGGTGCGATGTTTCCCTTTTTCCAGTCACCAGTGACTTTACTTAAAAGCAGCAAACAAGTCAGATGGCTGCCACTGAAGTCCAAGCTCAGTTTCAAAGCTTCTCTTCTCCTATTCTCCATGTAAATGCCTTATGCCTTCTAATTTTCTGTACTTTTTTTCAACTCCACTGGTTGCAGCTCCATTATCTCTGGAAGTTGCTTTAGCACCTGCCTCCTGCACCAGCCAAAACAACACCATCTGTTGCGCAGCCTGAAAAGGTCTACAAACCACAGTGATTTCTGATTTGCCTAAACTATAATGAGTCCTTTCTCCCCAAACATGCCACACCCAGCAGCCTTCAGCCAGGCTCTGACAGGTACTTGTTTTGCTCCGCTAGTTCCCTTTGTTCCCATTCAGGGATGGAGACCAGCCCCACATCAGCTCACAACACTCACTGCTTGAAAGGTCAGAACAAAAGCTCCCTGAAAACATCTTGCAAACATGTGCCAAATCCACAGCCAAGGCTTCATGAGGTTTCTAATTGCGGTCCATGGGTCGTTACTCTCCAATTTGGTTTTTCAACAGATGGAGAGGTTAGGTTAGTGACAGGCCAGATCTTGCTGTTAGCAGAAAGTGTGTGCAGGATGCAGGGCCAAGGCTCACCTGCACTGCTCTGCATTCCCATTCCCATTCATCCCATGCTCTTCTATTTCCTTTCCAGTACTTTCCTTCTCTCCTGCAGTATCCAGACCTCTATCCTCTTTTCATTAATTGCCACTGGATTAATCAATTCATCTATCAAGACGATAAAAAAGGATATGGGCGGGATGAGGGAGTTGATGTAGACCATTAGGATGATGATGCTGATCCCTTGGCGCAGGATTGTCCATGTATTACCTGAAGATTTCTCCTTTGTCTTACTTTAAAATTTACATTTACCTTACTTTCAGATTTGGGAAGTTTAAGTTCAGATTACCTACCAGTCTGAGAAATGGTAGTGTTCTATAGAAAATAAAGGATATGTTCTTTATTATCCTTTAATATCCTGGATATTAAAAGAGTGAGAAGTCCTATTAATTCTCATTAGTGTGTCTCTGTGGATATTTTTATTTGCTGTCTTTTCTGCCTATTCATGTCAAACTAGGAGGGAGAACTGGAAGCCAGCCAGACAAACAGCCCAATTGCCTACATTTTGTTTCCTTAGTGGAACAGGGGTAAAGAAGTGGTCTCAGAAAAACTGGAAAAAACTCAAATGTAAAGAAACTATAATTTTGAATGTCCTAATCCTCATGTGAATTTAGTGACTTATCTAAATCTCAAATATTACATTTAATGGGGACAAAAATTAGTGTTCTGGGATTCAGTTTGGCTGAACAGGCAACATTCAGCTTGGCATAAAACAATATAAAATAAGGCTTGTCAGAAATTAGCAGTACTTTCAAAGGGACTGGAAGTCAAAGTCCTGAGACGAAAATCAATAATCACAAACAGTTTTTCCAATAAACAGACTTTTCTTCTTTACTCCAGCTACCACATATTTCTTGTCTGAAAGTGCAAGATTGTGAAACTTTCTATCTTTGCCACTATGAAGAAAGCTCTCAGCTGCATGTAAAAGACAGTAATCCTTAGCACTTGCAATTACTGCGTAGGTAATGCTGCTGTCATATACCATTATTTCTTTCTGACCTGCAATCTTCAGACTTTACATTAAACACAAAAGAAGGCCACATAAAGCTGCAGGACTGCTCACAAAGATCATGCAATTTGTGCGCATTGGTACTCAGAGATGAGAAAGTCCGTGGATGCATTTGTCATTTATGGAGGCTGCTGAGGTGTCCAGCTGGCACGGTTCAGAGGTAATAGGGAAGGCTCTGCTTCAGCCTTAGACAGATTACTCTTTTGTAAGACTAAGGTCCCAGTTTTCTGTGCATCTGGCCCTGATTCTCCACTGCTACCCACAGAGGTGAAATTTAAACGTGTTTCTTGTTGGAGCTTTGTGTCTACATCATCTGTGATTAGTAAACAGCAATAATTTTTAATGTTCTTTGGAAAACGTTTTGGCTGCATTTCAAGTGTTTTTATGTATTCTCATCATGATCTTTTTCTGTAATTAAATTTAAGATAATTAGCATTTTCCTTACAGTCTGTATCTGCACATCTTTTTACCCATGTCCTAGACCATTAAATTACACTTACTAAAACCTTCCTTGTGTCCTAGAAAACAACTGAATAACTGAAGGTCAAAGCTTATTTTTATTCAATGCAAATAATAAATGATAGTGCATATAATAATGCAATATTTACTCCAAAGTCTCAAACAGCATTTGACTGGAAATTGGTTTTATATACCTATTTACTTCCCCTAATATCTAAGATATACCAAATGTACTTTGTAAATACTGAAGGTGAGGTGAGTCACTAGTTCAACAGAACAATCCACTGTGGATTTGATGATAATGAAAGTAACTTTGGTACTGCTATATTTTTTTTTTTTTTGATAAGTGTTAAAAGATCAGAAGAGGAAAATTTGGTGTCATCAAAAAATCAACAGATGCATCAGGAAAAACAAAAACTGCAACTACAGGATCCAACATTTGCATATTTCAGTCTTAAGATTTATCTAATATACATTTAGTATGGGTATTTTAATGTCATTTTAGCTTTAACAGATTGCAGCATTTCCAAAAGAACTATCATGAATTGTATGTTGAAGTAAAGCTTAATTCCTATATCAGTATTTAAATTCACAGACTCCCTATATCTACAAATCTTGTAAACTAGTTGTCAATATAATTGTTCATCTGCATTCTACAAATCATTAAAGGAAATACAGAAAAATTTCTACTAGTAATTTCAAGAAGTTTATAAATGTGCTATGTTTTAAAAAGAACAACTTCATAGCATTGCTGCTACAATTATGAAAGGAAATAACTTCTATAGATGTCACTGATAATTCACAGGATCACAGAATGGTTAAGATCAGAAGGGACTATTGGAGGTCATCTAGTTCAACCTCCCTGTTCATATTGCAGGCATTACCTCTCTTCTAAAGAGGTAAAAAGTTGCCCTAAAGAATCCACATGGCATTCTATGTTCTCAGTTAGCTGACCAAGAGTATTTTTTCCTACACACTTTTTGCTGTGGAAACTGATAAACCTGTACTACTAGTAGCAGCAGCAGCAGCTTGCCATCTGCTGACATATTTTCATCTGACAGTATCCTTTGCACTACATTTCATCTTTGCATTTGTATAGAAACACCTTACCACTCCCCTACTAGACCTAGTGTGATAGTTTCATGAATTTGCCTGCATGAAATGGATGAAGTATGGCAATAAGTACTCCTTCAGCAATGCCTTGGTGCACGTGCAGTCAATCACATACATTTGGGATTCTACCACTTATTTTCCTGGCTGGAGAAAGCAAAAGATTATTGAAGCTGGAGAGCCATCACTTGAGGTGAAGTGCCCTTCTGTAAGATCAGAATGCTCTTGAGCTACAGCCAAATGAAATGTTTAGAAGACAAGGGGGGAGGAGGAAACTGATGTTTGAAGCAGTGGAATGTATCCAGGGTACCACAAAGTAATAATTGTTAGTAGCAGATTTAAAAACTGAGATCCAAGAGTTGCTGGGAAGACTCACAGACACCTGCCGTTCAATGAAGGAAAACCAGAGTGACATTTTAATAGCAGAAAAAAGAAGCAAATTAAGTGTACATAGGAAAGAGCAAGAAATTAAAGACACTCTCTATGGCTTGGATGGACAGGCAGTTGTAGAAGTGTGATCTACAGCCTTGTCTCTACCTGGCTCTTGTTGGGCTGATGAGCTTTGCGCAGCTCTGCTGATGTCTCACAAAGAAGGAATTCAGTCTCCCCTTGGCACAAAAACTGGAGAAATATGATTTGTTTCTACTATGGTACGGTTACAATCTCTAAGACTGAAAAAATCCCCTTAGGAATATGTTATAGTGGGATCTTAACATGATAACTGAATAACTGTTCAGCTGAGGGAATTTTAACAAGACTGTAATAAAGCTCTTACTATTGTTCAGTCTGGTCTATTAGAGAATCTTTTCTCCATCCAGCTTCATTTAAGCTTCTTCCTTCCTGCTTCTCCACCCCTCTGTCCCTGAGTAAATCCAATCAACTAAGCAGCCATTTAGTTAAAATCCTCTCAGGGTCAGAACCCTCAATTCCTTCAGGACTCTTACAGTCCTATCATCATTTCTTCAATTCTGTTTTTCTAGATCATTGATTTTTTTTTTTTTTTTTTCAGGGCTGCTTGAAACTGCTTCTCTGGTACCATTTGTGCAATAGTCCATTGTGTGGCGAGCATCGCCCAGGTCTGACACACACAGTTCCACACCAGTGTGTGCTTCTGACAGGCCATTAGAGCCAGCTTCCACCGCGGAGAGAACTGCATCAATGTTGATTGTTTTATTCAATTTTTTTCCACCTTTGACACAGAGATTAATACTGTAATTCTCTGAAGTCTGCTGGATAGCCTGGAGAATGTGAATGGGTCTAGCTGCTATCTTACAGCTGACAGTTGACTCTCACAGTAATGCAGCGTGAAACTGGACAGCCCACTTAATAGAAGTTCACAGAGATGTTTCTTGCACTTCAGGATATCTTGGATCTGCACAAATACGTGATCTAAAACATGGACTGAGGAGAAATTCTCTCAATAGCTATTGCATTTTGCTCAACCAAAAACTCCAATGAGAAGGTGTACACTGCTGGAAACCAAAATCAAGACACAGCTAGGACTTGCAGTTGCTATGGAGAGAGAAGAAAAGTTAATACCACATGGCTCCCGGAGGCTGCCATGAAAACAAATACCTATAACAGAAAACGATGACTGCAGATAGCAGGACATTACAAGAAGTAGGTGGCATTGCATGCATTTATCAACCAAGATAGGCAGTTTTTATATGGAATTAGGTGGCGGTATCTTTCCCATGTCTCAGAAGAGCAGGATGCTGTTTTGCTCAAGAAAGTCTCGGGTGAGAACATGCCAGGTGAAACTTCTTGAAGTGCAAGCAGAATTACCACAGTAAAACTGCTCACACTCTGGTTTTACTTCAGGGTAGTAAAACTACCCATCAGTCAACACAAACAGTTTAGGACCTCTCAGTAACTTATTATGTATTGCCATTTATTTAGAACTGATGGATTGATTGTAATTGTCCTCTTGTGTTTTCCAGTGATATTACTGCGGTGTTTGGTTGGGAGGTAAAAATGGGAAAAAGTGCTGTTAATAGGCCCTGGAATGAGCTAATTGGAACAATGTGTTACATGAAACTACTTATTACACTGTGCTGCTCAGCGTGGTTTTCTGGTATGGCACAAAGTACCTCTGTCAAGAACCTTAGTCCAAATAATTATTCCCTGGCATGAGAACAAGAGTAGCCACAGCAGAATTTGATAGGCTTCAGCACATTTGTAACTCCAAATAATCCTATCCATTTCAGCTACACTTCTTGAGCAGCAGTGAATGATGAGCTACAGGTTGAACTTTTGTCCTTTCTCAGAAAGAACGCAGTAGATTAAAAACCATGTATGTTAACAGAAATAGCGTTTTACTATCATAGTTTAATTTTCCAGTATTGCTGGTATTGTAACAGTAAGTAATTGGTAAAATCTGAAGGCCAACCTTTAACAATCAAAGTGCTTTAATGCCATACTTAACTTGGGGATTATAATAAAGTTGATTAATTTTCACAGACTCATACGAGAAAAAGAGTAGATGAAAATGCTGTTTTAAAAGCAGGGTTACTATCATTCTGGCTGCATGGCCATGTACTCGGAAGCATTAGGTTGCTGAAATTTACTGACCATTACTTCTTTCCTATCTTGAGTATACTGCATTTAACTGCAACAATGAGCTAACATCTGTATATTTCACAAAGGAGAAGGCTGATAAATATTAATGAAATTTGCTCCTCATGTATCTTATGAATTTTTATGTATTCTTTCATCTAGGGGCATCATCGTACAACTTTCACATAAATGACTGCAGAGATCCCATTTCAACCTTGAATTTCCACTTTGCACACAGGCCCCTGCAGAGGGAAAGCAAAGAGAGCACTCACTTGGCTGACAACTCTGACTACTGAAAAGCTTCTAACCCTCAAGAAGTGGCCTTTTCTCATCCACTAAGAACAGTGGTAAGATAAATTCTCTCCCTAAACAGATTAATTTTAATTCAGCAGCACTGGAATGAGTCCTTACTAGATTGCCTTCAGATAGACACACTGCCCCCTGCACCTCACCATGCAACTAGGTATCATAAGCATGATGCTTATGATCAGATCAGCAGTATTAAGCCACATTTCATGGTATGTAAGGGGAAAGGAAATAGAAAATTTCTACTGGTAAATAAGAACATCCTTGAATACACCAATATTTCTCAAATGGAAAATGCTTACTCTTTTCCTTTTCTGTATTTTTCTCCATTTCAAATTCATGCCTGTAGACTTAGTGCTCATGAGCCTTTTTACAAGGAAACAGCAAAAACCCCCTTTGACAAATGCAACCCACTTCAGAATACTGGGGCCATCTGAACTCTGCAGAGAGCAACTTAAACAAAAACCTGAAGATAACTCTTTGGCCAAATGCAGTGTGTAGCTTATAGGTTTTGCTCTAGGCATCCGAGGTTCACTCCCCACAGAAAAACAATGGTATGTGGGGTTTTTTTTAAGTCTCTAAGTTAGCAAACAGAAAAGAAGAAAAGATGTACCCTATAAAATACAGAAACTATATTGTCATAATTTCTGCAGTGTTTTATGAAGTTACAAACCAATCTTTCATGCATTAAAATATGCAATTTTAAAATTACTGTATACAAACTTATATGCAACCCTCAAGATTTATTCCACTGAATACTCTTTGCTTGACTCTTTCCAGTCTTTCCTTGTCATTGGTTAATCACAACACAAGTTGTGAAACAAGTTGAATTCTTTAACCTTAGAGCTCAGAACTGTTTTTGGTGTGACACCAAGCATGAAACGTCCTCAACATACACCACCTCACCCTTCATCATTTCTTGGGCTTTGGCCCTTTCATCACCAGGTAAACCACATGATGCACGTGAGGGAATTACGTTTCTCTAGTCTTTGTTAATTATTATGTCTCTCTAGCTTTGTTAAAGTTCCATTGTATTTGCTTACATGAATGCTTTGCTATTAACAAAATCATTGTTTATCCAAATTCAAACTAAAATCCTGAACAAAATCTCAGTCATGCTGTCTTGCACCAAAGTAGCTCAAACACAAAACTGGGAAAAACGGCACACAACCCAGAAAAATTGAGTAATGCCTACAGGAAATGGCCACTATGAAAGTAATAACTCCACTTTGGACATCAGGACCAGACCTACCAATGATGAAGGAGTAAGAACAGACAACTAGGAACATTTTTAAAGGCATCTGCAGACATATGATGAAAAATCAAAGGGAGATCTTCCTCACACATCTTTAAAATACATGCACTCATACAGAACTTGTCAGCTCAAAATTATATTACTGTACCATGGCATTTTCAAATACACTGCAGAAAGTTTAGTGGAGACTAAACAATTTTTTAAAAAACCATGCCGATAGCTATAGAACAGAAAGGTTTGTTACACAGACATGGTCTTACAGTTGGTTAAATAACTTCTAGCCAGATTAAATACTTAGGCTGTTGGATAATTTCTATTTTGATACAGAAATCTGTCTCTTCTAAAAATGCAATTTGATGCAACTGTTTAAAATTGCACTGATCTCCACCCCTGAAGTTCAATAAGGGAAAGTGCCAGATTCTGCACCTGGGATGGGGCAACCCTGGATGTTTGTATGGACTTGGGAATGAAAATGCTGGAAAGTAGTGTTGTGGAAAGGGACCTGGGGGTCCTGGTTGATGACAAGTTGAATGTTAGTCAGCAGTGCCCTGGAGCCAGGAGGGCATCAGGCAAAGCATCGCCAGCTGGTCAAGGGAGGGGATTTTCCCACTTTGCTCTGCACTGGGGCAGCCTCACCTTAAATATTGTGTGCAGTTTTGATATTAAGCAGATATTGTGCAGAAAGATATTAAGCCATTAGAGAGCATCCAGAGGAGGGCCACGAGGATGGTGAAGGGCCTTGAGGGGAAGCTGTATGAGGAGCTGCTGAGGTCACTTGGTCTGTTCAGCCTGGAGAAGAGGAGACTGAGGGGAGACCTCACTGCACTCTACAACTTCCTCATAAGGGGAAGAGGAGGGGCAGCCACTGATCTCCCTACCAGTGGTAGGACCCCCTGGGAAAAAGGTAATACATTGATACGTGTCTGCATGACTTCCAGTAATGGCTGGATGGGATGTTGGGAAAGCAAAAATGCCTAAGAAGTCACTGATACTTCCACGCACAAGACGTAGGCAGACCCTAGACTACTCTCACCTGTAGCAGAGACGGGGTATTTAGTTTTTTCCTTCCATTATCTTGCTCTCTAGGGTAACTGAGAACAGAGAGGTTACTGTCAGACAGCTATTTTCTTTTTCCTACTATCACTGATGTGCGCTGCTGAACTGAACCTCTGAATATTCCTCAGTTGCCATGACCTCTAAACATTCCTCAGTTGCCATGGAAGCTGTGGGAAGAACAGTATTAGCCCAACACACTTAAGGGACCCAATAACCAAAGGTTCTAATAATGGGCTTTCTATCTGCTTTGAATAATTGAGCAAGTCAGATTGAGAGAAAATACCAAACTGATCAAACATTCTTATCTGCTGACATTTCCTACTACAGATTCTCTAGTTAAAACTGGATCCAGATTTTCACTGAAAACATGATTTTGCCTGAAGTGCAATGAAATATTTCTGTTTAGGGTTTTTTGCCTGTTTTTTTGTTGTTGTTTTGTTGTTTTTTTGGGGGTTTTTTTGTGTTTTTTTTTTTTCCTTAAAATTTAGATTAACAATTACTTTGGTACTGTGCCACACTAGAAGATTTTTTGGTAAGCTGCTAATTCAGCTGGAAAAGGCATCTTAGAGATGAGTTTGACTTTGAAACCTGAACTCATTTCAGAGTTGAAAGGCCACAAACTTCATACAACCTTTATGAGGGATGAGAAAACATCACCACAGACCTGATCCTACTAGCAATGATTCTGTCAGATAGCATGTAGCCTGCACAATCAACAGCATGTTCAGAAACTGAATATAAAAGAACTGCATTTTTGCATAAGACCAGTGTGTAACAGCTGATTTAAACATACTTACAGTATGGATAGTTCTGTTAGAAACATATTTGTGTTTTATAATGATGAGAAAATAGATTTCTTAATATAGAACACATACCGTCCAGCTCTTTCCTTATGCTGTTACATATTCATGAGAAAACAGGATCAGCACTACCCTATCTAAAGAAAAATTTGTGTTAGAAAGAAAAATCAAATCTACAGCATCTAAACTATTCAGTGTAACTTTAGAATATGTAGTCTTAGATCAAAATAGATGATGGTATTTTTCACCACCTTATGGTGCAACATAGGCCTTGCTGTTAATATCATTAAAAGGTTAAATACCACCCCTCCCTACTAGTTACAGAAGAGGGAAGCCAATGTAATTTTATTTTAAAATATTGCTTGTGTTTGACACTATTATACAATTTAAACAGTCTTTCAGCCATGCATTTATATTGAAATTTGACATAGGTTTTAGCCTTGGAAACTGTGCCCAGTTCCTGCCAGTTCAGAATTCGTGGATGTCAGACAAAAAATTAATATTCCAAGTGTGCCCCTACACTGTCTAATCCAAGATGACTACTAAACTAAAATCCTAGTAAATTAAATAATGTCAGCAATATAAAGCATATAATTTATATCCATTTGAACTTACGATACCCTTTTGATTAATCATTCCTGATCTATTGCACATCAATAATTAAATGTCTTCCAGAAATGTCAATGCTTATCAGAAAATGACTTAGTTGGGAACACATTAGCCTTATAATTTATCTAATATTTATCTTTAATGCCTGAATTTATGATCCTATTTCTTATAAAGATTAGTAGTGAATTACATGTTTAAAACTTAGATCATGAACCTGCAGAAAAAAAAAAAAACCACGTGCATAATGCTCTGAAGAGCATCTGAGGTATGTTACAAAGGATTATGGAACAAGTGTTATACAAAGAATTATAGGAAACTAGAACAGGTAAATAAAAAACCAATAACACCTAAAAGAAGTTTCAAGAATATTCTCTCCAGTAGCAACATAATTGATACAATTGCCTACAACTAGGGTGAATTATCATTCTTATCTTTCAACTGGAATGTATCAGGTTAGTCATGAAGAGAAATATGTTTTCAAATTATCAGTTAGTCCTGCTTTGAAAACAGAAAGAATTTTTTTAACAATGTTTTTTTTACCTTTTTGATCAGCCACTGTGCCAAATTGACTTTTAAAAGAACTAATCTTGCAGAAGGATTAATAAAGGGATTTGGCATTTATAGGACTAATATGAAGATCTCCAATTACATTAAACAGAATAGGAATACTTCAAGGCATCCTGGGGCTAGGAAGGAACTTTTCCTTAGAACAGCTTATTCCATAATTGTCCACTGTGGGAGTTTTAACACTTTTCTCCAAGATCTAATACTCTCCACTGCTGGAGACAGAAACACTGGGACAGATATATAATTGTGTAGATCAAATCTGGAAATACTTTTTTTTTTTTTTTTAATGGCAAAGTCTTGTCTATCCACTAAATATTTTGCAAGAATTGCTTACACTTACTTTGAGGACTCAGACTAAATGGTAACTCAGCACTGCCCTCCTGGCTGCTGCCATTAGTTAAAGCCACTTCTCAGCCAACTCTCCCTAAAATGGTTCCATTCAACAGGGTGTTTGAAACAAATGGCACCAGGTGAAGCTGGTTTTCACACACAGAGCAGATGAAGGTTTAAAAATACAGTGGATCTCATACTCAGGAGTTTCATATTTTTAGAAAGTGGGAGAGAGGATCTACATAGTGCATGCCTGAGAATACAAATTATTTCCTAGTCATTTATTTCTCAAGTGTATTTTTTGTTATAATAATCAGAAACAGACCCAAATTCTGCCACAGTCAACATACTTTTGGAATATCCTTTTTTTCTCCTTTGCTGTTTTTCAACCTGCTAAGAAACCTCAAGTTGGTAGTTTTTGCTGTTGTTGATGGCGCTGAAATTCTAGGGGGTATTCATCAGAAAATGTCAGGACAGGCAGAGATGTAGCTAATGAAAATAGAAGTTATTATTGTCTTGTCTGTATTCTCCTCATCATAAAAAAATGTATCTATTGCAAACACCCCTCTTTTATAAAACGAACCCAAGACATTAAAACCTCCTGAGAAATAAATATAGATATAAACAGCACACCTCCTAGCCCTGGGGATTAAATATTCTGATGCTTTCTGGGAGCATATTGCCATTTTCTCAATTCTGAGCATGAAGTACTGCAGGCACTGAACCACCTTTATAAAAAAAAAAAATCATAGCTGCCATCATTGTATTTCTCTCAATTTTGTCCAGCTTCCAGTTGTTAGATACATTTGTCAGCTGGACTACAAAACCCTCTAACACTACACTTCTGTTCTCTGTGCAAGTAATGCTAATCTAATAATCTAGTTCTTTCTCAACCATTTTCTTGACAAACTGAACCAATTAAGATCCTTTAGAAGAGACTATGTTTATCTGCTATCGGCTGTGATTAAGAGATGCAGAATTGCTCTTTCCCCTGATAACATAACCCAACCAGATGAACACTGCTTATGTTCCTCCTCTTCACCATTTGAAGCCCACCTCTGCAAGCGGAGGGAAGATTTTGACCTACTTACTTCAGTCACACATTCATCTGTTTGTTCACCTCTCACAAGTTTGTTTTGATAAAGAAAAAATTGATCAGCTCAGAGAGTATGAGGTTAGTTGAAATCACTTGTCTAACCCTGTCATAACTCAAGGTTTTATATTAAACAGCACTCACTCAACCCTGATAAGATAAAAATAGACATATGAAAGAGGGGTTGCTATGCCAAAGGCTGACAAGACAGAGAATGAACAGATAAGTGAGATTAAAAGGAGTTTGTCATTCATACAGACCTTTTCAACAAATTGCTGAACTGATGTTTAAAGGCTAAAGGAAAAGTTTTTCTAAAGGCAAGGAAAAACTTCAGAAAATTTTACAATTTCACAATTAAATGCCATGTAACTTGCAAAATTGCAGGCAATTGCCTAAATATTTTAGAAATGGAGCAAAGATGAAGGCATCTGATGTAGACACAATGCTATGTGACCAAGACATCTCTCTAAAACACACTGCTCTATTCCTAAATAATGCAGGTGGCAGATTGACAACTTAAAGAGCTACTTACTGATGGGTTGGTGACACATTTATGGCCACTGGTTTGGTACAGCCAGGCAAGAGATCAGGTGCAACCCCACAGACCTGCACAAGGGTGATAATACAGTATGAACCCATAAGAGAGGGAAGCTGAATCCAAACCTCTGTGCCATGACAGTGACCATCCACCACCAAGAGATGCCCATACAAATTTTTGTAACCTTTTGTAAAGCTGGATATCTCTTGAGGACTACTGTATGTGTGAGTAATGTTACTTTGTACTAAGACTCTAAAATAAAAAAAATGCGAGTTTGAGGCTAATCAGAATCTTAATCAACTCATCAAGATCATGTGCACCAGCATGGGCAGTGCTGAAAGTAGCAAACCTCATTGCTGATCTGCAGTGCTCAAAACTGATGAGAAGCACTTTAAACCTAAGAAAGAAAATACTGAGCAAATACTTCACACTGAATTGCAACATTTTAACAGGTCAGAAAGGCCGGAAATGTACCTCTTACAGGATTCTGCAGGTACCTGCTCAGGAAGGGATGTTTCAAGTGCATATGCTCCTCTCCTAACTTTATGTACACCAAAATACAGTCCCAATGAAGCACATTTCCTTTCTTCTCTTCTAAAAATGGAAGACACTAACAGTTTGGATATGATCTGACATTTGAAAGCTTGGCATTTCTCCTTGAAGTTTCAAAGGTAAAGAAAAAGCTAAGGGGTTTTGATTTAAGTTATGCTATTTAGCTCTCTTTTTTGCATGATAAGGGAACTAAGCTGCAGGGGCTACACTGTAACTTATTTGTGCAATTTCTAATTTGGCTGGAGCATATTTTTTTCAAAACAGAAATTATTTTCTATTTATCAGGAAAAGGATTTTAAAATGCCCTACCCCTGCAGTGCAAAAAAGCCTACATTCAATACTGCCCCTTCACTCTTCTATTCCTTTTTAACTAACTGTCATTCATTGTCCGCAGGGTGCTCATTAATTCTGAAGTTTAAAAGATATCCATCAGCAGTATCATAAATTCATAGATAGCTACAACAGGAACGTCTCTCTCTCTAAGCATGGCGTTTTCTTTTATAGTTTAACCTCTGTGATTAACTCACATTTTTGTGTCTTGTGGCATCTTTTATGCAAATGGAAGAATTTTTTATAGAAAGACATTTTCTTAATATTTAAGATATCCTTCCTTGTTGCTTATCTCCAGAGCACAGTGGAATTACACTGTCTGTCTGGCAGCACAGTAACTGTGCATGTGAATATCTAGTAAAACATGTAAAAGTGCTTGTATATTGGTGAAGTTTCATTACTATGTTTGGATTAATTAGGCCAGAAAAAGGTTAAAGCTTCTCAAAAACACTCTGCAAAGGTTTAATTAACACATGTTTTCAAGCCATCAGATTGTGACTTACAAGATGTGATTATTATTTGGATCATTAATACAATTTCTCACCCAAGTTGAAGAAAAAATGGTATATAGAAGATTATAAGAGTATTAGAGTGGTTCAAACAGCAATATAATCGAAAAAAAAAAAGCTAAAACATTCTGTAGTTTTGTAGATGTCTGTTAAGTTTCATGAAGTGAAAAATTTTCTGCTTCCCTATCCCCAACTAAAACACTTCCTTCAAGCCACAGCTAAAGCCTGTTGCAGACAGGAGATTTCTGAGTACTTGGTGAAGGGGAAGCCAAACTGCAACCCAAAATTGTTCATAACCAACTACCAAGATCTGCCAAATTTAAGTAGGATGTGTCAAACAGTGACATTCAATATAAAAGCAATCTACAAATTGTGCGATCACCCATCCACTTACAGACTGATTCTGTAAAATAAGCTTGCTTTTTCTGCCAGTTGAGCCACAATTTCAAATACTTATTAGCAGAGATTACAGATGGTGGAATGATAATGATATAGCGTTATTGTCAACTAAAGGTGTAGCAACATAATTACAAAAGCTACAACCAACATCTATATTTTAGTAGCACTGATGGTATCAAAATAAAAGTTCATTTTCAAGCATGGTAACTATTAAAGGCCATTCAACAGAAGGTAAGCATCTGAAGGGGTGGGAGAAACAGGGCTTATCCATGTTTCAAAATTACTAGTATGTCATTTTCCACCTCTCAGTGATGTACTGTATACCACTGATGAAAATTGTTAAAGATGTGAAGGGCTAGCTCAAGTTCAGTGAGGAACTACTGAAGGCAGTAGGGCAGCTGCATAGCCAGAGCTGCACAGATTCCCCTCTACATTTGTTTTTACTTGCAACTTAATTTTGGAATGTTAAATGCTTTTGAAATACCCACACATGACATACACAGCTTTCCCAGCTTGAGACCTTAGGCTGAACAGCTTGCTTCAGTTCAATTATTATTCAAGCACTGATAGCCAGCATTATCCTAGATGAAATGCAAACCAAGTGAGAAACAGATTCCACATAAAAAAGCTTGAGAGCTAAAAGAAAATGAAATCAATCCCCAGCCTTTCAACTCCTTAAAGTGATAGGCAATAACAGGGCTGTCAAACCAGAGTAAACCTGAAATGAAACATTTTGCAGCCCATGATTGAAAGAGAACGTAAAAGGATGTCAGGTAGATGGATGCTTTATTGCTATTTTATATCTGAAACCAGAAAACAAGGCCAGGTTGTAGCTGAAGACGTGAAATGGCAAGTCTTCCATCTATTTTAGGAGACTTGATTGATACTGCTAACCTTGTTGTCTGATCATGATCACACCCCTTCATCTTTCCTATACACTGATCAGCTGTTTCCTTTGAGAGCAACTTGTCACTAATGCCTCCAGCGATTTATTTTTATATGCATGTCCTTTTCTCCCCATTATATTTTTTATTGAAAACAACCTATGAATACAGCAAGTAAGTTAGTAGTAAATATAGCTGCATAGCAGGGAGGAGCTGATAACAAGTTCTTATCTCCAGCAGAGGAGACTTGGTCTTTTTTCATGTATCCAAAGTGATGTCATCATAGACTGTGGTGGGCTGATGCTGTTTGACAGCTAAGCTGACCCAGTCCATTCACTCACTTCCCCACAGTGGGACGGGGGAAAGAATAAGAAGAACAAAGGCATGAAAAACTTGCTCTTACTCTTGCTGGTCGAGATATAGACAGTTATCAGAGGTGCAACTTTTTAGGATTTCCTTTTTCCTCTTAGTAGATAACTCTCAGCTATGCATTCTGTAGAACAGCTTCAATTTCAAAGCTTAGCATTTCTGTCTGTCAAGTGACTATCTCTACCTTGGTGATATATGCAACAGTGTTGTCCTTATCCATATCTTTACTGGGAAAAAAATAACCTTCATTTTCTCTTTGGCATATGTCCCAGTTACAGGGCAGGACCAGTTTATCGCTATGCTGGTGTAACGAAGACTGTATTCTATGCCCTCTATGTAATTTTTGATGGACTGTTAATAATGGATTCCTTGCAGCAGCTGCCCAGGGCACACCTGACACCTCAGGTTACAAGCTGGGTGTTAAAGTACCCTGCGTGGCAGGGGAGTGTTTGAGGAAGGGGAGTGTTTCTTTGTCTTCACGCCAATGACTCAGCTGTGATAACTCCCCTCGGGGGAGGAATTAGCACCTTCACACCCAGCCTGAGGGGGTCATCTCTGCTAATGGGCCATACTGGACTGGCATAATAGGCAGCTGCAACACTTAGACCATCAAAGATTCCAAAAATACTCACAGAGTTAAATCACCCATTGTGAAACTCCCTACCCTAGGGACATTCCCACCTGAACCTGAGACTATATAATCGTGGGGTTTTGGGACTTCTGGTACCACTCATTGGATCCAGAGGAGGACCAGAACTTCAACAGAGCTGCGACTAGACAAGACTTCGATCCTTACTTCGACAGAACTATGATGACCATCCAGACCAACAGGTTTCCTTTCCTTTTACTTTGCCCCCAGGGGGACCACGTGGTGCTCAGCACTGTTCTATTCTTGTCCCAGGGTGCTGGGTTGCACATCTGTCTTTGTGGGTTAAAACCATTTTTTTTCTCTGCATCATTTTTATTAATATTTATGTATTATTACTATTTATGTAATATTTTTATTAAATTGTAACTCTGACTTGTAATGTCGCTTGAGTTGGGTTCATTTATCCAGCCAGTTTACTTTTAAACCAGCACAGCATATTGCCCAAGTAGTAATGTGAAAAACAAAAACAACTTCACAGATAAAACACAAGATATGGAAAAGAGTAAAAAACCTAAAAAAGCAGAATAAGTTTGGAAAAAAAGGAAACTAACATTTTAGCTTGAAAACTTTGCAAGACTTTTCAATGAAAATTCCTTTTTAGAAAAGGGTAAACCTTTTCCAAAAAAGAGGCATGAACAACTACAAACTACCTTTTCTAAGGAATCATCAAAAAGAGTGTCCTGACAGTTTAGGAAGCCCTAGATCAAACTTTCAGATAAGAGACTAGAAAGCAAAAGGCAAAGTATGGCTGGATATCACATCTTTTAATCTACTTATCTCAAGCAGTAGCGAACTGCCAGTGAGTCTCCACAGCTGGACTGAGACTTGGACTGGATTTCTAATGCTAAATTGACAGGTGTTCAGATACCAGTGTGATAAGTAGGCTATAAATACACAGAGGCTAACAGTTTAAATAGTTTGCTAAAATAGACAGCTGTAAAAGCTATTCTGGATAACCATTTATCTATCCATCCATCCATCCAAACTCACTCTTCTCAGCTGTTGGTCTGAGTTTTCAGACAGAGTATTTTAGCTGGATAGCTTGTTCAAATGTAGCTATAACAAAGAGAGAGCTAAAACAGATATGAAAGCAGAATTAGATACTTTGTAATACAGAGAGAGCTCCAGGAATTGTGGAGGGAAACAAAAATAAAGAACTCTGAAGAACAAGTTAGCATCTTACAAAAGAAATAGAAATAAAAATCCTGCTGATGGCAACTACATTTTTTCACAGCTTTCTGCTTAGGAAAGAAGGTGCTTTGAAAATTCATCTTCAGAATCATCCCAATCCAATTCTCTCAGTATTGACTGTGGTGCAGATACACCATTCTCACCAGCAGTGCAGTGTGCTTGAGTTTGTATGGACTGTACAACTGCATTGCTGCTCCAACTGAGTGAAAGGAAAAATCATTATCTCAGTTATTCCCCTGCTTTAAACATCCAACGTGTCCTTCAACCACCAACTTTCTTTTTCTTTTCATCTATAGGTTTCTGCAGTTTGCTGTATCTTATCTTGTAACATTTGCCATGTGTCTCTCTGCTTGCTAATGACAGTGCGGATATGTCCAGTGAAACATTCTTGTCACAATATGGTAACTGAATTTCCAAAACATAGTCCATCCCCACCCACTTTCAGCTCTTCACTGACTCATAGAAACCTTAAAACAATTAGTGCTATAACTGGATTTTACCAGTTAAATGGAGTTTTGAGTCTTGAATAAGTTTGTGCATTTAATAGCTATGTTTTAAAGTAAGTCACAATACATCACAGCTAGATAGAAGATGACATTTAAAAGTCTTTTTTACAACAAGTTGCTTGTTGCCAGCTGTTTTTCTGATCTTTATGGTAAATCCTGCAATGAAAAATAGCTACCCAGAAGGCAAGAGCTGACAATGATTTGAATCTACTAGCCACCTCTCTAGATCAGATGCCGTTATCACCAGTGGAATCAGTATTCCATTCACATGCTCTTATTTTTCCCTCTTGGAAAACACTTTACAAGAAATATTGTGGAAATATGTTTATTGATAGGCAGTGGTTACATTCGCTGTTCATCCATTTACATATTTCAGCATAGCTTTCTACTGGACTATATAAAGTATGCACACACACTCTGTATCTTACCATTACATATGCTTTTTAATATACCCATCTTTCATCTAACTGATACAATAAAGGTGTTCATTTAGTGGATAAATATATATCTAATTTATTTATATATTTTATTTTATATTTATAATATATAGTTATATATATATAATATAGTCACTGGAATTTTGCTCCACCTTTAGTATTTCTTTGTTATTTTAAATATAGAAGAGCATTATAAAAATAAAATACACATAAAGCAAGAACTATTCAGGTATAATGCTGATACTTAAGTTTTATTATTATCCTATACAAATCTATTCTAAGACAGAAAGTTTATGGATTTGCTCTGCAATAGAACAGACTCACATGAAACAGATCTGTCTGCTTAGTATAGACAACAGAAAACATAAAATGTCTGAAGCTGCTATTGCTAATTGGAGACGACACCTCAAGCGAAATACAAGTTTTGAATTAAAAAAAGATGAATAAAAATTTTGTAATTTCTTTCGACACACCAAGTTGCACCACAATACATTTTCTTCAAAATCTTGACCACATACATCAGTGAAATGGAGGTGCTGACCAAATGGACAGCTTAGTGAGAGGTCAAAATTGCAGAATTAGCTACTGCAGCCAATAAAAATAAATAAATAAAATCCTTCATTTAAATAACCCAAGATAAAAAAGACTCAATGTGATATGTACACAGTCCAGAGTGGGCTGATGTGTTTGTTTCAGTTCTCAGATAAGGCTTTTAACTAGAGAATCTTGAGATAGTAGTACATGTGTGTTTAGGAAAACAGGGAAAGAAGGTAAAAAATAGGGGTAAACAAGGGAATATTCAGAACAGATTTGTTAAAAATGAACCTTGCAACATTAAAAAAATACAAGTCACAGTAAAAAAAGAAGCCAACCTTTTGAAGACAGCAAATCATTACAGGGTGCTAAAGATTTTGGAGTATATTAGCCCACTCCATTTTCTAGCACAAATAACACTGCAGATTAGATCAAGCCTATTCTTATCCTAGTATTATTTTCTACCAGCACCCATTAAGAAGTATAAGGCTGAGAGAAGCAAGTCATAGATACATTGCACCTGCTCATTAGTTCTGCAATCTGTGGTTTAATCTAAGGTTATATTATGAATGCAATAGCAAAAGAAGGACAAAGCTACAGGTTAGATGCAGTTGTTAATTCAATGCATCATAAGATCAATCTTGTCCACTGGAGGCAATGGAATTTCCAAAATCACAAATGTTTCTCTGCTCTCTCCAGTGACTCCTGTTGAATACATTTAATTTTATTTCAAAGTTATCAAGAAATTGGTGTTCCAGGTCTATTGCTCTTTGGCACTGCATTGCTCGCATCACTATCACTCTGCATCATATGTTCATGTTCAACTACACTTAAGAACCTCATTGCTACTACCTTGGATGCTCTCTGGCACCGCATCATTCCCCATTTCTTTTTCTTTCAGAAATTCTAGACTCTGGTAGAAACATACATGTGTTTCTCACATGTACTTTCTTTGTGCTTGCCATTGTTACAGTCCCTCACGTTTGAGGTGCTTTCCCTTCCCTGAGTTTTACTGTAGGACCATTAACTTCTCTTCCTGCAAGGCCCACTCCACTCCATCATGCCAACATATGGCTGTAAGGTGAAGGATATGGTTTGCACAGACAACATTGTTTCTATGTTTTAGGTAATGTATAGAAATGGTTAAACAAGGTACAAGGCATCCAAGGGCTTGAAACTAATATTAACAGTGCCATACATATTTGGGTACAGCAGTGCTGGACATATTTGAGTACAGGGAGTGTACAAGGACACAAGAAGAAAAATGGCATTTCTGAAATGGAAGCTGTCCCTCTATCTTGAGTTCACTCAGGTGCAAAAGCCTGAAACTTGTCACCTGAAGAGGCAACATCTATAGAAAGGCTGTGGAACAACATTACAAAACAAGCAGTAATTCCTTTAAGAGACACCTGCAGCTATTACTCTTTCTCTACAAAGGGATTTTCTAAAATATGCTTAGCTGGAAAGCTTCAGTCTGTATGTATTCCAAAAATTAGAGATGGAAGGACATACTACATCAATCTTTCATTCTGTGGTCACTGGTACATTATTCCCTATTATACACTCAGTTCTTTGTCCACTATAGTTTTAAATGACTTAAGTGCTTGGACTTCTACCACTTTCCTTGGGAGACTTATCCATTCCACAGTCTAATAGATCTCACTGTCAGGAAATGGCCTCCATTTGCCTTTGCTCAATCTTATCCCATTACTCCTAGTTATGGTAGTTTTTTCCTGTTGTGCTCTGCAACACCCTTGAAATGGCTCTTACCCCAGAATCACAGTGGAGTAACATAAATGGAAATCTCTTGCCTTCCATTCAGTGCTCCCTTGTCCCCTCGCTCCTGCAGCCTGGCACAACACACCAGGAAAGACAGAAGCAGTTGCAGTGATCAGGACCTGGACTAATGCCACCTGGGACAGGCCATTGCACAAGACTCAGCTGTAATTATGGCACAATGGGACAGAGGGAACCGTGTGGGATAAAAGTGGTGTCAGCGGGCAGGGACACTTCCTTTTAACCCCAGCAGTCTTTAAGTTACATGCTCAATTTTGTAAATAGCCCAATTTTGTAAATGGGCATTAATCATCTTAGTGAAACATCTCATCAGCATCAGCACTCCCGCATGGTATGCCTTGTCTTGCTGCCTTGCTCCTCCCTTCTCATCTTTTTGCTGAACTGTAGCCAAACATTACGTTGTGAACAATATGACCAAACTTTCACTATTATTCCTGGGAGACTGAATCTGAAATCCAGAATCACTCAGTTTTCAGTGTGGCAAAGGTGAAGGTGTGCATTAATATAGCTTCCCAGTTTTACACTGCAATGATCTGTGTTTGCGTTAGTTAAGGATCACATTTTGATTTAAAGATTTAAGTTGGATGCTCTCATCTCTTTTTGGTTTGAACAGTACTGAGAGCAATAGTAACGCAGAGGTAGTTGTGGATGGCTACTAGTGCCCCCAAATCAGCAGAAAAAACCTCCAAAACATGTCCAGATGAAGAAAAGAATACTGTACTCTAACAGATATAAAAAGCCTTTCATCATCATGATGTGAGATGAAGATACAATGTCACCCCTGTAACAGAGAAGTAAGAAGCTGATATTGGCCAATCCAAAATTTAACTACTAGTTCATTTTTTTCCTAGACTGATTTAAGGCAACAAACTAGATACAAGCCATTTTATTAACACCACCAAAAAAAACCAAACCAATCAACAGAACCCTGTCTGAGAGAAAAGAAACTTTATGCAGATTTCTCAAGAAATCCAGACACAGACAACTCCATTTCATTTGTGTTTTTCTAATTTAAGACAGTTTATTTTTATTGCTCATCTCTCTCATTCACTCCTTTTAAGTATTTTGCTGATATTTTCCTACTCTGAAGCTTGGTTATTTACAAGGCTATTTTTTGGACAGTTTTTCTTGTTTGTTTTGAATATGTCCTACCATAGTCCATTTTGAATTCTCTGCACGTTTCTCTGTTGTGTCCTTGGAAATACTCAATCTGTATATTATAATCTGGGGACTGTCAGAGTAAAAGAAAACATAAATATTGGTGCTGAGTTGTCTGTAACATATTATGCCCTTTTACAGACCTGTCTTTTTATTAACTCCTGCACTGCTTTGCTCTTTCATGTAAGAAAAACCAAGTAGTCAATAGAGAGCTATTGGAAAATATGTTCTTAAGCTATATTTTAGTCCTGAATAAAAGCTATCAAAGCAAACAGTATAGGTAAGGGCCCTTTCTTTCATACACAAAGAAATGTAGATATTTGCCAACTAACTTATTTCCCATTGACTGGAAGGCATTCAAAGTAATGCCTTTGAGTAGCAGTAGAGATGCCAAGTTATTAATTTTAAAAGGACTCAAAATACTTAAAGAAAAAGATAACAAAAAAAGCGTATAAATTGTATAAAGAAATAAAAGTGAGAATGGTCCAGGTCAAGATGTCTTACACTCGAAATGGTGTGCAGGCAAAGGAAGGCAATACCCCCAATACTCCACATTACTGAATATTTTCTTAGCTACAATAAGAAACAACCAAAACAGTCTATTTCATCAAAAATGAAATGTGACTGCAGGTAAAAGTAGCCACCAAAGGTTTAAAAAGAATTTGTTAGCATAGAATCACAGAAACCCCATCATAATAACCTCTCCCAATAAGCAGCACAAATAACTGGAAATACAAGTAATCCAGTTCCTTATTAAGATACGCCTTTTTAAGCTACATATTTCACACCATGATGATGTTCATTGATGGTGTGAAGACCTGAAATATCCCACATTTTTTCCTCCTCCATCTGTCAGAAAACCCCTAGTTTATCTGTAGAGAAAGGTGACTCTTGTTCCTATCAAATCCAACCACTATAGTTACATTATTTCCACTCTTGGCATAAGGTCAGGTCTATAAGATTCGACAAGCAAATCCTGATGTTGCATTAGAAAAAAGATGCAGTGTGACTGCTTTATGTTTTGGCTCCTTAGCTTAGCGTGTCTAGAGGGCACAGTTTCACAACTGCTTTCCCCTCATTTTCATTCATTTACAGCCTTGCAGGCCAAAAAAGTGACAATGTTGTTGTATGAGCACCCTGTTCTGCTTCTCTGGAATACATAATAAGGAATAAACAAAATCCTGGTCATCCATATATTTCTAACTTGCGTAAATGCAAAGTGTACTTCAGGCACCATTGCTTTCCTTCTCTTTGCTCATTCCTACATAGAAATTTGGGTTTACTGAACCTTCGTGCCAACCATAATATACTGCAGATTATGGTGTAGCATGGGATCTGCATTCACACTGAGGCTGTGCCATTGTAGAGAGTGAAGCCATTAAATTAGCAGATAACAACCCCTTTGAGGATTTGATGACTTGATGTGTGAATTGTCTGTCATGCCATTCACCTAGGATTTGCAAACTGGCTGCCTGTTTCTGACAAGAAAAAACGGAAGTGTAGTCCAAACTAACAGGAGAAAGGTATCTTTTTTTATTTTTGGCATAATTTTTTGCATTTAGTTGATATGTATAAATAAACATAAGAACATTGCGTTAGACTTCCTTATTAGTCTAGTGGAAAGTACTGTATTGCAAATATAAGCTTCTTTGGGGATATTGCTCCTGACTAGCCAGCAAAGCCAATAAAAATACAACTTTTGTTTCAGCTTAACCATATAATACACTTTATCACCCAGTGTCTTGTGTAATAAATGTTACTGAAAAGGCTAATTTAGGATCTGAATTTATTTTAATTAGTCTTTGTAATAGTGCAGCAGATGTTAGCCTGTATAAAAGCAAACCTGCACTTGTGAGGAATCTCAATGAGAAGGCCCCCAACATTTGATATTCTCAGACATGCTGCCCAAGATTGCAACAGCAGACAGGAGGGGAGAATGGGAACTAAAGAGCAAACAAAATTCTGGAGGGTGAGGAAAAAAGGCAGCAGAGATTCATTTTGTTATAAACATGTCCTGCTATCAGTCACAGCACTGTAAAGGTGAGGCTGCAGAGCACCATTAATAACTGACAGTTGTTGTTAACTACCAGGGAACACCAGATAACCTTCCTGAGAATATCTATACCCCCATCTTGGGCAGCAAAGTAATGAGTCCCAGTGGAAAGAAAGCACTGGCCGTCTTTGTTGTAGCTATTGATCTCCTGATGTGATTTAGATAAGGGAGGAAGAGATAATGGCATTGATTATTCTATTTAGGAGCCAGACTGAGAATAAACTCAAGTATAATACATAAAGAGGAAAAATCCACACTCAATCACCCCTTGTCTGTTCTTTGCAACGGTGGTCACAGCAACAGTGAGACACATCTTAATAAACATGTGGGGTTTGGTTTCTGGGACTATTTGACATAAACTAAATATATGATGAAGGGTTTTGTTTTGCTTCTTCTTCCCAACTTTAATGAACAAACATTGCTTTCATAAAGCAAAGCATGGGAACAATAGTCAAGGAAGTTGATAGAAGTCAATGAAGATCTCAGGCTGACAGCAAGAAATGCATAGCTGATTTTATTTTATGCTCCTCACCCCCATTAGGTTAGTCAGCCCAGGTCAGGTAGTTTACTGGGGAGAATCTTAAAAAAGAGAAAGAATGCTTAAAGCTATCCACAGTAAGACGTAATTCTGACAAGCCTTTACTGCAGGTCATCTGCAGACATGGATTAGAGCCTCAGGCCTTGCCTCAGAGTAAAAAAAGAGTCCCTGTTGCATGTCAGAGCAGATACCAGTGAGATTTAGAAGTATCCTAAAAAAATGGAAAAAATAAAAAAGAAAATATTTTTCAACATTTTTAAAGCTGCTGAGCTTAAACTGCCTCTAAATTTGTTGACAGGTTACAGAAGTTACTCTTCTATCAAGGGACCCCAGTGAGGGGTACAATGGACTGATAGCCATCCTGTTTTATATTCTCTACCATATTCAGAATACTGTCCAAGACCTGAAAAGCAATGTAAACTTGTACTTTTGCTTCTCTCCTCAGTGGAGTTTTAAAACTGCATGCATTTAGATTAAATATATTATTTGTCTTTTATTGGTTTGATTAATAGATATGCTTTGTGAATTATAAAAGGAAAAGCAGATAAATAAAGTATAAGATGTAGGAGCTAAAAATAAAATAAAAGTCTGTGTTCAGTTCTCAGATGTCACCATATAGTTTCTAGATATGAGGAAGACAGTATGTTCATCGCATTGTGACCACGCCCTTGCCAATGTCAGAGAGCTGCAATTCCCATCAGGGAACTGACCTAAAGATTTTTCAGGGAAGCACAACTGATCTTTTAAAAAGAAAATGCAAAAATAAAATTTTATAAACTTTTTTTGGATGGGACTTTGGCTCTGTTTGTTGAGGTCTTTTAATGTTTTATGTTTCTTGAACACAAAGCTCTTTAGGAAAAATGAGCCTGGACCTCCTTACAGGATTCTCTTGGCTGGGTGGAGAGAGAGATACTGCGGCTTCCTCCACCTGCTCCAGTAAATTAACGTTTTATGGAGAAGCTAAAGAGGGGATTTGAAGCATCCAAGCCCAATATGATTAATGCAAATTTTAGGCCCAAATTGAAGTTTCCTGCAAACTAGCAGCTTTGTTTCTCTGTCTATTTTAGAGCAAACCTCTAAGACTTCATGTCTTAATAAGGCTGCAAAAGACTATTGTACAAAATCACAAAGCACTCTCCACATCTTTGTGCACTGTACTACCATTCTTTCAGTGGACCTCAGCAAGCTAAGCAGGAACAACATGCAGCTCAGACACAGAGAAGACTGACAGCTCTATGGAGAGCACTCAAACCCTGCTCTTTACTGTGTCTCAAGTCACTGGAAAACACAACACACCAAATATCACTGGTTGCATAGACTACTGCACCACTCACATGAATCTCTATTGCAGATTCAGTATAAGAGAGCAGAATTAGTGAGAACAACCAACCTTGTGCAGGCAGAAGCACAAACTGCAATGCCAAAACCAATCCTTGAAGGATTAAGTGTAGTACGCATATTTCAAATATGAACTTCAGAGCAAACAGGCAGTGCAGATACAGTTGGTTTATGGGGGAAAAAAGTCCCTCTAAATCTACTGTCTATATAACACAGTAAAAATACTGACATATTATCTGAAGGTTTTCCCTTTAAAAAGGAAATTGATTGAGCCATGAAGAAAGGATGGATTTACGCATTTCCCTAACACAGAAAGTAGGATCATTAATGTTAGTGTTTGAAATAAAAACCACTTCTGTGCAACCCCTGGACTCCAGGGGTTGTGCCGAAGAACCACAAAAGATTTAATGGTGGGGAAGGAATTGTCTGGTGTGAAAAAAATACAACTTGGAATTTCATTACTGTAAACAAAAATAAGAAAATAGACAAAATAATTGGCACAAATCCTTTCTCCCCCATATGTATAGGTGTGATATACTATAAGTGAAAAATTATTTATGATTTTTAGATACAGGTTGAGGTGGCAGCACAATTAGAAGTCACATTCTAGAGTTCCTGTGAAAGACCACTAAGAGAAGCCAAAATCCCACACATAAACCACACCAATATTTGTTAGGACCTTAAATATCTGTGACTAAGTAGTTTTAGTTCTGAATAAGATAGGATCCTAATTTCAGAGGATCTTTAGAGTAACACTACATGCTCTATATTGATCTAAGAATTTAATTTAAACCTGATCTTATAAAGCATTTAATTTTAATCTTACTTTTCTTCTGATACAGAAATTTATTTTCAGATGAAAGTTGCCCTTATATGTTCTTTGCGCTTTTGGCAATTTGGAAAATGATTTTTCAAAGTGTTAAAATGAAGCTGTGGCAGTTTACCTGTCTGGCAGCAGACATAAACCAAACTAATTCATTAGATTAAACCCAAAGTCTCATCAAAGTGGAATCTTTGATTCCAGTCAATATTTTCTTGATCTATCTATGACTGCTTTGACTGTATCAACATTTTTTTTATTTTGCTGTTTGACAGATCTTCCAGAATGAGTTGAATTATTGAAGAGATAATATTACAAGTATTTTGGCATCATTAAAGAAAAGGTTGAATTTCTCTACTACTGTTTTAGAAATACATTCATACCTTGTAGCTATAGATACCAGTAATTCTAATACAGATATAAGCCTTTATACGATAATTCTCAACCCTTCCTAAGTCAAGTTGCTTTTTTCAATACAAACTGTCAAAATAAGACAGATAAATTGCAGTGGAAGTGATTACATTTCTAGCAACGTCTTTTGGGAATTATCCTGTAACATTTCTTTAATTCCACATGGAATATATTTTTCCCTTGTTTTAAATTTTGCAGATCTTTAGCATGAAGTCTCAGGTAAATGGTTAAACATAAATTGGACATCAGCTAAGCTTCATTTAGCAAAATTAACGGATACTCTATCTTCTGCTTAATTGCCAGTTAGGCGCAGTGTCAGTTCCTCCAGCTTCTACTTCATGATACTGAATGGTCCTGTCTGATGATAATTGACCAGTCTGCATAACTCTTTCAACTACTTAGGGAGATAATTAATATCTAGAAAATACTTTTGTTGCCAGGCAAATGATTTTTACAAATCAGAGATTTGTAAAACAAACAAAAAAGATTTTTACATGGGAGCTTCCTAGTCCAATTTGGTTGCAGTTTTTGAGTAAGCAGTGGAAATGCTGTGTTACCAGGCACCTTTACTAGCTGTTGGGTTTAACTGGCAAATGTCCTTTAGATAATTCCTATTGTTTGATGTTCCAGCCCTTTCTGGTTTCAACATAAGTTTCAACAAATGTTCAGCACTAGAACTGGGTTTTTATACAATTCCCTTGGGCCTGCCTTCAAATCAGCTACAGTTGATTGAAACAACTCTTCAGTGCTCACTAGAGAAAAGGTTCTAATCAAGATGCTCCTAGACAATGGCATTCCTTTTTAAATTCATAGGGGGGGGGCTGTTCTGGTTTGGGGTTTTTTTCAGGAAACATGTCAATTGTCCTAGAACCATTTCAATAGGACATGTAGGGAGCCATATATAGGTAAAATAAACCAAAAACTTGAGACACTAGTGCTAATGTTGAAGAGAAACAAAAGTATGTCTTTCTTATTTTAAGAATTTTTGAGATGGAGGCAAACTGTGCTAGAAATATGTGTATTCTCTCTATTTCATAATTAAAAAAATAGTTACCTGCCAGTGTAGAGAGAGAATGAAAATAACCAGAGGTCAGGTGTTTAATTTCCAAAGGAACCACATTTTTGCTTTATTGTAAAATGAGAACTGAATAATTGCAATGCTAACATTTCTTGAAACTTAAAGGCCATATAAGTGACTAACCCTATAGAGAATACATTATATATGCATTTGGTAAGGGCAATTGCAAGGGAAGATCAAAAGACACCATGTCTTAAGTTTAATAACCCATTTAATATTGCCTTTCAGTTCCATTTCATGCTCAGTAAAGCAAGAATAACTGAACCTTTCACTGATGTTGGCCTCAGATGAACAGCTTTTGTTTTGAGGGCTTCAGTTGCAATGCCTTATGGTTGACAATTATGGCCTGGTAGCAAATGCCAGTGATAGGGTCAGAGGAACTGCTTCTGCACTTGAATAAGGATAATTCTTTAAGGGGCTGTTTTTCTTAACTAGGGTCATACTAACTGCTTGTGTGCATAGGGAAAAGGCATGGCATGCACTGCCTTTGTCCCTGCCCCACCACATTCCCCCATCCTTCTAGTAATGAAATACAGTACCTCCAGATGGGTTGAGGGGTGATAATGTGCATGACATGATGAAGTAAGCAAAACACAGAGCACTGTCCCATCAGAAAGGTTAATGGTGAAAAGAAGCAAGACATCTAAACTCATGACATGCTAAAAAGCCACTTAAAAAGGTTAATGGTTATTGCTCCCAGTGCTTGCTTAAAGAACAAACTGTGTTGGGACTCAGCCAACCGAGTGAAGAATATAAAAAGAATGAGCAATGGTTTGAATCAAAGATTACAAATTGAACCCCTACCAGAGCAGACAGCAAAGGTTTATAGTTCAGTTATGCTCACAGTACAACATACCATTATCTTATATTGTTCATAAACAAAATGATTTGATCTGTAAATCAGGGATATTGCACTGGATTTTTTTATTTGGAGTATATCCATACAGCATAAGTAAAAAGACAAATCACTGATTCATCAGGAAATTCATAGCATGTGGTTTGGTATTTGCAGTGTAAACTGGCTCTAGCTATTTTTAACTGTAAAATCTTTAAAGAACAGCAGGTGTCATATTTGCTTTCACCTTTGCATAACGTGCTGAGAAATTGTGTTTCACCTTGAAAAAGACAATATATGTGAGTAAAATTAAGATAATATAATATTGTAATAGCATCTCAGCCAGCCAACACTATTTTTATTATAATGAACTTGAAATGAAAAGTAAAAAGACTCGGTGAAGTTTGCTATGAACAACTACTAGAAATATGAAAAATTATTTTGTTGTACACATGCAGCCTAACTACAGATTTCAGCAGTTTAGAGACTTTTCATTAAAATTGTACTAGGAGAGAGGGTTGGCCTACACACTCTGTAAAAGGATGAAATTCTTATGTGTCACGTGTACCTCAGTAAGTCACAGCTCTGCCTTGGTTACATCAGAGACACCGGTTCCAGAGCAGTGCGAAGAAGCCAAAGCAGTCTCAGAAAATTCCCTGCTATCTCCCCAGATGGATAAAAATTTGTCTTGAACTTTCATGGAATGCTCCCACTGTACAGTTTTGGGTTCTTTAATCTCTACTACCTTCACAAAAAAGAATTAACTATTTGACTGTATCTGTAGAAGTTATAATGCTTTTCCTCTTTTTCTGGTACAGCATTTCCACAAATTTTTCATCACTCCCTCCTACTACACATTCCTTTACACTCTTAGAACCTTCTGAGAAGACAACAGTTAATCTGACCATGTGTTCACATCTTCCAGAACATGATAGTCCACTAAAACACAGTGTGATAGTGCAATACTGCCACAAACACCCCCCAAATTAGAGTGCCGGTTTGTAGGTGTGATCTCTACCAAAGGACTGTAGAGGCCAGAGGGATTCACCTGCTAAAAAAAAAGATGAGTGTGCATCAAATCAGAAGGGAAAGGGAGAGGGATTATCACAATAGAAAGTAATCAAGTTAGACTTTACTATACACTCATTTACCTCTTCTCTTTGATACAGTCTCCTGTGCTATGCTCTGTGCTGTGAAGAATAACACATTAAGGGGAAAACTGTATTTCTGAAACTGTCTTTAAAATATGAAGTGCAATATTTGGCGTATTTAAAAAAGCACAGTCCAATAAAATTTATTTTGGAGAACACGTACACATTCACATGAAAAAACATGCTGTTTGGGTCTACAGATGAAGAGGCAACTGTTTTCTTCCTGCAGTGCTAGTACTGTTTTGATCAGCAGAAGACCTCTGCTCTAGGAGGGTGCCACCGTGAAACCCCCTGAGTAGCTCAGGACAGACAGGGTTAAAAAGGCTGTTATAATTTTGTGAGCATTTGTATGTAGCTTTTTTTACTTTTATCTTCATGTTCTTCTTTCGGCTGCAACCCTAACCTCTATAAATTGCTTCAAATTATGTAAGACCAAGTGTCTCAACTTTTGAATAACACATAAACCGCATAATGTGGTTAAATATTAAAATACCTACTGATATGATCCTGTAACATGATGCATCTCCCTTTTATGCTTTTGAGAAGTGCTTGGCAATTCTTACTTGCTCTGAAGTGAAGAATCCTCCAACTAATTTGTGGGAGTAAAAGGAAGATTATAGGGGGGGATTTTGCTGTCTCATATTGTAGAGCCACTAATACTTTACATCCTTTCACATTATATGTAAACTGTTTTGTAACCTCAACTGCATCAGGTGTGACAGAGCAACTATTTTTAACACTGCCCTTCTTCTTTAATAAATATCTTAGGCTTTTCATAAAAAAGGTGACCTTCTGATATTTTACTGAAGACCTCTCACCTCAAATCAGTGACAAATATGAAATTAGAGCAGTTGAGAAAAAAGAACAAACTTAAGACTCCTCTTCTTCTTCAACCCCAACAGTATCTCTGATTTTACTAAAATGCATTTTCAGTTTATTACGACACTGAATTCAACCCCTGTGCAGACCTATTACCACTACTGCTGTGTGATTGCAGGTCTTCACATCAGTGTTTTTTTTCTATCTACTTTGTAAAAATATAAATATGTAATTTAATGTATGGTTACATTTTGTGAACCTTCCTCCTTTTCTTCAGAAATTTACACGTTTGATGTGATACAGCTTCCACATTTGATGTAATATATTTTTACAGGTAAACAGATTAACCCAGAACTTCCACAATAAGAGGATTAATGCCTAATTTGTAAATCAGAAAGAAAAGCTATTAATGCTGATTATGTCAACAGGTAAAGAAAATACCATGGTTAAGAGAAAACAAAGAAGAGCTCAGCAAGATTATGATTTAAAAGAACTATCTGAAATATGCAATAGTTTGAGAAAGAAAGGAAGTGTTTATCTATTTTCTGAGAGAAGCTTTTTCATACTTTTAAAAATCATCTGTAAATCCAGAAAGAAGTCAAAACTAATTCAGGTAAAGGAATTTTCATGACTCTTCCTTCCTTCTGCGCCATTATTTACATACTGTACCCTGCACAGAGAATCCGAAATTACTGTACAATCACAAACAAAGTCCCAAAGTGATCCCATGACCTATTAGCTGCAGAAATTGTGAATCTTGAGCAGTTATGCTGTCCAGCCCTCCCACCAAGGAGCATCAATGCCTCAGATCCAGCTGGTACCATGCCATCCCCAGGAGGGGTGGTGAGGGGGACTCCCTCCCACCACAGGAGAGATGAGCAGCCCTCCTGGGCCTTCCCCGCCTTCCTTCTGCTGTAAAGAACACAGTCCAAGACAAAAACCCAATGAAAATAAACCCTGGGTATAACCAATGGCAGAAGGTCTTTTTAAAAAAAAAAAATAAAAAAATTACTTTTTAATTCATATAACAATAAATTGGTTCTAAATAAATCAGGTTACTAAGGAGCACGTTTTTGATTTTTTACCTAAATTGCACACTGGGGAGAACTGTTTTCCTTTGGGCGTTACATAATGTGGTCTCTTCAACAGCCCACAGTCGTATAAAGCCCATCAGGCCTATGTATTTTACCATTTAATTTGGAAATTGGACTATCTGTGAATTTAGAAGTTCCCATGGACACATTTATGTGTCATCTGGCTATTTTTCAATAAAAAAAGTAAATCCTATTGCTGGAAAGGAATCCAACTTTTCAAGAGAAAACAAGCTGTTTCAAAAAGCATATGAAATGGCACAGAAACAGGCAAGTACCTTTTGTGAAGACCCAGAGACTATGAGACATATGACAATGTGAATGTGACTGTTTATACTGACTTCTCCCTTTTTTTTCTTGACATTTTGATATTTCTTGGAAGTATAACATGATGCTGAGATCTTTAGGGAAAACATGCATCATCAAGCATAATTATATTGACTTATGGTTTTGGTTGGTAACAAGATTTATTAGTCTTTGAGATATAATAATGTCATGGATTTGCTGAAGTCAATATCTCTCGTGCCAATAAATCTTGATATTGGCAAGAGAAGTCAAAGCCTACTTAGGATTTTTCCAACCACTGACAAAGCCTCCTATTAATATCAGATCTGTGCTCATGCAATAAGCAGTTCCTCTGATACATTATTCTGGCAATGCAGCCTGCTTTACTCAAAAAACAAATTTCTTTCAAAGTCCCATCACTTGCTTAGGTGATGATCGGCTTTCAAGCATATAGTTAACAAGAGAGGGACACAAAAAGAGCTCTGCTTCTCCACTTTGAAAAAAGGTGAAAGGTACATTCTTGCACTTACTTCAGTGGGATATTTTAATGTGAAATCCTCTTGTAAAGGCTTAGAAAATAAAATTTATCTGGTTATAATGGCCAAAATCTGGAAAAACAAATAAAAGCTCTCTTAATTTGTTATGAGTCAAATCCAAAATATCAGATATACTTATGTTGAAGCTGTACTTGTTAAAATAACATTTTCTTCAACAATGCTATTCGGTCTTTCTCCAGCGTCAACAGTGCTATCTTGGATGTGTTCACACTCTATATATTACTCCTAGGTTATTCCTTCATAGAACTCATCATATCTTAAAACTAAAACTTTCCTCTATCAGCCAATCTGATGTACCTTTTCCTGACAAAATAACCTCTTCATAAGAAGGGAATACATTCCAAAAATAAAACTCTACCTTTGTTAGGAAAAAACCAAAACAACATCAAACTTGTCAAAACACTTAAAATATTCCAACACTGGTTTGTAATTTAATTCTACCCTTACAAATCTGTGCAACAAAATACAGCGAAAGTCAATGTCTTGATGGATCACTCATGGAAAACTGAAGTAATTACCCTCATTCTAATATTCCTATTTAAATGCATGGGAAAATGATTAGCTGAAGGTTCTTTATGTAGCAGAAATGGCATCTGCTTAATATTTATGCTAATGTGAAATACCTTTTACCCTAAAGGTTAAGGGTGATGCATGAATGAAAAATTAAAGCAAATAAAGACAATACAAATACAAATTCCTGCTACATAATGCCACTTTAATTAATTTTTTTTTTTCCTATAGCACAAATGTGGCATTTTTTCTTGGGCATAACTTTTGCTGATATAGACAGAATCCTATGAAGGTCTCTTTTCCCCCCCTTCTTCGTTCTCCCCCTCCTTTTACTGGTAATACCTGTGAGATCTAAGCTGGGTTTAATCCAATGCACTAAAGATGTCGAATAGTCTCTTCAGGGCATATTTAAACCCATCCCACATATGGGCCTGAGGTAAGAAATGGCTAACATTACCTGAGTAGTGGATAACTTTCTCTCTGTTCCCCATCATAAAAATCCAGCAAAGGAACCAAGAATCATGCCAGCATTTTGTCTGTCTGATGTCTATCCCAGCTCATCCAAAAATGTGCACTTTAACAAACAGTCCTGAATTAATTCACTCTCCTTTTATAGATTGTAATGAAAAAGTATAAAAATGCTCACTTCAAAATGTTAAGGACCTTTCTGCCAGGCATTATAATTGGTAGGGTGTTCTGTTCGCTCTCTTTTACCCTTCTCCTATCTTTTTCAAATGAGCTAAATAAACAAAACAGAAAAGTACCAAAACTGAAAACTTAATTCTAGTTTTCAAATAAATGTCTGGCAGCTTAAAATGTGACTAGTACTGCTGGAATTGTAAACCAAAAAATATTTTAAGAGGTGAAGGGAGAGAAAGAGGGTGTAGTAAGGAACTAGAAGATTTACCGCCTCCTCTTCTCCTTAAGGAAAAAAACTGGACAGAGGGTGCTTCTGTTGCATCCTTTCCTTTATCTCTGGTGTTCCCTCCCTTTGCTCACAAATAACCAACAGCTTTTTTCTTTTCTATTCCTTCAAGATAGGTCCACTTTTCCTACTGGTTTGTTTGATAATGGAGTTACAAATGGGTTAAAACAGTTTCTTTAAATCTAGCTGCCCTTTAAGGGCATTACAGTTATTCAAAATAACAACAAAGTCAATTACAACTAACAGAACTGAATTAAAGGCCATGAATACTTTGCCATGAGACCAGCACATTTATTCTCAGGCACAGCAGGAAACGAACATGATCTAGCCCCAAAGCTCACTTCCAGTCACAGCCTTCCCTACTCCAGAGGAGTCCTAGTCAGGAGGAACATGGGAGGTGGGAAAAGAGTCAGGCTACAGATCTCAATGCAAGAGTGGTCCAACACCTAATGGAAAATTCAAACAGTGATGAGGTCAGCAAAATAAAGTAAGACTAAAAACAGTTTACTGAAAGAATAATAATTTTTGAAAGTTAAGAAAGTTTACTTGGGAGTTCTCTTTCAGCTTATCAAATACACGGAGAAGATTGCGTACATTTTTTCATTTCTATTCTCTACACTGTATTCTCAGTTAATTCACACATTAGGAATTGACATTTTCTGTTTTCAAATACCCGCAGCCAGTTTTCCTCTTGGTAACATTATATTTTTGACAGTAGGATTCCCCCCCCCCCATTTTAATACTGCTGAATAATTTAGTCTGGGAATAACTTCTGAAAGTGACTGAGTCCCACCATCTGCCAAAGCAGGGATGACTTACAAATTTAAATGCACCTCCAAGTTGCAAAGTTCTGAAAATCTTTAAAGGGGAAGAGATGAAACCCCTCCTGGGCTTCTGTTTCAGTTCTGAACCCTCACAGGGAACACTTTTTCCCCCTGTATGTCCAACCAAGTGTTTGCTGCTACTTGTCCTTTCTCTGTGTGCACCTCCAAGAGGAATCCAATCTCTTCCTCCAAAACCTTCCTCCCCCTCATCATAACTGGAAATTGAAATTATATCCCTAACTTTCTCTTCTTCAGGCTGTAAAACCCACCCCTCTCGATCTCTCTTCCTATGTTATGCTTGTCAGCCCCATCACCATTTTAATCACCCTTGGCTTTTTTTGAAATTTTCAGTATCACTCTTGTTTTCATCTTTGAAGTGGAGTGTGATTAACAAGACCATGGCTGACTTCTGCTGAGCAAATGCCTCCAAGGTCTCACTTTGAAACTCAGTGTCTTGGAAGCAGAGTCCTGAAGAGCAGAGCTGTGTGCTTTCCATAACTAGTGAATCTCCCTATAGAAATCTTAAGTAACACCTAGGTTAATATTACATACATTTTCTGCCTAAATTTTACTCTTTTGTCGGCCTGATGTTATTGTAGACTACACACCACCAAACATGAGCTTGAGCTTTAGTGTTTTAAGAAGTGCAAGCAATGGTTTTCAGTGTTAGTCATCTTTGGCACATGTTAGCTAGAGCTTCTTTTAAAAAGCTTGGTACATTTTCCATAATGTGCATTTGCTTTATTTATATTTCCTACCATTAACTACACCTGTTCCTTTTAACTAGCTTGTCTTTCTGGTGATCTGAACATATGGAGCTATGGGAATTACCCCTTCCCCACAGTCAGGCAACTGTAGTGCCTCCAACCTATGACATGCCTCTAGACAGTAAGTTTGATCTCTATCAAAACTTCTATAAACTTGTAGAAGTCTTTACTCAAATGCTACCTTACAAGGACAAAGAGTTTTTAAAATACCAACACAAACACATAATTTAAGAAATCCATTGAGTGTCTTACAGGAATTAGAGAAGAAATACTGCTGGCATGTAAGATAATGTTGAAGATATCATCTGAACCAGGCATTATTATTTACGCACATTTACTATTAAATTATCACTTATATTTCCAGAGATTGCACTAAAGGGAAATCTCTCATAAAAACAAATCATGGCATGCATTAGATCTGTATATGATCAGTGCACTAGAAACAGCACTACCTCATAATGGCTTTCAGCTCAATGACCAGGGCTCACAGGAATTTGCAATTTTAACCATCACCATTAAGCCCCTGAGAGCTTAATTCAAAGGGTCTGAAGCATAATGAAGCTTAAACTATTTTTGAAATTGCTAATAAATAAATAAAAGGATTAAAAATTCGAAGACAGAACCAAACTTGGCTGTATTTGACATGCAGTAATATCTGTAACACAGACTGTCAACAGCCAAAATTTCCTTTTAATCCTATTTAAAAGTCCAAACCCCCATCCTCAGCAGAGGTCTAGCAGAAACTTGAAATTAACTGAGTAAGCAAAGAGAACCTACTGAAGCTCATTAGAGAAAACCAGCTCTTGAACATTATAGAGGTGCCTAATTTGGTGCACCTCCCCTAACAAAACACTGTAACACTCCCCCCCCAACACCAAAAAAGCACAAAACAAAACAGTCCTCCCTGTCTCACCTCTCAGCTATTGTTCAGCACACACACTGCATTCTTTTAAGTTTTGCTTCTGCACAAGCTTTAAGGCCCAAAGTCCTTTATCAGATCTAGTACAATCATTTTAAAAAGCACAACAATAAAAATAATAGAACAATCCTTCCAACATTTACTTGTACGTCTTCTTTAAAACTCCTTTCTCTTTGATTTTACTCAATTAAGCCCAAACTATAAGCACTACATACCAAGTTTAACCACTTACAGCTAATTATCACTAAACTTTGTAAGGTGACCAATATTTTTCAACTCCTTGTTTGTTAAAATGAGCATTTTAGATGGACCTTACTATTAGATACAACACTGAAGTTTAGTACTGGAAATCAAACCTATAATTTTTAGAAATAATGTGTAATACACTAGAATATAAATTACTGCAGCTACAATCCCTCTGAAATGTAACAGTCATAGCTGCTAGCTGGCAGCTGTAATAGAATTGAAATATATAGCTCTGTAGAACATAAGCAAAATGGATTAATATTTTATTTGCTCATAGAGGAAAGAACTCACACTGCAGTGTGCTTCCCTAAAATGGATTCTACTCACTAGGAAATACTTTCACATTTCACATGGGAGGTTCAGTGTTCTTGAGTTATGAGAATTTATCTCACTTCCAAGTCCTGGGTGTGCCCTTTAAGTCATCTCTTTCTAATCCTTCCAGTTGATGTTAGCAGGTGATAATCTCATAGATTTAATACTGACACTACAGTGATAGGTCATGTCAATCACTATGCCTCTTGCACTGAAGAATTCTAAAAATCCATGTCTTTAAATTCAAATCTGCAATCTGCTAAAATTTTTATATTTATCAAAGAGTACTTCTGTCAGCTACTGAATTATGACTGCCTTTTATCACATACATTCTACCACAGGCAGGTTTTTGAAGGGTTAAAAAGGCTTTCGTATAGGTGAGGATGTTGTTCTATGAACTGTAAAATCAGTATTGAAAGCAACTTGGCAAAGGATCTTAGGCCCTGGCTTAATTAAAGCTGAGCTTGTTGTGCAAGTAAACGACACACAGTCGGGATTTGCTCTCTGCATAATTTACACATCCCTTGCTGGCTTGCTCTCAAAGCATCAGAGACTAATTTTAAGGCAAGGCTCGCATGTTTTGATTCAGAGGTCATGTCATTGGAACAAAAAAGAAAGAAAAATCATTCACTGATATGTTCAGAAAAGCTTAGCTCAAGATTTCAAAGACCTGCACACTGTTAATCATAATATGCAGAAAAAATGACATTTAGTTTGATAGTATGTAGTAGAAGAGTTCAAGATTCTGCACACAAGTTAAAGATGTATAAGTCTTACTCAGTTCAATAATAGAGTAGTCTGTATCACAGATTATTAGAGAGAAGTATTGTAACCACTTATTTTTAAATTATTATGGCTATAGATCCTTGAATGTATTGATCTGAATATAAATAAATTACTGCAAATGCAATACTGTATATGTCCAAGTGCACCTTCCACATTTTGTGGGTCAAATGAGAGCTTAGATTCAAATTTCTCTAGGGGAAAAATTTGTATCATTCTATGTGCTCTTGGGCACATGTGTCAGTTTGATGCTTTTTGGCTTTCTACCGAGATAGTAAAGTTATTATGCTCTCCATCTGTTGTTCCTTATACTGTTGAAGTTTGGTAACTGGCAACACTCTTAAATACATGGGGTATTTAAATATAGAGGGTCTGTGAGCTCTCTGCACTTACTGGCAGGGAAAAATATTTTCAAGTACTTCAAACACAGAAGAGTGAAAAAAACCCAGGGTGTAAACTGATTTCATGTCATATAAAGGAAAGTTACAAGTCTGTGTTGTCATCATGTTTTAGACTAGAACTGTACTTTCAAATCATTTAAGAGTCAATGAAGATAAAGTTTCCAGAAAGACTGCAAATACCTAAACTATTTGCTTATGAAAGACTAAATTCTACCTGTGATACAAAACCCAAGGGAGAAACACACAGTTGCAGTTGTGTCAGGCAGTAATTCAAAGGAAAGAGACATAGTGACAGTTTTAAGGTGGTCCAAATCATTCCCACCTCTGTGACAGCTCAGGCACACTGTAACAGAAAAGCAGCAGTGAGGAAGGATTTCTACTCCAGCTCTTATTCATGCTTAGCAGTACTGGATTGCCGCCCACTGGGTTACAATTTATAGCACAGGTCAGTGGTGCAGAACATTTAGGGATTCTTCCTCTGCCAAAAGGCATCGTCCACAATTTGGGTCACAAATGGGCAAGGTGATACTTCACTGTTACGTGCCTAGTCTTGTGCTTGAAACATTAATGCATGAATGCAAATATAAGATTCTATAAAGAACAAAAGAAAGAAAAGAAAGCTTTCCTTTTCTTTTAAAGGTTGCAGTGCAATAAAATAGATCCTGGGAAAATATGCAAGCAAAGATGTAAAAACTATTTAAACTCAGATAAAGAACAAAGTAGTAAAGCAATTTGACTATATAAAAAGAAGGTCATAAAAGAATATGCCACTGAAGAAGATTATTTTTTTCTACTACATACTGATCACAATCATACAATGAATCACGATTTATAACACAATCTTTGCAAATAGGCTTTGTGCACTGGATTATTCTAACAGGTCATGTTTTTTATGTGACTTCAGAAACCTCCTTTCATAATGACAAAACTTAATGTACAGACCTTGAGATTACTACATGGTCATAAAACAAGGTGATTCCTCTTGTCTAAAATGAATTAATCTTAGAAAGTCATTCTACTCAAGATATAAGGCATACTACTGGCATAGATCCTACTGCTCCTTCTTTTGCTCTCTCTCTGTAGGCCATTGCTCAGATGTAATTTCTGTTTTCATACAAAGTGACTGATGTAAACATATTCACAGGCAACTTTTATAACATATTTTTTCACATGACAGCAAGAGATTCACTGGGAACTGGAAGTAGACCAAGAAGTATCTTAAAGGAAAACATCACAGAAAGTGCCTGATAATAGTAGCTCTCATCTTGGAAGATCTGGCTCAATATACAGAAATAACATCATCTATATTGGCACCAAATTGTGGACTTGGGTGCTGGTAGATGAGATATCAGGCAGGAGCCAGCAGTGGGTGCTTGCAGGCCAGAAAGCCACTTGTATCCTGGGTTGCATCAAAAGAGTTGTGGCCAGCAGGTCAAGGGAGATGATTCTGACCCTCTATTAAACTCTTATTAGACCCCACTTAGAGTACTGTGTGCGGGGTCTCTAGCACAGCAAAGACACGGACCTGTTGAAGCAGGTCCAGAGTAGGGCCATGAAGGTGATCCAGAGGGCTGGACCACTTCTCCTAGGAAGACAGGCTGAGAGAGTTGGGGTTGTTCAGCATGGAGAAGAGAAGGCTCTGTGGAGATGTTATTGCAGTCTTTCAGTATATGAAGGGTGACTTTAAAGGTGGGGACAAACTTTTTAACAGGGCCTATTGCAATAGGACAAGGGGTAATGATTTTGAACTGAAGAAGGGTAGATTTAGATTAGACGTAAGGAAGGTTTTCTGTGAGAGTGGAGAAACACTGGAACAGGTTGTCCAGACTAATGGTAAATGCCCCATGCCTGGCAACATTCATGGTCAGGTTTGATGATGCTATGAGCAACCTGATCTAGTTGAACATGTCCTTACTCGTTGCAAGGGAGTTGAACTGGAGATGACCTTTAAGTTTCCCTTCCAATCCAAACTATTCTATGATTCTATAACTATAATAATATTTTTCAAGTAGTCATTTTTACCAAAGAGCTTAACAGACTTTTTTGCCCAAAGAATTTATTGTTTATCCCATAACAGCTTCTCATTTCAGCATAAGCTCTGCTCTTAAAAGAAGAATGGGAAATATGGTGGAGATTAAAAAAAAAAAAAAGGAAAAAAAAAAACCCAACCCAAACCAAACGAATGAAAAGAGCTTTCCTGGTTTTGCAAAGATGTTCATAAGTTTTACTTTGCTAAATTTGACAACACGCACTGATGCTCCACCTTGGGAATTTCTATCTAGACTTAGATCTCTATTTTAGATTGTAACACAAAACCTAGATATTTGAAATTAATAGAACTAGATGTAAATCTCATTAGTACCTTGATTCTGTCAATTACAGTATTTCTAATGCAAGTCTTTTTATTCATAGTCAGTGTTAGACATTAACACTTTCTGCCATTTTAAGTTGTTACATGGTTACAGATGGCACACATCATTGACTCCATACGTAATAATCCTGAGGTTAACGTTCAGCAACCACATTAGCTTGGGAAGAACAATAATCATCAGAGTGATGGAATTTTTCTCTAGTATAGTCACTCCTGGCTTTTTAAAGGCATATAGCATACACTGTTGATCTCAATAGTGTGGAAGACATTGGAGATATATATATAGATATATACATATATATAAAAAAGACCAATGATCCATCAGGCTATAAGTTCTTTTGGAACTAGTCCAACACAAGCTATCATGATTTTCTATCTTAATTTAGCATATTTATTAATCAATTTTTGTAGGCCATTACTTATATATCATTAGTTATATATCATTAGTGGACAATCAGACTCAATGTCCTTCCAGCCCACACAAACAACTGGGAGGATGCACACATGCCACCAAAACCACAGATTTCTAGCCTGATAATGGGTCATGCTCCAGGGACTATCTGTGTCTCTTTGAAGAAAAAGAAAGTGTTCAATTAGACACAACTGAGATGAGGTTGTGGGGATTTTCTTCAGCTTCTCCTTCCAAGGGGCAGTATGAATGAGGCAGCATGTCACCTCCTATCAGGACCAGCTGCCCTATCAGAGAAGTTGACTACTGCTGTCAGGCTTTCACCATTATGCCATAAACCACCAGTCTGGTGAGCTGTGACTTAGTCTTCTCTCTATTTAAGGTTATGAACTGAACTTCTCTGCTTCTGTCCATACCCAATGCTCATATAAGTATGTCTGGGAGTTGGCAGTGGTACCCTGAGTAGTCTGAGGGAGACCAACAAGTACACAGCAGGAACACCATCAAGTCATTCTAGATAGGATTAATGCGAATGTTGTGGACTTGAGGCATTCTGGACCTCTTTAATCAGCAAGTTAGAGATCAATCTCTAACCAAGGATTCATTATTGTAGGTTCAACTTGTTTCCTCTTTCAGTGTCCAACTTTCTAACACCAAGCTGTGCAGCTTTGATGGCATTGCACTAGAGCCTGATAGCACCAAACTCTATATCTTTACTACAAAAAGAGGTATCCTCACCATGACAAGGTTTGGTTTTAAACTAAACATGCATCTGTTTTTCTTCCCTATGTCACATAACAAATTTAAATTTATTATTGCCTTTCTGTATTAATAGTTGCTTAGTGTTTAATTTCTTCTTTCCTCTTCCAGTTTAGTATAATCTACATGTTTTATAAATATGAGGCATTTTTTTTGCAAGAAATAACTACTGAAACTCTTCACTCAGGGTACAAGCAGGGATTCCAACAACTGATGTTGCCCACAATGGAACATGCTTCCTATAATCAGTGTACTCTCACTGATCATTCAGTAGTTTTTGGTTACCACTTGTCAGTTTTTCATCCATCAAAGGGTATTTAAGTCAATTGGAATTACATTTTCAAGTGATATTTCATATGATCTCATAGAAAATGAAAAATTTTTAGTCCAAGTAACTTTGCCTCCCAACTACCATAATGTGATCAAATGAGATAGAGACCACTGCTTTTCCTCTGTGTAATTCCCCTAGCTTTTTGGTGACTAAACAAATGAAATTGTTTCAAACTTATGAATTCATCATATTAAAAACTGATGTTAAATTTCTGGAAAGAATATTATACATAATATAATATTTGGTAACTTTTGACTTCTCAGTTTTCAGTTACTGCTTACCTTATCCAAACACAAGACTGCCACATCAATTTTATTGAAATGTTTCACCTTGTTAAAACCATGCAAGAGTTCACAAAATTTTAGGAGTTAAGTCCACCAATTAAAAGCAAATTTATTTCCAGTGATCTGGTCTTATAATTATAGGTGTATGGAATACCTGTGAACTGTGTTCAGTGCAAAGAGTTTATACCCGCAGTCTCAAGTTTCATTTTTAATATGGTGAAAAAAATGTTCCACAAAAAGACAAAGATCAAGCATGGAAAACTCCAAACCAGAAATTTAAGTCTGGTAAAACTATAAGCTATAGGAAGCAGACTTTAAGAATGGAAAGCATTAGGCAACTTTATTTCCTTTCTAGCTTGCCTAAAATTATTCTGTCCAAAGCAATTTGCCTGTTTCTCCTTCACTACATATGCTTTAGGGAAGAAGGAACAATTATTTTATAAAATGCAATAACACCAGATCATATTTCGGGAGGATGTGATTACCCTGTTTTAGAAGCATTGCAACACAGTCAGAGACAATTATCTGAAGTCAAATTTGGTCTGCATATTGGTAGTTGTTACTTCTGAAAGAACCTCATGAAAGATGAAATAGAATGTCAAAACTTCAAGTGATCAAACATCAGATTTATAACTTTTCCAAGAGAAGAAACTTTATACAATATTCTCTTAACACAATCATTTACCCCCTTTCGCCTCCACCAACCAGTCTTATGAGTCATCTAAACCAGTCAACTGATGTACCAACCAAGCACTGACCTTATCTGCGCTTTCACAACCTTCACTGTGCCTTGTCCTTTATCATGGTGAAAGAAGACAACAAAGCACTATGGTTATAATAAAATAAGTTTTTTTCTGTAATGCTAACAGTGACCAACATTTTCAAAGAGCAGTCATCTGACCAGCAATGGAAGAAACGAACAATTCACCTGCCTCATTGTATTAGGCGACACCAAATATCTCACAAAAGGAAGAAGCTTGTAATGCCATGTTCCTTTGTCATTATTTAAGACTCCAAAAAGTGCCACAGCAAGATGTGTGGCAATGCCCATCTAATCTCTTGAGTTGCCCAGCTCCTCTATCATTTAGGATTCCTAAGCCATAGCTCTGAATATTAAGCAAAGTCTTCGCTCTTATATTGTAACCACTCTAGCCTTGCCCTGGCACAGTGCCATTTAAACATATTTCTTATGAACTGCTCCCATTGTCCTAGTCTGCTTTTTTTTTTTTTTCCCCTGAAAATGCTGCTTGAATAAAACGTTTTGGCTTAGAGACAGGTATTTATCTGCTCTTCCTCTGCAGTTGCCCCTATTTATAACCCAGGTGTTAGCAACTGTGTTCTTGGAGTCATCAGCCACAGCTACCTTAAATAATCTGCAGGTCTGAAAAAGTATTGCTTCACTGAATTTGCTGGCAAGGGAAGACTGATGGTAGGGTGGACAGTCAACACAAGTGCTTTATTTCAGACTTGCTCCATTTTACCTACTAATTCTTCTTTCTTATAACCTGTCTCCAGGGACAAATAAAATGCAAATCTTTGCTTCCATAGACCACAGATGACACTGCAATAGGAAATAAATTTCCTATCACGACCAACTACCATAATTGGAATGATCTCTGGATTTTTTTCATTTATATGAGACAAAGTAATAGTTTCATTTAACTTCTAAAAGGTCGATCTAACTGATTAAAAAAAAATGAAAAGATCAAATAACTGGCTTCAGGCCAGCTAAATGTACAACTTCCTTTTACAAAAGCAAGTTCCATGTACACTAGAATTTTAATTAAAACTAAATATGTTTTTTAAATAGAAGTTAGTGATATAAAAGTATTTACAACACTTAGAAAATCTGATGAATTTATAACTTGCTGCTAAGTGATCATTTGGTGATCCTTCTTCAGGTATATCAGTTCTCTTAAATTGCTAGCTGTTAGATACAAGTTCTATAAGTGAAATGCTTAAATAGTAGTATAAAAATGTCTGTAATAAAACCAGAAGCTCTGAATTTCATGGTACTTTAATGCTGCCTCTGAAGTAATGGAAAAGCCATTTTCCAGCTCTTGCTTCAAGGACTCCACTAATAACATTTTTCACAAAGGACCTATCTTTTTTTAAGTAACTTATTGTGAAGTTATTCTAAAATATTTAAAATCATACAACTAATTTTGATCAGAACTCCTTAGCCTTTTAATTCTGTTTAATGAAAGTTTCTAAAAAGTATTTTTAATAATAATTTCTACTGCAACTTGATATGCAGTTCAATAACAAAAATGGCATTACCAAGTTATTACTTTAATACCACCTATGACTGTTCTGTACTACTTACTCTGCCAGTCTATCACCATGAGCTAGTTTAAAAATACATTTCTGGCCAAAGATGAAGACTTGTTTGGTGGGCTTCAAACAAATCACTGTCATCTAACCTTTACTTCAAAAAAACATTGTGGTGTTTGATGTTTAGCAGTTATTGCAAAGGAATAAGGGGGGTTTGCATAGTGACAATATATGCTGACAGAGCTGTGTGTGAAAACCCATACAAATATTCATGCTTGTCTGGAATACAGACAGAAGAAAAACAAGCATTATAATGGAAGTGCAGCAACATTTGTCAGCAGCAATATGCATGTCCTGACAGCTCTGCATAGAGGATACAGCCCACTGCCCATCTTACCACTGAAAGGGTCATGCTGCAAGACTACGTAAGATCCTGTTCATTTTCAGCAGCCAGTTAACTAAGGTAAGTTTCGTTTTGGAGGCAGCAATGAAGATTATGCTGAATGAATTAAAAAAAAAAAAGTAGACTAGAAATATAATTAAAGGGATTCTTCAACACATGCTGACTCTCATTTTTCAAGAGACAGCAATTTCTTTTAATTTCTAGCACTGAATTCATAAATTTATTTCAAGACCAACCCATGAGGCTTGAATCTAATCAAGGTTTAAAGTCTTTGAGCCTGAGGACTGTGCTCTCTCAAAAATTATTTGATGCAAAATTATTCATGAGCTACCTTAACTGCTTTCAGAGACAAGAGATACAGACTGTGTTCTGTCTTCCAGGAATTTTAACTGAAGCTTAAGGGCCTTTGGATCTCCCTCATTCAACCCATCCAATGCATAAGTAAAGGTAGCTTTGAATGTATTCTTCCAAATCAAAGTTTTTTAACATTGGATGTAAAGGATAACATTTCAGAAGCCTACATTTGCCTGCCTCCTGCCAAGTGAGCTCTCTTCACTTGAACTTCCTTCCCTTCAGCCCACAGAGGACTGCCATAAGAAAGAGGTGCAGCTTTTCTCCTTCTCTAGGGTGCCGGCACATGCATTCCCGGCATATTTTCCGATCCTTTAGTCTGAAAGAGTTAAAAAGGAAGGTTATCCTGAAGTCTCTTGAGATACCAAAGAGCAAGTTTCCTTTTAACTCTGCTGCTTGTTTATCTGGCAGACTGAACTCCACATAGTTGCCTTATGAACTGGCTGAAAAGACCCCAAAAAATAAAATCTATCCCAAGAAGAAAATAAACATCAATAAAACACTACAGAAGTATCTTGTGATTATTTCTAAATTCTGTGTATTTGCTTCAGATGCATTTAGTTTTATTTTTTCCTTCATATGTTTCAGTAACAAAGGTATTAAATGATATGAGCAAATGTTCCAACTTTCAGCATGCAAAACATTTCTCCTAGTTTCCCCTAAAGTTCAGAAATACTCAAGCATGATTTCATTTCTACAGATGTAGTCAATCATATTCATAGCATTTTCAAAAATTACCTCTACCTTTAAATGAATTGAATATGCAATAATATGTATTTGTAATATGTTGATCTATCTATCTATCCATCCATCAGGGGATCAGACCCAGCCAGCGTGGATTTAGGAGGGGCAGGTCCTGTCTGACCAACCTGATCCTGATCTCCTTTTATGATCAGGTGACCTGCCTGGTGGATGAGGGGAAGGCTGTGGATGTGGTCTATCTGGACTTCAGCAAAGCCTTCAACACTGTCTCCCATAATATACTCCTGGAAAAGCTGGCAGCCCATGGCTTGGACAGGGGCACTCTGTGCTGGGTTAGGAACTGGCTGGAGGGCCGGGCCCAGAGAGTGCTGGGGAACGGGGCTGCATCCAGCTGGCAGCCAGTCACTAGTGGTGTCCCCCAGGGATCAGTGTTGGGTCCAGTCCTGTTTAACATCTTTATTGATGATTTAGATGAGGGGATTGAGATCATCATCAGCAAATTTGCTGATGACACCAATTTGGGAGAGAGTGTCGACCTGCTGGAAGGCAGGAGGGCTCTGCAGAGGGA
>VYXB01010053.1:0-17520 GCA_013397135.1 Pachyramphus minor | reverse complement strand
GTGGTCAGCAGGACAAGGGAAGTGATCCTTCCCCTGTACTCTGCATTGGTGAGGCCACACCTGGAGTATTGTGTTCAGTTCTGGGCCCCTCAGTTCAGAAAAGATATTGAAGTGCTGGAGCGGGTCCAGAGAAGGGCAACAAGACTGGGGAAGGGACTGGAACACAAGACCTATGGGGAGAGGCTGAGGGAGCTGGGGTTGTTTAGTCTGGAGAAGAGGAGGCTCAGAGGTGACCTCATGACTCTCTACAACTACCTGAAGCCAGGTGGGGATTGGTCTCTTCTCCCAGGCAGTCAGCAGTAGGACAAGGGGGCAAGGGCTTAAGCTCTGCCAAGGGAAATTTAGGCTGGATATTAGAAAGAAATTCTTTACAGAGAGAGTGGTCAGGCACTGGAATGGCCTGCCCAGGGATGTGGTGGATTCACCGTCCCTGAAGGTTTTTAAACTGAGATTGGACATGGCACTTAGTGCCATGATCTAGTAAACACACTGGAGTTGGACCAAGGACTTGATGATCTCTGAGGTCTTTTCCAACCCAATCGATTCTATGATTCTATGATCCATCTAATTACAAATATATTTTGTTAGCCACATTTTCAATGAACAGGTGAAACACAGGTCATGTTGTCAGTATAAGAACATGAGAAAAGAGCCTCCCTAAATTTTTAATGGAATCTATATTCACATGAACTGATTAAAAAAAAAAGTCATAGAATTCACTCGTTTTGCTCATAAGTAGAAAAACTACTGCTATTTTATTTCTTCACGACAAAGTATACTGATGTAATACAAAATCTAAACTGTTTTTTACCTGCACAGCCACTACCAGTATTAGCTTCAAGTATACATGAGTTTTTAGCTTCAAAAGTAACACACATATTCCACACAGGATACTGGTCTCAATTATGTAGGCACAGCATGGATACCTTTGAACTTAGGGCCTTTGTGGGCTGTGTTTAGAGTATGGTTTTATCCTCCACATGCAATAAACTAAATTCGGATGGCATTCCTGCAAAATTCCTTACTCTCGTGATTAATGAGAGATTAAAAACCCTGAGCCCACATTTCCAACATTATCAAAGAGGAAAGCAACATATTCGTAAAGTTTTTATGCTTATAGGCAAATGAAATACTAAGGAATTGACTATGGACACAAAACAGATTCACATATAGATGTCAGACAGTTATAGCAAGCCAACAGACCTTCAGCATAACTATATGTTGCAAAAGATAAATCTGGGAACAAGCATTTCTCTGCTTGCAGCCCCAGAACCATTAGAATATCTCTTCTGCCTGGCTACGCTTCCTGAATGTTTAAAATGGTCTGGCAGATCAACAGTTTTCTCACTAATTCAGAGATGGATATTTTTGGTGCTACTAAGCTAAACAGATCTTGCAGTAATCAAAAAGTTTCTTTATCAAAATGCTACTGAGGAATACCTGCCCTTCAAGGGGAAGAAGGTCTTTTGCTACATAATAGGAAAAACCCCCAAATCTTTTATTTTAAGGTTGACATTACTAACATTTTTCTATTTAACATATTACCCTATGACAAGAAGAAAATTCTCTGCCATCTAAATGGTCACACTAATCATGATGCGTTGTCTGACAATAATGACATTTTTGAACTGGGCAGGGCAAGAGCTGAACAACCGTAGTATTTCCTGCAGAGAGTGGGTGTTCACACAGCTCCATAGGCAGCGGTGCTGATGGTTATTGCAAAGACAGTCAGTGATGTTCTGGGCTTCCTTACCTTGAGGAAACTTTAAAAGCAAGTGCTATGGTAAAGAATCCAGAAATATTGGCTGTACAAATGTTTTGACATACCATACCAACAATACAATCAGTTCCTATAAGCCTGAACAGCCAGCCTTTAGCTCCAGCCACAGAAAGGTACAGCCTTGTCAAAGCTTGCCCTTGACCTAAGCAGAAGTCACAGACTGAAAGACACAAATGCATGAAACAAGAGAAGAAACCAGCCAGCAACAGGGGAGCACACTCTGTGCCTCCCCCCGCACCCGCTGCTAAAGCACACTGCTGGCAGAGATGTGTCTGGAGATCACAAAAATAATTTCTTCCCAAGGAAGTGAGACTTTTTGACCTTTTCAAGCTACTCATATACTGAAATAACAGTGCAACACCTACCCAAATTGAAGATGCTATTAATATCTCTAAATATGGTACTTATTGCTAGAACATGGGAAATGACTCATTTGACTAATAACGCTCCACTGTGGATTAGCTAACCAACAGTATCAGCAGTACTTAAAGAGATTATTAAAATAGCCTGAATGCTTTAACATTTTTACAGCACACAGCAAGCAAAGGAAGAAGAAACACTCAAATGGAACAAACCTAATCCAAGGAGAGAAAATACCTGGGAGTAGCAATACATACTAGAAATTATTTTTTTGCAGACAGCTCCATGAGATGGTTTCTCTACACTCGCTGCTCTCCAGCATTATCATACTACATTTAGAGCTGCTTTAGAATGTGAGGGAGGACTGAAGGCTTCAAATTGTCAAGTTAACAAATAATAGGGCTGTTAATGGAAAATTTTTAATATAATAAGGAAACCAGTAATTATCAGGTTTCTTAGTAAAAGATATTCCACACAAAGTTCACATTATAATAATTACTATTTTGAGACAAAATTTCTGAGCAGAAAATCAGATGTCATACAATACAAATTAATTCATGGAAAATACCAACAGATTTGATAATGTTTTCAAATATTTGCTGGAAGCTGCTTATTGACTGAAGATGCATCATTAAAGCAACTGCAATTCATCATTAATAATACAAACAAAATAAACCAATTCATCTAGAAATTTAAAGCTTCATGCAATTGATTATTATTTAAGATCACTGGAAATGAAACATCCTTTAATACAAACACATTTGAAGTAGTTTCCAGATGTATCCTGCATTTTAGCTAATTCTGTGCTATGCATAGAGAATATGAAAATCTATTTGAAGAGAGATTTCTATTTTTTAAAAAATCTGGTCATCAACTTTATCTTAACTTATGATTTCTTATACCTAGTCAAGAGTCATCAGGGTGTCTTAAAAAGAAATTATGATATTAAAAAAAAATACACCCAGAGTTTATACAACTTTTTTTGTTATATTTAATTTCAGAGATAAAGCTTTAAAACTTTTAGTATGCATCATCAAAATTTGATTTCTCTTTAAAATAGAAAACAATATGCTCAATATAGACAAACTAAAGTAGGATATTTTGATTTTAAGACTAAACAACTGTTTTCTGTACTGTGTCTCAAGAACAAAAGAAAAAACAAAGAACCCAAAACACCATAAGAAAGAGTCCAAAACAAAAAAACCCTCCAACCCAAACCCAAGACCCACCCACCCCCACCAACCCTTCAGTTCTTCTGTCTGACCTAAAGAAAAATAACTTTCCATTACTGTTGAGTGCTCTGTTAACTCAGTCATCATTTGTGGGTATCCTACAGTTTTCATTCTTGACAATGACATAAGGCAGATAATAAAATGATGTGTCATGTTGGCTGCTAGCTGTGTAATATATCTTTAAAATTGACCAGATACTGTTTTACTTGACTATGTCTGTGAAATGCAGTTGGATATCATTTACTTCCCCTTGGGGATCTGTAAAGATTACTAACACCCACGATTTTGTTGTGACATTTGCTTCATGTTTGGCCGTCCCTTCAAAAGCTGGAAAGATATTGCTTAAAAAAATAAAAGAGTCACGTCTTAAGGATGTTGCCATGGTGAATTTAATTGCATATTCACTGTGTGAGGAGACAGAATACTGGACAAATCAGAATGTTAACTCGCATAGTTGGTTAAACGCTTGTGTTTGACATTGTTGAGGTTCTTAACTGAAAAGTCTGGTTCCAATTTGTAGAAGTGATGTAGGTCCAAACTTCTTAGCTGTGGATCCCTGTAGGTGCTATATTTTGAACCGAACAATCCAGAGAAGCACGATTCCAGACATCTTGGGTCAGGCAAATAAATTGCTATTTTAACCATAACCCATTTGCTTCAGTTCTAGTCTTCCTACTAGAAGGTTTTTATGTTTTTTCTGATAAAACTATCTTTAAATGAGGATAATGATATCAATAAAATTTCACAGTAGTATTGGTGACAGGCTTATTAACATTTAAGAGTTATCATTGTGTAATGATAACTTAGAATACTCACAAGGATATAAATTGTTCTATTTGAACAGGAACTGAATGACGTGTAATAAAGTAGCATTAGAGACTGTGCACAAAGAATGAACAGGAGAGGGGAAAAGAAGATTTAAATTGAGAACAGGAAGAAAGCCTTCACAACAACATCTCCTAGTTCCTGAAAGCCAAATGTGATGACCTTCACAAGGCTCCTCTAACACTGCTTTTGCATATGATATTATATAATCTTGGTTTATTTATGACATACAATGTCTATACGCACACATACATTCCCCAACAAACACACCCTTTCGTTATTATTTTACAGTGCATATTTTATTATTTCTTCTTACACCTGGAATATTTTGTTTTATGCATCTGCCAGGTGCAAGATGAACAGCAGATTACAATGCACTGTACTATCACAGCATTTAAAGCACATGTTTTTATACTACACTGCATTAGGAGCACATAGTGCAGAAGAAGTACAGATTGGTGGAGTATAAGTGTGCCTGTAGGAAGCCTTTACTGTCACCATTTTCTCCTCCTTCAGCTCACCTCAATCTGATGCTGCCATTGCTACATTCAGTTTCTCAAAGCAATCCAGACAGGACAGCTTACCACAGCATTAGTTTTACTTTAATCTTTGTCTGACCTATTTGTGACTTTCTGACATGTATAATGTCAAATATGATAAAGCTGATTTTGGAAGGAGCCTCTAGGTGTAACTATAATACAAAAAATAAATCATTTTTTCTCCATTCTTGATGAAGAGAGGTCAGAGCTCTCGCGAAATACAGTGGGGCTTTGCATATACAATTATCAAATCAATTCTCCTTTACTACTATTGCTAAAAAAAGCTTTTTATTTTATTTTTTTATGTTGTTCCCTTTAACAACAACACCAAAGAACTAAGGAAAACAAATTTTGCATTAGGAGATTCTGTCGAAAAACATTTCACTTCAAATAAGGCACCACACAGAGCTGACAAGATGAGAGATTTAAATGCTAATTAGCATCAATTTCTTTATTGAATTATAATTTCAAGAAAATGTTGTGTGACCCTCTGATTTAAATACTGTTTTCCCTTCAAACACGTATTTCACTGCCAAAATGGGTTTTTGGATTTATAGGCATTCATACGTTTTGAAAATTTGATTCTTACAGATTAACTGGCTTCCACATTTATAATCAAAAGCAGTAAGGACTGTATTAATCGCAGTATGCATATTAAAGACCAGAACTAGTACAGAGTATGCAAGGCACTATCTCTATATCACATTTCTATGTGAGAAACAACTTCTTTATGCATGCTGAATGGGCAATACAAAAGACTTACTCCTTACTCTACAAGTCCCACCTGATGGGCAGACAAATACGCCCTGGATTCCAAACTTCTCCAAGAAGGCTCTACAGTAATGATAAAACTGCATGTAAGTGGCTTCATACAGACACCCACAGTCACCCATTTGCCTCAATAATCACACAGATGTAGAGATTTGCAAAAGCATTACAGGTTAATTCACACCTACTCCATGTAAATTCTCTCCTTTAATATTCATGTGTGAAACACAGATTTTGTAGATGAATGAACTGAAGGACAAGTGGGAGCTATGAGTGCTTCTTTCTGTACAGCTTTCCCACATGTAACAAGAAAGGAGATTTACACAAGGGAGATGAAAACTGACCTAAAACAATTTTGTGATAGGGGGCCATACACTAAGCAAATGCTGAAGTCTCAATTAATAAGGATTAAAAGGTGTGTTGTGACTGAGATGCCAAAACATCAGAAGGACACCCAGAGGTCTAGCTCACCTCTCTCCTAACGAGGTTTCCTTGATAAAGAAGAAATAAGATGATACAGGCAGTCTATATATAATTTACAAATTCTTGGGACCATTAGGATGCTGACATGTATTTGCTTTAAGGAAGAATGTGTGCCTGTGGGAAAGGGAACTTAACACATCTCTGTGGGAAGCAGGCTCAGGTGAAGTGGTTATCTCTCAGTATTGCTGCCTGACCCGAGGGTGGGCAAGCTAAGCAAGCTGCCTCAATGGGCACTGAGTTTGTCTAAAGGAACAAACTTTGTGCAAAGGAGTGCTGAAGTGGTCAATGAAGTCACAATAACAACAGATGAACTGAGCCCCTAAGGAGCATAGGCACAATATAGAAAGTGAATCTGCTTTCTTAGCAGGTCGAGCCTAGTTTAAGTACAGGGTCAAACAAAGGGGGAAAGCAAGTGGGTTTAAAACAGGATTTTGAAGGACCTTGAGGCAACTGAGAAAGCACACTAAAGGGATTCCTACTTTTGTATTTCCTGTGCAAGTTATGAAAAATTTACATTCTAATCCTGTGCAACACAAACATATCTATAAGTTATACCCTACCATTCAACTCTGGACAGATAAACTGTCAATACAGAGAATTCAGGGGGCAGAGTACAAGAGCATATAAATGATTTCAAGGTTAGTCAGAGAACAGTTCTCATTAAGGGAAGGCAAGAACCTGTACTCAGCAAGCATGCAAGAAGAAGGAAAGAGAAACAAAGAGAAGCAAAGAAGGGGAATTCTGTGTCTTCATATGCCAGGAGAAAATTCAGAGCACAACAGTGCAGTGGGTGAAGATCCAAACCAACAAACTAATGGTGTGGAGTTACTACAGGATTGAGAGAATTTCTAAACTTCGAAAGCACAACAGAGTGACTCTGCCAGGAAACAGTAGCAACTGGACTAAGAAATCAAAGGCATAGTCATAACTAGCTTTCAAAACACATACAACCTGTTTTTCTGCAAGAATACTGGGCCGAATCTATATCTCAATGGCTTTCAGGGAAAAGAAAGCTAAAAAACACAGCAAAAACCAGAAACCAGAATATATGATTCTTGTTGACCTTCCTGTGTAATGAAGTGACTATTTAAAGTTTATGGAAGGAAGTAAATGGGGGATTTACTAGTTAAATTTCCAGTGCAGAAAATGAACTTTTGACATAAAACACTTCATATATTTCATATATACTAGGCAGCAAATTCCAAGCACAGCCTAGTTTGTTTATTCAGAGGCACTAGAATATCTCCCTATATTGATATTCAGAGTAAGATTCATAGAGACTTACAGGGATTGCTGTCCCTTCCTTACTCCACTTGCCTTACCAGCTGGCATTGTTATGTGCTTGATGCTCTACATCTTTAATCACAGAATGGCTGTTTTCTACCCTGTGTAGAAGGTGTGCCTGGTTTTTTCAACTAGTGATCTGCAAAAACAATTAGAACACTGTTTACCAGATCACACAAAATACTCAAATGATACAGCATATCTATGCAAAGCACAGGCCTCAGAGGTAAAAGGATTATTTCAAATTAAACAATCATAATTCTTTCTCTGCAACTTATACTACTGTGTTGTATGTTAGAATATTGAAAGCCTAGCTCAGTATTTTGGTTATAATAACCTTGAGGACATCTCAAGGGATGCATCTGTGACTTGTTTCAAAATTTACTAGTTTTATTTTGCTGAGTAATACCATGGTTTTGTCCTCTGTTTCATTAGGGGGCAATGAGAAAAAAAAACCAAGCCAAAGACAAATTATTTGAATAATTTAAAGCACTAAAAAATAGTTAAAGAAATAAGTCAGTGGGCATAATGCCATAGTTATTGCAGAGGACTTGTCCTTCTGAAATTATCATAGATGTCTAGACTTACAAGAAGACCTATTATTAAAAAAAAAGACAGGCTGTGTTTGTTTAGGTTGAGAGTTAGTTTTCTCCATAGCAGCTTATATGGGGCTATGCTAGGAAAAACACCGATTTCATTATTGCTGAGCAGGGCTTACACAGAGTCAAGGTCTTTTCTGCCTCTCACTCCAGCCCACCAGTGAGTGGGCTGGGGGTGCACAAGAAGTTGGGAGGGGGCACAGCTGGTACAGCTAGCTGACCAAGAGTAACCCAAGGGATATTCTGTACAACACAGAATCATAGAATGATTGGGGTTGGAAGCAACCTTAAAGTTCATCTTGTTCTACCCCTCTACCATAGGCAGAGGTAGAGGGGTAGAGGGGCACCTTCCACTAGACCAGGTTGCCTGAAGCCCGATCCAACACGGCCTGGAACACTTCCAGGGATGGGGCATCCACAACTTCTCTGGGCAGCCTGTGCCAGTGTTTCACTACCCTCGTGGTGAAGCATTTCTTCCTAATATCTAATCTAAACCTACCCTCCTACAGTGTGAAGCCATTTGCTCTTCTATCACTACATGTCCTTGTAAAAAGTTCCTCTCCATTTTTCTTGTAAGCCCCCTTTACTGGAAGGTTGCTTTAAGGTCTCCCTGGAGCCTTCTCTGCTCCAGACCAAACAGCTTAAACTCTCTCAGCTCTTCTTCATGTGAGAGGTGTGCTAGCTCCCAGATCACCTTTGTGTCTTTTCCCTGAGCCCGCTCCAGTAGGTCCATGTCTTCCTTATGTCAGGGGGCAACAGAGTTGAACACAGTACTCCAGGTGGGGTCTCACATGAGCAGAGTAGAGGGACAGAATCAGCTACCTCAACCTGCTGGCCACACTTCTTTTGATGCAGCCAAGGATGTGGTTGGCTTTCTGGGCCTACAAATCACATCAACATGTCACATCGAGTTTCTCGTCAACCAACACCCCAAAGCCCTCCTTCCTTAGGAGGGCTGAAGAAGGAAGAGGGAAGAGGGACAGTTTTAGTTACAGCATTTGTCTTCCCAAGTCACTGTTGTCTGTGATAGAGCCCTGCTTTCCTGGAGGTGGTTGAACACCTGCCTGCTCGTGGGAATCAGTGAATGAATTCCTTGCTTTGCTTCTCTTGTGTGTGCTTGCTTTACCTGCTAACTTGTGGGCTGTGATAAAGACAGTTTTGTTCGTTTTTACTCTTTTGATTCTTTCCCCCTGTCACACTCAGGGGGGAAGAGTGAGTGCCTTTATTGGGCTTAGCTGGGATTGAACTACAACAGGGGAGTGTGAATGGCCTTGATGCATTTAAACTATTTTTTAACTGACTATTGAAGTGCATGCTGGAAAGGCAAAGCTGGGGTAGCAAAATCAGCTTGATTTTAAAATACATTCAGAGACCCGCCCTGTTCTGGTATTTCAGGGAAGTGAAAAAAAAAATAAAATTCCCAAACATCTTTGCATGGGTCTTATAGAGGGTGATTTTATGTGTTGAGGATAACCGAGACAAATAAATGCAGGCATTTATCCCATATGAAGTTAAATAGTGTGGGATTATGTTCAGCTTTCACTGCATCTCTAACAAATTTGAAGGCTAAAGTTGCTTGGTTAATCCCAGAGATCCAAAATAACGGCACTGTCATTTAGTGACCGAGAAGTCAGTAACCTAGGAAATGCTCCTACCATGTCCTCATGAAGTGATACCACATTTTGATGAAATTAATGTGGAAAGCTTAGTACGACATCTTCTTTTACTTTATAAAGCTAGTTTATATCCTCAGAGAGTATAAAGCCCAATATTCTAGCACTAAATGACAACCAAAGCATCCCAGGAAGATGACTGTTCCCTGTACTACAAAGTGGTGTAGTTGACTGTCATATTACTTTCCTTGTGCCATGGAAATGGATGGTGAGAGACTGTATGTCATCACAGATAGAAGAGACAGATCACACTGTAAACAGGAAAAAGTGCAGCCAATGTTGCCAATTCTCAACATCCAGGATTGTAGATGAATAAGAAGGCTTAGCTATGCACACATAATTCCCTTATTCTTTTTTTCCCTCCACAGGGGTGTGGAGGGAAAAATCAGGTGGAAATTTCGTAGAATTACTGCAGTTTTGCTGATTCTTAAGATTGCTTTTGTGGTACTACAAAGCTTATGTGGCCTGCTGAGTAGAAACACTTGCAGTTATTTTTTGAGTTTGATGGGTGTGATTTTTTGCTGTTTGGTAGTGGTTTTGTTCTGTTGGCTTTTTTTTTTGTTTGTTTTTTTGTTTGGTTAGCTGGTTTGGGTTTTTTTTCAGTTTAAGAGATATAGTCAGTCATACAACAGAAGTCATTTGATTTAACCCAAAGAATAGTAAGCATAAGGAATGTATCAAGATATTCTGCTTTCAGAACTGCCAATACAAGTAAATGAACACTTTATGTGGGATCTTGCTTTCATATGTTAATTCCAGATTCACAGTTGATACCATATACTTGAAACTTAAATAAGCCATAAAAAGGTTAAAAAATACAGACTCTACTGAATAAAAGCCAACATATCTTTCTAGTCAGGCTACATGAGATAATAAAAAAACATTGACATCAAAGAAACTCCCTCATTCAGGCCTTTCAAAATACTTGTCATTAAAAGATGGTTTGTTGAAACTTCAGACAGGCTAAATGTATGCCACATTTTGAGTGAAAGAATTACCTTTCCAGGGTTGCAATTACAACTGTACTTAGTTGTCATGGCAACCTGGCAACATATAGATGTTGTCAGATGAAGACATCAAGGGACAGACAGTGATTTTCAAATCACCGCATGCCAAGTGTTGTTTTTCCCAGGTATATCTCTTCTCAGTTAGGAAAAAAGATTAAAAAATGGAAAATTAGCATTTTAAAACAATGTTTAAATAGCATTCAGACTGAAATACCAATATCCCATTTCAAAGAGCTATTATAGTATTCTTAGGTGTCTGCTTTTTCTTCTCCCTCCCCCTTTTTTTTTTTTTCAGTTATTTTGTTCCCAAAATATAAGTATGACACAGGGAGTTGAAAGGCAGAGAGGTCAGGTTCAACAACGAAGGTTACCACACTTCGGTGACTGCTGAGTCCTGCTATTATTCTCCTCCTTTTCTTCCTTTTTTAATTGTCCTTCTATCTTGACTTGAGTACTTTCAGTCAGATGTTCTTTTTGACCTAAACTTCAATTCCTTTTGAGACAGCAAAAGGAAAAACAAAGCTATGCTAAAAGCCAGTGTTGAGCATGTCCCAAAGATGTGAAGTTCTGCAACTACTCCAGCTGTGATCTATTTGTAAAGGTTGAAAGACAATCCAGAAAATATCCACTACAAAACACAGCTTTCATTTCTTTCCAATAGGCAGTTCATCCTGTGGTTCTTTCCTCTATACTGCTATTTTTGTTTTGCTGACCACAGTGGCTTTGCTCTGTTTTATATCAAGGCTTATAACAAAAGTTTTCTGAATTGGTGTTCAGTTTATTTACACAGGCTTCTCCTACCATGATGCTGTACTCATTAGTGCCTCACCATATAGAGCCAATTTGAAGTGGATCAAGCTTGAAGATATGCCTGTGCATCCTTCCATCTAATGCAAGTCCATGCAGGTATTTATGCTGCAATTCAGAGGCCTCATTCCACCTTGAAGTTTGCCTGAATACCAAACAGTGTAAGCAAGCAGAAAGGACCCAATCCAATCGCAATCTTCTTTCAGAGATTTTAAACAAACTGGAACAGGAACAGATTGTTCACCACTTACATGGTTGAGATGTTTTTGATCTAGTACTAAACCATCTCAAACCCCTTATCAATCCTTTATCTCACTACCTTATCAATCCCCACCTAACTGGGGATTGATACACCTGACACCTTTCTTATTCCACCAATCTACCTGGTTCATTGAAGTACCCACAGTACAAAACTAGACACTAAGAATGCAAAGTGGAATCAAAAACTTGTTTAATTCATTAGTTAAGTATAGTTTGAAATGACTACACTTAATGTACACAGATTTGTCAAAACAGATATCAACTTGAGTGAGTTTGTTTTGGTATGTTGTATTTTAAATGAACTCAAAAGGACTTTATTACTTCTAAACATTTTTAGTAACCTGAATGACTTAAGAGAACATGTTCTCTCTTCTGCATAGGAAGAGGCACTGCCTACAGCAAGGAGTCAAAAACCAAAAGGATAATGAAGATAAGTAAAATGTATACAAGTACACACTGAAAAACAGTTTCTTTTAATGGGAAATAATTTTTTAGTGTTTGCAACAAAAGCTTAGATTGTTCAAAGTATCTAGAAATTTCTCTATAAAAATGTAAATCGAATTATATAATGAGATGACTGGTTTTTGTGCTTTCAGATTTTCATTGAGTGCTGAAGAAGGATCCTCAAGAGAGGTAAACAGTGCTACACCATATGTCTTTTCAAAAATTATGACAATATTTTTCTTGTCCTTATTTAATTCATAAATGCTTTGGAAAAAGACACTTCTCTTATTGTCAAATTCTAACTCCTCCCAAGACTGTAAAAATGCAAACGCTGATAAATTGAAATAATGAACATTTTTTTCTTCTCTTGTGCAGAGAAAGACAGTTTTCTTAGTTCAGGGTCACACAAGAGACAGAAAAGAAAAAGCAATCTAAGGAAGCCCCCAGAACCCAGTTATCCCACTGTGTGGTAATCATCATCAGAAAGCAGAACTTTGTCCATTCCTTAGCAAACACTGCTTAAGAGAAAATAGAAAGAACATTGGAGGTATATACGGATGTTTGTACAGAGAAAGGATTAGAGGTCTTTTATTATCACTAGTTCTTTATTTGGTCTTCAGTGGCATTTGAAAATTCCTTTTAAAATGAAAATATACTAGGGATTTTCCAGATACTCAGAAAATTAAATGCATAATTGTGTCAATAACTAGAAAATCCAATATGAAAGGCCCTTCTCTCTCTTAATGAATGCTTATCAAGTCAGACATCTATATCTAATTTTTGAAGTATTTTTCTGGAACTCACATCTGTATCAATTCCCCTCTTGTATTCCTTATTTGAAACCAAGTAAAACAAAAAAACCCTGAATTAAATATTTGGTTTGATCAACAAATGAAGCATGTCCTTATTTATCATCTTCACATGAAGATAATTTACATCAATTCTGGCTGAGTTCTGCCTTCCCCAATAAAAGAATCTATAGAGTTATAGGTACCTGTCAGCCCAAGTTTAGCCTGAAAGAGCCACCTCATTTTATACAATCCTCCAAATAGCCAGCAGACTATAATGGCCCTCAGTTACTACTAACTACAGTGGAGTACAAGTTTTCTTTGTATGGAGTCAGTTATTAAGACTATGTGATTCCATAGTCAATCAAAGGTCACTGAATCCCTGTTCTGTAAAACAGCTTTTCCTCAGCCTAAACAAATGTGAGCCATTAGGTTGCTAACAGGTTGCTCCCAAGGAGAAGAATTAGTCAGTCAAGATCACAGCAAATTAAGGTCTATCCAGTTATCCCAGTATGGAACCAGGTGTCTTTGATTTGAATTAAAGAGGGCTCTGGAAGTAGGGGAAAAAAGTAATCAAGAAGTCATTTTAGCTTATATACCACCAAGATGTCCTTCACCTGTGGGTGCTGCCCTGAATTTTAACCTACAGGATCTTGCAGAAAACTGAAAAGGTCTTTTTTAACAAGGAAGGGGTTGAAGTGAGTGACTCAGGAATTTGCAGATCCTGAGACTGAACCTTGGAAATGACACTTACTTCGTTCCCGACTTCTTCCTTTGCCTACCTCAGAGCTGCATACAACACTAACTAAATACTTTTAATGTATATTCAAGGTGAAATGAATATGATTATTACATACATAATTGTTTTTTTTAAAACACGATCTTCCCCCTTCCTTCCTGCATCATAAACACCCACTGCTGTCATCTCTTCTCTAAATATTTTGAGAGATCAAATACATCATCACGTCAACAGGAGCTCTGAATAATTCAAGTCTCTATGTCAAGTTTAAACTTCTCTTTCAAGGCAGAGAAGGTATTGAAATGATCCAAACTCAAGTGGCTGTAGTATCATTTGAGGAACAGTAGTGGTGCAGGAAAAACCCACAGCAAAAATGAGACTTAGGAGGAGATTCAGATTAGGACCCTGGCTCTTGGTAGAAGAGAGATTTGGTCTTATAGCACCATGGGCAAGCAGCATGTGCAAACTAGCAAAGGAAAAATGACATCTCTTTCCTCAAAACACATTTAGAATTTTAACACCTTAATTTTCTATTAATAATTTTTCTGTTAGTAGTTTTCTTCAGTTTTCATTCATTTCCCCTTCCAAGCCACACTGTGGCTTTTGGAAGGCACAGGAGTCTCTGGTGTGATTTACAAAGACACCTTAGCATAGGAAGTTAAAAATCATCTACATAGCCACAGAAGTATTTACAAGAAGCAGAGGAATTTACTAGGCAATATCTCAATCCATTTGTCAAAACACCTGCAGGACTCATTTGAAGGCAGGTGAAATAATAAACCCCAGCAAAGCAGCCACCAAGAGAGCACTCTGCTTTACTAATAACATTTGTAGCCTTTCCTCCCATCCCCCATCAAAATATACACACTTCAACTTACTGGCTTTTATCTCACTCTCTACTATAATAAATCAGAGGTTGGAAAAGCTAGTGGTGAGCAGAACAATAGGGCTGGAAATCATGACCTTTGTGTGTAGTAATTGAAAAACACAGAGAGTTCAGAGTGCAGAATGGACTTTTGGACACATCTACGCTGGGAGCTTTGAAGCCTGAAATTATCCTCTGTTATAACTCTAGGCTTACATAGCAGTGTTGTCAAATTGTAAACTGGAGGCGGGTTAAATAATTATAGTTCAAAGCCTTAGTATGCAATTACAGAATCAAAAATACTACACAGATCTACTATTATCTTATTTACCAGAGCATTTTTATTCTTCTCCTGGGACAGCCAATGTTAATACCACCTGTTAGGACGTATCAGTTATAGAAGTGTACAGAGCAGCTACTGAGACTGCAGTATTTGTAAACAGCTTCAGAGAGTAGCTGTATCTTTCCATACCAATGCTTCCACCATCACACTGTGCAGGCAGAAATAACATTGAAAGATTTAAAAAAAAAAAAATAAATAAAATCCAAGTGTAATTAAGGACCAGGGTACCATTCAGAGGATATAAACCATAGTTCTGTCACCACTTCACCCTCTCAAACTTTATTCACCAGTAAATAGCACACTGTTGCCCAGGCACAGGTTACATCACTCAGCTGTAAAAAACTTTTGCCATTGCAACTTCTGTGTTTACCACCACAAGTGAAACAGCAGCATCAGTGGCTTAACTCACTAACGTATTCCCTAATATCACATAATTACAGAAACTATTAGGTTGGAAAAGACCTCAGAGATCAAGTCCAACCTATGACCAAACACCACCTTGTCAACTAGACCATGGCACTGAGTGTCACGTCCAGTTTTATCTTAAACACACCCAGAAACGGTGACTCCACCACCTCCCTGAGCAGCCCATTCCAATAAATAATCACATTTCTGTGTAGAAATTCTTCCTAATGGCCAACATAAACCTCTCCTGGTGCAGGTTAAGGCTATGTCCTCTTGTCCTCTCACTAGTTGCCTGGAAGAAGAGGCCAACCTTCACCTGGCTACAACCTCCTTTCAGGTGGTTGTAGAGAGTGGTCACCTCTGAGCCTCATCTTCTCCATGCTAAACAAACCCAGCTCCCTCAGCCATTCCTCATAAGAATTGTGCTCTACACCCATCACCAGCTTTGTTGCCCTTCTCTGGATTCTTCACCTTCAGATCACTCAAATTAAAATAAAACCCCACAAATGTCTTTGAAACCTCACAATTAGAAACTCACATTCCCTTTGCCTGTTACACCTCTCAGTTTAAATAGTTTGTCAATGTATTTGTTTTGGAAGAAGTGTTGCCTGACTGCAACAAGACAATTTATCACCAAAAAGGCTGAATGCATTTTTATTGCTCATAATAATAAATTTCCTTCAATTGCAAACACACTGTCTTCTTAGGCAAATGAAATGCTCCCAGGGAAGCCTTCCCTCTTCCCTGCTGTTCACCAGGAGGATGTTAACTGGACATTTCTACCTGAAGCACTGCTAACCTCCCCTTTCTAAAGACTTAGAAAAAAAATTAAAACCTATTAAATTGTAGACAAAGTTACTGCAAAGGAATGAAAAGAGCAATAAACAAATAAACATAAGGAAAAGTACTAAAAGAAAACATTTCAGAATTAGATTACAAAATGAAAATGTTAAGCATAGTAAAAGAATAAATCTGAAGTTGTATTTTTCCATGGCAAACCAAAATATGTTTGATTTTAGGTACTGCATTATTACCATTTTAGTTGAAATTGATTTTCTACCTGCAATACTCCCCACTCTTTGTTCTAAGCACAAAACTTCTGATGAACAGTTTGGGGAAGATGTCACATCACACAATATCGTCATAGCATACCACTACCTAATTAAGAGTTTAATTAACACATCAATAGAACAGCATGTTAGCCTGTGTTAGAAATCCATTTAAGATATACATGTCTGCAATTGTTGCAAATCAATGGTAGCACCACGAAAGTCAGTGCTAAGTTTTCACTTCTGTAAGTTAAATACTGAGACGGTGGTGAAGCAATATAATGAATAAGGCTTATTATAGCCACCTGCAGAAGTAAAAATCATATGTAGCCTCTTCAACCACAGATTGCAAGAATATTTCTCTTCATCATTCTGCACCACAAAACCTAATCATACTTATCCTTATTAGCTTTCTTATCCTTTGCATCTTTAACAGGAATTGTTTTTCTCTTCCAAGGGGAAACACTTTTCCCCCCATCTTAGCCTTTCCAAGCAAAAGCCAACAAGCCCATTGTTTCAGAACAAGGAAACAACAGTAACAGAATTGTACAAAGAGGCTGCCCACCCTCTTCAGAATCATCTGTGAATTCACCTTTGACAGACAGAGCTGATTTTATGTCTCTCTGTGCTCTCCTTATGCATAGCAGTATTTTTTACATATGATGACTACAGTAAAGCACTAACATAACTTAGGCTTCTATCACACCTGCCTCAGATAACATACAGTTGTCTGCCCATTACCAGCTTAACACCATTAGTTTTATGCCTTAACACCTAAGAGCAGGCCCTAAATCGGGTTCTACTTCCATACTACCTATACTTAGCAACTGCATTCAGTGTTGCTTGTTAAATCATCTCAAGCAATTTTGATTACAAATTATTATACAGTGTAATGCTAGACTAGAGTGTACTGTCTTTAAAGTGCAGCGTGTTGATGCAAACCTTGTGAACAACAGGAAAGCTGAAAAACTATGGGAACAAAAAAAAAATCTAAATACTGAACCTGGGTGGACTCGTTTGTACTAGTATAAAAAACAGAGTAACAGAAAATCAGCATGAAAACACAAAAGCCTTCAAAAGAAAAAAAGAAGATTAAAAAATGTCAAAGGAAAGTATTATAGTTTTAAAGACAGAATATGGCATATGAGCTAGGCTCTCAACTGCAGCAGGTAGGCACATAAGTAAAGGGCAGTTGTCAAAACCCTGACATCAAAGTAGGGAAAGGAAACCAGAAATGCTATGTTTGGAAATGCCATTGATACAATCTCC
>VYXB01010052.1:42932-56203 GCA_013397135.1 Pachyramphus minor | reverse complement strand
TGCTTGCAACTCTTCCCTCTTCAAACCTAGTTTAAAGCCCTCCTGATGAGTCCCGACAACTTACAGGCTAGAGTCCTTTTGCCCTTGCTAGAAAGATGAAGCCCATCCAATTTGAGGAGACTAGGTACAACAGAATTTGCCCCATGGTCAAAAAAACCCAAAATTTGGCTGGTGACACCAATCCTTTAGCCACCCATTGGTAAGATAGGTTTTCCTACTTCTCATTCATCCCAACAAGTCTGCTTTGTTTTGTTTTGTTTTGTTTTTAAGAGAAATTCTACCATAAGACTTATTGGAAGGCTTGGAAGAATTAGCTGTTGTATGGATAAGAGATTGATGGAAGATTTCTAAATTTCTAAAAGGCTGCTGCTGAGTCCCATAAAACAGATTTTTAGGAAGGTGAGCAGCTAGAGGGCAGGAAACAGTAAAAGAGGAAATGTTTATTGTAGGTGGAGATCACTACTGAAACTACAAGCTGATAAGTTCTTTAATACCTTGAAAATGGAATAATTAGCAGAATGAAAAACAGTTCACTCAGAAAATCACGTTAACCAGCTGAAGTCTATAAAATAAAGAGTCTTATTACACTGCGGCACTGTATTATGAAATAACATAATGAAATTGAGCATATGTGGGAAAAGGTGTACAGGCACAGAAGGAAGATGAAAAAGTCCTGACTCAGTTCACAGTGACAGACTAAGGAGCAGTTTTTCATGCCTGATATTTGTATGTTTCAGGTCAGTACAGAGTAATCATAAAAAAAGCCAAATCAAGTGCTAGAAATTATTAAGAAAATAAATAGGAGATTCTACAGCATCAAAGATACAATATGGATGTCTGTATCTTGAATGCTGTGTGCAGTTTTAATCTTCCTATCTCTGTTTAAAGAGATATAATAGAAATGTGAATAATCAGAGATTGAAGCTATTAGTGTGAAAGCCAGCAAAGTTATATCAGAGCTGAAGAATAATAGGAGACTATCAGAGAAACTTGTATATTTGATTTGTTCTTTTCTTTCTACATTCATTCATTTAAACCATTTCTGGAGAATGAGTACTTCTGAATTCAAACAATAAGGCCGTAGTCACATTTCGTGTGACAAAATTTGGAGTTTCATCCTCATTCTGACAAAACTCTTGATTGGTTGTCTTAAACCAATGCTAAACAAAAAATATGAACACACTGTTTTTGGCTTATCTATCTCAGTACAATTCAATAGTTGATTTATTTTTGAATTTTGGCATTGAAATGCCAATATAGTCTGACCCTTTTACAGTAACATTATTTTTTTTATATTTTTAGTTCTACTTTAAAGATGACTTTGAAACTAAGTTACTTCCTTTCAGGTCCTTGCAACACTGCTCTGAACAATTGGTTAAAGTATCCTTCTCCCCTGTCTTTTTTTTCCCCCATGTGTAGTGCAAGAAGACATAAAATTAGGTGAATTCTATTCCTAGAGATAACTGAAATGAGGATTTTCACAGGGAAGGGCATAGAACTTCATCTTCCTCACACATTGATTTCTCGTCTCTCACAGCCCCTGGAGCAGAAGTTTCCAGGCTAGAGGCATAACGTTTTGCCAGAACTCGGAACAAGTGTTCCATGAGTGTTGCTCTTAACCAACAATTTGATAAAGAAACTGAAAAGTGTGTCATCAAACCTGGGACTTATTCTATCTTCGTTTTCTAATAATTTGATCTTGCTAGAGAAAGAGAGCTTAAAATTTTGACTTCCTTTTCACAGCAAGAATGCAGTGCTTGTCCCAAATCTTGGCAGCTGTTGAGATACAGTTAATGTCAAAAAAGCTCATATTGTCTTTCTCTGCATAAAATCATATAGAATAGCTTTGTCTAGTGCAAAAGGAATACATTGAATTAACTAAGGCAGGGCTAACAAAGCAACTGTTCCACATGGAAATTTTCAGTGCAAGTTTGGTCAGTTAAAGTCACAAATTTAATATGCCAATTAAGGGTTTTTAAAAAATAAGCAATAAGATATAATCATCAGTGTCATATTTAAAAGTCACAGTAGGTATGGTGGTTTCATTATTTGTTCTGAAATTGTACTTGACAGTTGAGGTGAGTAAACCTTGTTACATAAATCATTATGAGCACTTTGAACTCCCTCAGGGTGGTTACAGAACTGTAGAGGAAAAGGGCTTACTCGGTCAAACATGAATCTATTCTTCAAGGTTTGGAGATTTCTATCAAAGTCACTCTGCAAAATGATAAACAAATGTACTTCTTAAAAACAACCAGTAATGTGTTCAAGCCTAAGACAGACTCCTGTGTTCTTACTCTTCTGGGATTTTTTGTTGTATTTTGTATTGAAAAGCTACTGACTTCCAGTTTGTCTTTGGGTTTTTGTTTTTTTTTTTTTCATTATATGTTATTGGTTGTCATTGAATCACAGAATTGTTAGGGTTGTAAGGGACCTCTGGAGATCACCTTGTCCAACTCCCTTGCCAAGGCAGGGTCACTTAGAGCAGGTGACACAGAAACATGTCCAGGTGGGTTTTGAACGTCTCCAGAGAGAGATTCCACGACCTCCCTGGGCAGACTGTTCCAGTGCTCTGCCACCTTCACTGTAAAGATGTTCTTCTTCGTGTTCAGGTGGAACTTCTTGTGTTTTAGTTTATGGCCATCAGTCCTTGTCCTGTCACTGGGCACCACTGAAGAGTGGCACCATTCCCTTGGCACCCGCCTTTGAGATATTTATATGCATTAATGAAATCCCCTCTCAGACTTCCCTTCTTTAGACTCAATCACCAGACTGTAGGGCCCACCCTTTAATCTTTCTTTCTAAACTTTTGAAGAGCATTACTTTTTGAAATTTTTAGTGTTTTCTAATTTGACGGCTGAGTCCATTAATTGCGTATTCTGGGTTATAACAGTTTCACTTCTTTCATAGGATGAGCGGGAAGTATCCCTATAATCTAATCATCAACAATCAAAAGACATAGGTTTCAGTACTTTAAGGTAATAAATGGCCTAAAATGCAGCTAATGGCTAATGAGCTGAATGTATGAGCAATTGAAGCCTAGACATCTACAAAAATAATTACCTTGTTTCACCCCCTAAATAGGTGTAAATGTGAAAGTGCTCAGAATGCCAATAATTCTAGGTCCATACAGTAACAAATCGTGGTTACTAAATCTCCCATGAGGAGAAGGTATCAGTAGTTTGTGATATTGGCTTTGTATATGCTAAGGAGAAGTGTAGGAGACACTAATCATCTTGTTCAACACTATGCAATATTTCTTGAGGTACCGTTTAAGTTTGATACCTATGAGAAAAGTAAAAAATCAACTGAATTTGTCTTAAATTTAATGTTACATTGAAATAATACTTTGATTAAAATTATAGAAATATAGAATCATTTTGGTTTTTGTGCTGGTTTAAAGGTAAACCAGCAGGAGAAATAAACCTAACTCAAAGGAGATTAAAAGTCAGAATGACAATTTTAATGATACTAAAATAATAAATACAATTTTACAAGTGATTTTAACCCACAAACCCAGCACCCTGGGGCACAAACAGAATAGTGTTCGGCAGCCCCCACGCTGAACCCCACATAGGCCCCTCTGAGTCCAAAAAGCAAAAAAGAGAGGAGAAAAACCTGCTGATGTTGGTGATAGTTGCAGTCCAGCTGGAAGTGGTGGCTGCAATCTGGCTGGAAGTGGCAGCTGCAATTCAGCTGAGAGTGGTGGTCCCAGTCCGATTCAGGCTCTGGTCCTCCTCCAGATCCCATGAGTGGACCTCCAAGTCCCCAGATGCCCAAGATCATATGTCTTCATGTTCGGGCTGGAATGCCTGCCCTTTCCCAGGGCAGGTTGTTCCACAATGAGTGAATGGGTGTGCTGGGTGTGAGGACAGGAACATCTTCTTATCTCACAGGCCTCTTAACACCCAGCTCATAGCCTGAGGGGTCAGGTGTGCTCTGGGCAGCTGCTGCAGATAGTCTGTAGCTTCTGGGAAATGGCATAGAGGGTGTAGAATACACAGTTTGGGTTACACCCACACAGTGATGAACTGGTTCCAGCTGTTCTAACTAGTTGTAAAAGACCTTTAAGATCATGGGTCACTTTGCTCAATACAGAAATGCTGCTTTAGGCTTTGTAAATATCTCAGTTTTATATGGTGCTAAATACCTGCTATATAGAATTATACTTTAAGAAGAAATTCTTTTTTTTTTTGCTAGGAGCCATTGAGAGCTTCTTAAAAACCTTTGTGTTGATATGCAATACTGCTTTGCTCTGCATTTCTCATATCTAATATTATTTCATGAATGCTCAAATTCTTAATAACTTTTTAATAGAGGGGCGTTTTTTGTTTGTCTTTATTTGTAGAAAGAATATTTATGGATAAACTAGAATTATGTAGGAAATCTAACATGAAAATGCCGCCATAACCCTAAGAAAGTGTTCAGCAATAGCTCTTGTCTTTCTGGATCCAGAAAGGGGCTTTTTCGTTAGTTTTTTAGTTTTTCTCTATGGTTTTTGTTTGTTTTGGGGTTTTTTTAATATTTGTTTTTTACTTATGAAACCTACTGCAAAGTTTTGTGATCTTTCCTACAGTGTGTTCTTTCAGCTTTTAGAGGCTTCATTAGGGAGGAGTAGAGGGAAGGTGGAATATGTAGAGAGGGAAACCCAGTTTATGCAGGAATCTTGATGGAGAAGAGAATAAGAAAGCTGAATTGTGGATCAAAATGAAGAAACATGATCTGGCTTTTTGGTGAAAGAAAATACAAGGACTTAGAAAAAAGATGGATGAGGGATGCAATAAGAACAAACAGAGGCTTGTAGTGGAGTGCTGAGTTGAGAATACTCCTGAGTTGCAACAATCATGGGAAATGGCAGGAGAGGAAAGACTTGTTTGAACAGGAAGCAGGAAAGACAAGATAGGATATTCAAACAGAACTTTTTGGATGGTTTGATGAAATATTTTGGCTTTTTTTTCATGTAACTGTCTGTTAAATTTTTCTTTTTTCTTTAATCAGGGCACAGTAAACCTAGAGATGCTGTTACTGTAACACAGATGTAAGACTTTGTTATCTTTTAATGTGAAGTAGGATTATGGCCAGAGAAATGAAGGACAGACTACATGAAAGCATAATTGTATAATACTTGGTCTTCTAATATCAGTCTCTCTAAAATTAAGTTTTGTACCTACGTAAGGACTATGAACTTTTACGTTCTTTAAGTCTTATGTACTTTAAAACTTAGAGGAGAGGTTTGACAGCAAAAATCTCTGTATAGTCTCTACTGAGTCTGTTGGAAAAAGTCTTACTGTTATCACTAAAGGGATGTTACTGTTCCCTGCTTTTCTCCATTCCTTGTTCCCGTTATAAACTCCTTTCTGTAAGTATGCCTTGCTCTGTTTATCTCAATGGAGTAGGTTTTCCTTTTGAGGAGGGACCATTCTCCTCCATCCTCAGCCTGCAGCGTTTCTGCTCACTGGTAGTGTAGTAGAAGGGGAAAAGCTAATGAGTATTTCCTTTTTGCTGCTGGGAGTCATCCCTTTAAAGGTAAACCATGAACAAACAAGATAAAGCCTCTGTCATCACTAAACTAATCTCTAGATTAAAAAGCCTGTCTTTGAACACAGTAAACTTTGGTTGAACTCTTTTGGAGGTGGAGAGGGAAGGGAGAGAAAGTGAGTGTAATGGAAATAGGAGAAACGTTCACTGACTTAAGTGAAAAAAGCTATTCATGTAAGCAATCATTGGGGAAAACATGGCAAAATACAGAAGTTTAAGTACTTTTGGAATCTCACAGAGTGAGAAGTATGAGAAATTAGGTAGTGTTTTGACTGAAAACAAACTATGAATTGAGCCAATATATTTTCTCAAGTGGATATTTTCAGTGGTATTTCTGAAGTCAGTCAGAAGTAGTAAGTGCTTTATCAGCTCCCCAACTTATTAATTAAATCTAGTGCATGAGTAGGCTTTGAGGGTAGATAAAATGGTAATAAAGTGACAGGGAAAGGAAAAGTAGTCTGGGATTTTTAGACTCCCCTCCCTCACTAATTTACTCAGTGTTTCTATCCCTTCTCTCTTTCCCCCTCTCTGAATATCTTTGTCTTCTTCAATTAACTTTTAAATAATATTGTGAGAGTGATGCAATATTGCTCAATACCTGAGAAATGTTCAATTTGAACAGAAACAACAGGATTGCTTGAATGTGTTTGGCCAACCAGTTGTCAATACCTACTTTAAACTGACCAGTGAGTGATATGAGGGTTAATTTTTTTGTTTTGCATTTCCATTGTTTACGTGTTTCCAAAGAGATTTGATTATTCATACTTCAAAATCACTGGCTGAAATATGGTAAGAGAATGAGAAAGATTAAAGATTATGTCAGTCTTAGATGAGAGTGAATTATATTGTTTAGCAAACACGGTAAAATTCTATAAAAAGAACATGAAGTTACAAGGGCTTTTTTTGTTGTTTGTGACTTTGTAACTTGACCTAATTTATAGGCAGCATCTACTTTTTAATAGAAAACAAAGAACAGGGAAAGTCCTTTAATACATGCTGACTTAATGTTTGCCTTTTTATCCTTACAAGGGAAGAGGGAAACAAACTTATCTTCTTATAGCTCCAACTGGGATGGGACAACTGCAGATATAGGTACAGACTGGGGACTGCGATGCTGGAAAACAGTGCCATGGAAAGGAACCTGGGGGTCCTGGTTGACAGCAAATTGAATATGAGTCAGCAGTGCCCTGGCAGCCAGGAGGGCCAACCATGTCTGGGGGTGCATCAGGTAAAGCATCACCAGCCAGTTGAGGGAAGTGATTGTCCTGCTCTGCTCTGCACTGGTGCAGCCTCATCTTGAATATTGTGGCAGTTTTGGGTACTGCAATATAAGAAAGATATTAAGCCATTAGAGAGTGTCCAAAACATGGCAATGAAGATGGTGAAGGGCCTTGAGGGGAAGACGTATGAGGAGTAGCTGAGGTTGCTTGGTCTGTTCAGCCTGGAGGAGACTGAGGGGAGACCTCATTGCCGTCTACATCTTCCTCATGACAGGAAGAGGAGGGGCAGACACTGATCTCTTCTCTGAGGTGACCAGTGACAGGACCCAAGGGAATAGCCTGAAGTTGTCTCAGGGAGGTTTAAGTTGGATATTAGAAAGAGGCTCTTCACCCAGAAGGTAGTTGGATACTGGAAGAGGCTCCCCATGGAAGTGGTCACAGCACTAAGCCTGACAGAATTAAAAGAGTGTCTGGATGATACTCTCAGGCATATGATGTGACTCTTGGGGATGTTCCTGCATGGAGCCAGGAGTTGGACTCGATGATCCTTGTGGATTCCTTCCAACTTGGCATATTCTGTGATTCTGTGATCACATTCTGTGAATGCTGTTGTTTCTTCGTTGCTTAAAGCAGAAATTATGATTGCAAGCAGTAATGGGGTGGTTTCCCCTTTCACATTAGAAGAATTAATTAGAAAAGGAATACTCAAGCAATTCTAGTTCTGCCTACTCTTTTAATCTATATGAGGTGATATTCATCACTGTAGTAAATCTCAGTATCTTTACATTCTAAACAGGCATCAATGAATATGAGATAATTTGTGGCATGTGATGTGGAAAGTCTTTTCAAATGTAAGTAAGCATACTAGTATGCCTGTATTAGAATGCTTTGTAGATCCAAAATTCTGAAACTTGGACAGTTCTATACTTTAGTAATTGCATAGGTTTAAAAAGAAAGTGGGGGAGAGGGGAGGGGAAGTGACAGCAGAGTATTTATTTCTAACATTATTAAAAAAGGAATACAAGTAGAAATGTATTTAGGAGAATTGTTCATATTTTTTAAAATCATCTTCATATAATGCATGTAGCAACTCTGTTAATGTGAGTGATAGATTGCAGTTCACCATTCTTTTTCTGAGTACCTGCTGTCATATTTTTAAAAATAGATTTTAAAGCTTAATGTATGGAGAATAGCCATGCTACTGCTTAAGGACAGGATGAGTTGAGGTGAACAGGGAAGTTTGATGAATCTGTACCTTTGATTACTTTTGGAAAGTTAGACATGGTTCCATGCAGGCAGAGGATATAATGTCACACACTGTCCTGAATGTTTTGCATCCCTGTTGCAATCAGCTATCTTATACTTTCTACAGTAGAGAAGAAGAATAATATTCATATAGAGAGATGTGTCATGATGATGTTGAACAACATCTGAAAGATTGCAATTGTAGTAGCTCAATCAACATTTTTCTGGTTGCAAATATACACAATAGAAACTGAGTTGATGTACACAAATTTTTAAAAATGTCTTATGCCCCTCTCCTGTGGCAGAGTCGAGACCATTATTCTGACTGCAAGTATAGAGTATTTATTGAGGATTTAACTGGTAACCCTCTCAGAGGATAAGTTGTCCAATCATCTGTGGGATATGATGCACAAGACTGGCATAAGCTATATTAAAACAGGCTGCTAAAGTCTGTTCATTTTGTAAGTGAGGTGTAGCCAGTGTGGAAAATGTGGTTTTGGCACCTGTTGTTACAGCTTAAAAGACAGAACAATTTAGTATAATAAATAGTGTGGTCACTCTGCTTCATATTTGAGTTCTGGAAGGTCTCAAATGTCCAGGAAGGTTTCAGAAGAAGTGAGGTTTCTGGAAATCCTTCTTTTTTGAAAAGAGAATAAAACCTTGAGAAGTAAATTCATAACCATACAAGTAATGTAAAATTAAGACTGAAACTTGAGGAGATTTTGCTATAAACACTGTGAAATTATAGAGGGAGACAGAGCTGTGTAAAATAGGCTGGGGTGTTTGAGAGAGAGGTAGATTAGTCAGGAGGGAGTTGGAGTACAAGGTTGTGGGGAAGTTGAAACAAGTACAAACTTAGGAAGAAATAATGCTGACTATAGATTTAATATGCCAGTTTATGTGAAGTAGGAACAGTGGAACTGAATAATTATTAAAACCTTTAACAGGTAAATATGGTGGACTGGCAGACTTGGTTGCAGCTCTGTTGAGAACAATCTGGGGGTTTGCAAGCTGAGCATGAGCCAGCAGTGAGCACAGGCATGGTTGTGATATATTTCCCTTTTTCTTTTGCTGTCACTCATGTCCATTCTCCTGTAAATCCTGATGGTATTGTTGTGCTGGGTTCTCTTGAGAAGAAAATGTCAATGGCATTCATATCACCTCTTCTTTACCCTTTCTCTAACCTAGTGGTTATATCTTTTGTTTTGCATTAGGAAACCAAATAAAATGCACATACAGAGCGTAACTAGTTAGTGTGCAGCACTTGCCCATGATCAAAGCACTTTCCAGTCAATGCTAATAGCATCATAAATATTAACAACCTATAGAGAGTTTGAGCAGGTCCCAATGAAAGCTGAATGGCTATTGTGGTAAAGTTTATGCACTATACTATTCTTCCATCTTTTTTACTCTGCTTAGTGAGAAGGTGATCATCCTTCTCTGTTGTTTTTCCGGTTCTACACTGCCTACATATGAGATGGGGAGGCCAGACCCCATTCATTGTATGGGGACATCACCAGTACATGAGCTTAATGAGACCTTTCTGTTTCCTTGTCTCTATGTCCTTAGTGCCTAACATTACTTCACACTTATCTACAGTGTCTTACATTTACCATTTTATTATTCTGTAATGTAGTATTGCAAAAGACTTCTACACTATTTCCAGTTTACTTGGTGTAATAAGTGTCCGCTCAGTAATTTAAGCCATCACGACATAAGTTATTGCTAAAACTGAAAGGTGGAATGTATGTCTGTGGTTTGAGGGAGATATTTCAGCTTTTAGCAGGAAGGTTGAAGAGTCACAGTGGGCATCTGATCTCAAAAGCAGAACAAAGTGGAAGTGCATGGTTATTTTTTGTCACAGTGACTTACTGTACTGTATAAATTACAATTCACTGTAGAAGTAAGTTTAACAACTGTTTTATGCTGGGTATCTCACTGTTTATGATCAAATTTCTCCTTAATTATTGTTCCTATTATAAATCTAGGTAAATTTGATATGTACACGTGTGTAGACAATTTTTTTTCTTTCTTTGAGAAGGATAGGATATAATTCCCAGAGGTAGAAGGTAGGCATCAGGCAATTTACCAACCACTCCTTGTCAGGATCAGGCTCTTCTGTCAAGACTTCTGATCCTTTGCTCTTATGATCAGACCATTATTTTTAGTCACTCTCTTCGTCATTTCCAGATCTTCCTTAGAGGCAGGAGAGGTATGAGATTCTTTATTTTGAACAAGACAATGTTCCAGGAAGAGCGAGATTTAAATCTAAGCTCTCAAAATACAAAGAAAGAGACATTATTGATGCAGGTATACAGTTGTAATTAAAAGCAGCCTTTATATAGGATGAGAAATTGCAATTAGGACAACTGTCTGACTTCTTGCTCTGAAAAACAAACTAGAAAGAATGTTTGTGTCTCCTTTCCCCCTTCGGCAACCCGCTAAATGAATGTTCTAAGAGAAAAGGTTCAAAAGAATACAAACTGGGAAAGGAAATTATAGCATTTCTAGCTTCTTTAAAAAAGAAAGAAATACAGTTCATGTTGAACAATGCCTGGCCAATGGAAGATAGCAGGAACATACTAAATCAAAGCAGTGCTGTGTTTTATATAAGTATGTCCTCCAGTCATGAATCAGATGTCTGATCATGCTTAGAAGTGTTTCAGTGCAGGCTTTTTCAGATTGGTCCACTTCTCAGTACTGCTCTTTTTCAAATCAATCAAAATTTTTTTTTTTTTTTTTTTTTTTTTTTTGGTGCATGACTAGTCCTTATCACACTGCAGAAAAGTACTCTCTGGGGTGCAGTCAGTTTTGTGTTCACAGCTTAGCACTAATCAGTAAGATCTGAGTCCTCACTAATGTTGGCTACTCTCTTTCTAGTTCTCAGTAAGAACTTCAAGCTTCTGATCTGGCAGATGGAGTCCACCTTCAGCAGCAGTAAATCAAAAGTACCGATACACTATGGTTATCCTAACAATTACATTTTATCAGTTTTCAGAAGAGGTTTTGATGCCTGACCTCTGATGAGCTTTGTGGAATGAAATGCAAACATGGACTTTTGTTCAAGGACAATAAAGCAGCACCATCACCATATACACACCTTAAAATATCAATCTAACATGCCAGAAGCACATGGGGGAAATAAGACAGAGACAGGAGACGATGGTAAGAGAGAAATTGAAAGATGAGAAAAAAAGTCTGTCATTTCATTAGAAGAGGGAAAGGGAAGACAAAGTTTGATCAATAGAAATGTTTTTAAAAGGTGTGTTGGTAAAAGAGATGAACAGTCAATCACAGTAAAAAGTAACAATAGAGCTATAAGCAATGTATGTAACTTCTATGTTTTTTGTGATGCTTGGCTTATAGACAGTTTTATATCCTCTTGTGACAATATGTGTTTCCTTCTTTGTTTTAGGAGAAGAAAGCACTCTCAGAATGTGGTGGTTATTAATAAATGTGTTGGCCACTAATTTTAGACTTCCTAACGCATATTGTTTCTTCAAAAAAGACCCACAAACACACTTGTAAAGCTCTCTGTAATGGCTTCTGTTACTTGGAAATTCTGAACATATAGTGACCTACCTGCTGAAGGCTTTCTTTTTTAATGATATGATCCCAATAGCTGGTTATATGAGAAATAGCACCATGTTCAGAATATAGACTATGCAGTTGCTGCTACCTACATTTTACTTGTCTCTGATAGGCAATAGCTTCTCCATTTTACCACAACTCCAAAATAAGCAGAATAAGCAAATTTGTAGTGAGAAAATGTGACTTCACTTGATTATATAGCTTTGGTTCTATAAGCAAAATAATAAGTTAGTAAGATTGTCAACTAGTTTTTGGGTTTATTATGGAACTTCAGAATTTTAGAATAATACTGTCAATCACGTCCCTAAAACACCCATGGTAAACAAAAATTGGAAAAATAATTCATAAATTAACAATAATTTATCTTTTACAATTTTTAAAGTCAGCATTTTCATTGAGAGTTCATTGGGAATATCTTAACAGAAAAACATGCTGAGATAGAGATAGCACAAACAATATACTGATTGTTTTTCCAATGAACCCAGAGATAGCACAAAAGATCTCTTAAAGGATACATAGAAGTTTCTGCCAGAGAATTCCAAGATAGGGAACAAATACTGCTGAATTATTACTCGCCCTTGAAACTTTGCCTTTGACACTTTCTACCATTGCATTATTAATCTTTTCAACTGACTTCAGTTTTGTTCCAGACACATAATATTATTTTTCTTACTTGTTATCTTATTTTCTTACCTTTTTTCTCTAGTTACTGGTCTCATTTTCTTTTTATGTAATGGGAAGAAAATTTGTCTACAGTTCTTAGACAGCAGTCTTTAGTTTCTGCACGCATCATTATTTTCTTCTTTTAATTAACCATGACTTAGTTTCTTGGTTGTCTACCAATTCTTCCTTCATGTTCATCTATCTCTACAGGTACATGAAATCACAAAATGGGACAAAGAATTGTGTGGTATTGTTTTTTCATTTCTCTTTTTCCAGAGTTGGCTTCTTCTCTTATCATTAAAATATGCTGATGATTAAAAACTATCACAGATTGTAACACCCTGTGTGAATACCTTACAGCTCTTGTTCAGAACACTGTCTGCCACTGATGAGTATCAATATCTTTGAGCAATCTTTGCCCAGTACTTGGAGCAAAGGACAAACAAGAAGGAAAAAATGGAGCTCTTCTTTTCCCTCAATATGTAGTTAAGTCCTGAAATGACTACAATTAAAAAAGTCTTTGAACTTGCTTTTATGTTTTCTTGTTTATATGGTCCTACGTAAATTACTGGCAGATTTTTAATGAATTGGTATCTGATGTTTTATAATCAACACCAATCTAAAATTGAATTAGATCATATTTTATTTTGTATATCGTCATCAGAAGTCAGTTTTATTTGCAGTGTTCTTTATCAAACTGTTTTCTCATCAAATTGCATCCTGGAATTCTACCATACTAAAGATAATAGAATTGTAAAGATGTAATTTAAAGCCTGTTTGGGGAATAGTCACTTTCCATAGAAGTTGCCCAAGGAAATGCTTAACCTTCAGAATTTTTATTACCAGTGATACTGTTCTTTTTCTTGATTAGGTATCAAGTTTACTTTCAGATCCTGACTCTTTCCACTGAAGAAATAATTTTCTTATGAATTTTTGAATAATTGTGCACCACCAGGTACAGAATTTGCAATGTAATTTAGCCATCTGTTTTTGGAGTATACCTATCTGACCTCT